>CM032780.1:2546668-3146668 GCA_019155195.1 Avicennia marina | reverse complement strand
TCTTCAAGATACCTTAATCCTTTGTGTCAACCAGAGGCCAACATCCAATAGTAGTCTGTTCCCAGATGCATCTTTTTCAGCAGCTGCATGCAAGCTCTGAGCCACATATTCCTGTCCTGCACCTTCGGCCAACACAATCACCATGTGCCCATTTTCTTTGAGCCTCTGCTCAACAAATTCAAACAGCCCTCCCTGGCCTTCCAAGTAGAATGGTGACTCGGGTATTAAGCAACAATCCTGTGACAATGACAAATAAGCAGACTATCCATATGCACTGATAAATCATAATGTTTTAATACAAGAAACCAGCACTAAAACCAGTCAACCTGGGATATAAATTCCCAACCACTGACCAGGGTGAATTAAAAAATTGAGTAGTACCTGTAGCAAATGTTTTAACAAATGCATTTACACAAGAACAATAGACATACAGAAAGTTCTAGACCAAAACTGTCAGCCTGGCATACAAATACTACAATGACTGAAGGAATGATAAAGTAGAATTCGTAAAAAGAAAAGCAAATGGAGGGTTTTGATGTCTCCTACCACATCGCGACTTGCCAAAGTCGCATGCATAGCAATGAATCCTGCACAATGAATACAGAGTCTTTAAAAGGGGAAAACATTAGACTCACAAGTTAGCAAAGACAATCAGCTCCCCTGGCTGATGCTTAATTTTTACCACTGTATCGACCCATAAGCTTCACAATTCCAACTCCATTTTCTACGCTCTCAACCTCCACATGTGCAGCATTTATGGCTCTCTGAGCCTCCTCTACAGCAGTATCAAAGCCAAAGGATTTGTCTATTGCCTATACAATTCATTGCAGGGTAAAATCAGGAGATTGATGTAAAGTACTTTAAACCAAAATGTATGAATTGAAGAAAATTAATCTGTTAAATAACCAATGTCAAACAACAATCCAGGACCATCAATGATGATATATACTGCTACACCTGAGAACATCTAAAAGCAGTCCCCAAAAAGGCAGTACCTTGCCTCAACTGAAAGACAATAAAATAATTTCCAAATGCACATACAACACCTTAGCTTCAACCAATATGGTGAACAAAATGACACACAAAGATTCCAAAAATAAGTCAACTAATAGGCTAGGTGTGTGTCCCAATCCAGGAGCAAATATCTGTCAAGTCTGCTTCCACATCTATACATGTAAACCAAGACAAACCATTTAAATTTAACAATATTAATTCATAAACCTTGCCCTGTCCTTTTCTCCCTCTCTCTATTTACTGAGTGATGCACAGAAAGAACTTCAATTAAGGTCAGGTCTTTTCTTTTGCAAGTTTGACTTAAGTGTTCTTCACTATTTCCAGATTAAATCAGGACTATCACTGTCAAAGATCAAAATTTACAAAGCTAAGCACATTAAGGCCATTGGGAACATCATCATTCCAATAGAAGATATTATGAACTCCACTTCACATGGAGAGATATTTCACTGGTGGAACTTACAGCAATGTCATTATCAATTGTCTTGGGAATTCCAGCTACTGCAACTTTAAGCCCACGCCTCTCCACTTCCTTAAAGAGATATAAGTCAATTTCTCAAAATATTAGACTAACCACAAAACCAAAGGAAAAAAAATATAAGTTCAGTAACCACCTTATAAATTGCAGCTGCTCCTTTCTGGGTACCATCTCCTCCAATTATGTAAACCTAGTAATCCAGAAATAACTTCAAACAATTTTGAAATTTCTAAGAATGTTGTGCAGGGTGAAAAATGATATTACCTGGTTTATACCCCGATCCTGAATATTATCAACAATCTTATTGGTATCATGGCCTCCTCTTGAAGTTTGCAAGAAAGTTCCACCACGTTTATGAATGTCACTTACAGACTTTGGAGTCAATTGGATAGTATTTTTTGAATAGAACCCTCTATATCCTCCCTGAAAAAAAATCTCATCCTTGTGACTGACTGATCATATTCATAGGTACAATAAACGTGAACCTGGGTGTTATAATTTACTGGCACATCATGCCTCACATAAAGCTCAACCTTGCAGCTTGCAGCAATTTAGGCACATTGCCTTAATAAGCCAAATGTATGATTAGAAGAATTAAAATGTATTCTCCCATCTTTATTAAGTAATCCCAACCCTCAATTTATAAAGTGGGGTTTAGGGATATAATATAAAGAGGAGTAGAGATAAAGATATAGTTAACCTAGAATTCCCAACAAAGTCAATCTAGAATTCTAACAATATCATATTTGTAGAAACCTACTCTAACATTAAAATTTATACTAAAGTCCTATACTAACATGTCTAACACCCCCCCTCACGTGCAAGAAGTGAGAAATCCATTTTTCCCGTATCATTTGTGACCATTAACCAATACTAATCAAGCGTCATTCAAGATAGACTGGCATGCAAAGGTAGGCAAATCATGTGTCATTCTAGATAGGCAATTGTAACAAATAGTAAAATAAGGGTCATGTGTAACAAGCAGGCAAGACATGTAGTCATACAGGAGTTGCGCATCATTTATGCCAGGTGGACAAAAAAATTAGGGTTTTAGAGAAAAGACTGGTGCTAATGCCATGCTAGAATGAAAATATTAACTATGTTTCCCATCTTTATTGAAAAATCCCAAGTCTCAATTTATAGAGTGACATTAAGGTTAGAATGTAGAGATAAAGTAGAGAGAGAAATTTAGTCAATTTGGAATCCTAACAGTATCACAATTGTAGATACCTATAACGTAAAAACCTGTAATATCGAAGACTGGAAAAGTGCAGAGATGGTTTTTACTATTTTTATTATATTCACTGCCAGCCTGAAGCAGAAAGAGGGCACCCTGATTAAAAAATAAAAAATAAAACAATGCACACCATGGGAAATCTAGCTGTGCAAATAGTAAAGACACTAATAGCAAACCTAATGTTATCCAACAACAATAGGTATTGCTTCATTAAGGAATAGTGTTAGAGAGAAACAAAAGCTATTCACCTGAGTAACTATAGAGGCATACAAACTCAGCTATAGATTTCTTTCAAATATGCATGTTCAAGAGAGAAAATGGGAAGGAAAGTTAAAAATCAAACCTGAATACCAAGGATCTCATCTACTCCATACATACTACTCAAACCACAAACTATCTCACGGATCACCGTATTAATTCCTGGGCATAAACCTCCACACGTCACAATACAAGCTCGCACTTCCTCTGATTTAAAATATACCTAAATCAGAAAAAGAAAATATTAGTATCACATTGAAACAACGATTGATATATTCCCTTTCTACTGAAAAAAAAAATCAGTCCTTCATTGAACATATAGTACTTTCTCACGGGGGCCTGCGCGGCGAAAATGTACTCCTCTTGGGCTTTCCTTCTGAACAACAATCTGGGGTAAAAATCCAATTTTTCAATTGACCAAGTCTCAATAAAAGCACAAAAATGGTGCATAAGAAATTGTGCATGGTGAAAACTGCTTTACCTTCTGTGCCACCACATCTTCAGGGCTTACAAATGTTCTCCTAGGACAAACAATAATATAAATAATTCAGTAACGCACAATATATATTCATCATGAGAAAAAAGGCAAATATGTTACTCTACAATCAATTATACTACAACACACAAATTAATATATATTTAATGAGTGTTTACTTACTTAACGATGGCATAAGCTTGGGATTTCTTCAATGGATTTGGATATACCTGGAACATAACGAAATCACCAACATAATAATACATGTGTGTGGACGCTTCCAAATTCTTCTACACATACAAAAAAAATGTACACGATCAGTTAATAATATACCGGTAAATCAGGGAGGAAATTGATCAAGTGCGGGACGTCTTCGAGGATGAAATCCTCATTCTGATCCTCGTTGACATTGACAGCGCCGTCTGTGGAGGCTTGAACTTTGATCAAACAACTGTGGCGCGAAATCAACCGCCGCCTGAAAGAGAATTTCTTCTTGAGGGCGAAATTTGCATGACCAAAAGAAGGAACGGGGGTGAATTTTGTCGTGAGTGAAACGGAGGGAAGGGAGTTCCTCGATAGAGAGAGCGCGTGGGAGGTGGAGGTGAGAACGATTTCCATGGGAGGAGCGGAGTTTCAGCTGCGAAGCTAGAGACAAGACAAAGGGGAAATGCCGTTACGGTAACTGCACGAACCGTACCGGGATTTGCTTCTCGCGAGCCGTGAGGGATGGAAATGTTCAAACGGCAAAGTTTGACCAGTAGCTTTGACTCTCCGCGCGCAACGGCTGAACCATGTAAGACTGACAATTCAACGAGGTTTATTTTCCATGGAAAATACTGTACCAAATTTCTTGGGCTAATTTGTTAATCTTTAGTTTTGTGATTGTGATTATACTTTGTCAAATTTTATAAGATATTTTGTTCGAATGATCTTTTTCAAATATGTTAACAAGAAAAATTCAATGATTTCAACTTATAAATGGTTTAAACGATATTCTACTTCGAAAACTTTTTAAATTATTTTTAATAATATAAAATTAAGAGAAAACTTTTTTAAAATAGTAATAATTATACTATGCATTTTAATTTGGTAAGAATCATAACACAACCAGCCTAAATCATTTACAATGGTATTGTCTTGCTGAAAAAGGTTTGATGATTTAATAATATTCAATGTTAGTTTCAAATGCAAAATTTTTAAGTAATTATATAACTCCAACTGCCACTACAGACTAAAATATTTTCTTAGAATCAAGATTTGTTTTATAAAGATATTAACATATTGCACCGTGAGCACAAATACACAATCTTATAATTAAAAATGACTTCTGGTTACTGACCACAAAAAAATGAATTTTTTCATCTAGATCTCAATTTTTTTTTTTCGTGAATTTCTTAATAAGACGACAGAACATTAATAAACTTTTACATTCGTAGTCCTGAACTGATATGTTCGGATTATTCGGCGAAAAAATTAAAACAGGATAATTTAATGAATTAATTATGCAAATGTCTCCTATATTACTCCTTGTGACTGTACCTCTCATGAAATTACAAATGCAACTTATAAAGCATCTAAATCCTCGTATGCATGAAAATCAATATACTTCCATCAAATTAATAAACATTACATGTTCAAAAAATTATATTTCTGTTGCATTTTATAACAGTGTAAGTAGCGTAAAATATAAATGCAAATATATCTCGCAAAGAACATTTTTCATATATTTGTGATTTAAAATATATTCAAATTGAAAAAATATACATACAAATACTGTAAACATGGCAAAGAAATGTTTGCGATTTCAAAAGAAATAGTAATTTAGTCAATATTATACTTACTTGCAAGGAATAAAAGTATTGATAAGCCCAAACAGTAAAATCAAACTCAACTGGACTTAAACATATTCTTGAATTTAATCAAGATTATACTTGAATTTAAAATACTTTGAACTAAATCTTGCTACTAGAATCGGACTCAAATCTGAATTCTACTTTTTAAAAATTAAGTGAAGTCAAGTTCAAACAATTATCAAACTTGAGTTTCTAACCCAACTCAATTTAAGAACAACCCTAGTATGCAAAGTCTATAATGACCTCCACACAATTAGTGTACAACAGCCAAGGTGGTAGAAGCTTGTAACTAGGAATGATAAATATATTGTCAAACACAAGATTTTAAATTCATGGATGAATTTATAGATACACTTTACGTTGGCGGAGGATCACAACAAACAGGTAAAATTTCTCATAAGAATGCAGCCACAAATGGGGATTTTCTTTGAACAGGAGCAATAACCTGCAACAAACACCTATGAAATTTAGTACCATCATATTGAAAGTCAAGAGAAATGTGAAACCGGATATTGCGTCACCTCTGACATAGCATATTACAGGCCGTGACTTTGACATAATGCAGAACCGTTGGCGATCTCCTATAAAAGAAATCGATCGATCATATGTTGTATAACATCTCTACCTTCTGAATGCGTGTAATGGTCTTTGACCTGCAGTATAACCAGTCATCAAAAGAGCATCAGCATGTTGTTTTAAACAAGACGTTGAAGGTGAGCGGTGTAATGGAGATGGTGAAATGGGCACCGCTGTCATTGAAGAAAAACTAACTAATCAATGAAAGCTGAGATAACTGCTACACATGGCAGGCATAGGCGTACAAAAATATATAACATCAAGCAAATATAGGAGAATATATTGAAGACAGCAAAATGATGGAACAATGAAACAGGCAGGGCTGTTATTCTAGAATTATATGACAGAGATGCATAAAAAGATGGTGTTCAAAGTAGAGTATGGGACGACGCCTGCAACATTATGTAGGCAGATACATACCAGCAGCATATTTACCCTAAACAGAGTTCCACAAGTTACAACTTCAGATGACTGCAATGTGTGTGGGTGTATGTTAAGAAAAGATGATAGATATGAGAGAGACCTGAATAATGCTATGGGCAGCAAATTTGATTCTGCTAGCATGAAAGCTTACATCCACTTTCTCCCACGGCACACGAGAAAGGCCATTCACTAGCTCCTCTGCAGATAAGCCAGAACAAGAATTATTGCAGGGGAAATGCAGTTCTGAAACATTCAGAATGCGGAAAGCTGAAACAAAAGCTATTGATGCAAACCAGACAACAAAACTACAAATGAAAACATCAAAGGAAAAAAGTGCATGAACTATTATTTAAATTATAGGTGAAACATGAAATTGAAACGCAAAAGGAATTGCATACATTTGTAGGTTATCTTCATTTACTGTGACAAGTCAGTGCGCACATTCACAAGCTACCGTAGAACTCAAAGATCAGGACTAGAGGACACAGAAACCCAACAATGAGACCTCATGAGTAAATATAACAAAATATTCCAAAAATTAAGGGACTCATTACTCAAGAACCATGCTTTTTATTTTTTTATCTTTTATATTTATATTTTTCTCTGTTTCTCTGTTCCTAGGGAATTTGGAGAAATATTTTTTTCCTACCTAATGAAGCAAATTAAATGAACAGCAGATGGGTGTTCCTACTTGGTTTCTTCACTACATAAAATCCAGGTAACCTTCAGTCATACCACATACAGCTCTTCCAACAATCAGAAACAGAAGCAGCAGCAGCATATGGGCTTGGTCATGCCATCTTTATTATATGGATTTGAGCTTCTTCCCATATATTTTAGGGGAATTCAGAAGACCAGTGAAAGTAAGGAAGAAAGGGTATATATTTTTCAGAGGAGAAGCATGAACCAGATGAGGAAATTATACCCTCATATAAGGAAAATAGACAATGTTTTCCTGCTAGGTCATTCCAACTTTTGCCAGTGGATAACTACGTCAAAATAACATTTAACTGGAAAAATCACTGTCTACAAGGTATGAGAGCCCTTCCTGTCAGAAGGACGAACAAATAGGACCTAGTATGAGGTTAAGCTACACCGCCTACAGCGAAAAAGAGAGACACAAACCTTCCACCTCATCCAAACCACCATCTTCTACAGTTTGCTCACACTGTTCATTATCATACGCCTTGCAGCGCTCTTCATACACAACATGAGGATACTTCTCATCAACAGAATCCTCCCACTGTCAGAAATCGAAAGTCACACCAATGCAACAAGAAACCATAAACTAATCACAATAGCATGGGTAAGACCTTGGGCAGTTCAGTGTTGCGTCTAATTGATGAAGTTCTCCAGCCAACAATATCTAAACAATACTTTGTAAGGAAGACAGAGAAAATATGAGTGAAGACAAGAAAGGCTAATTAGACCAAACACACAGTAATAATAGAAGTCATAAATCATGGATACGGTCATAGCCAACGTTTGAATATGCCACCCTGCGTTCAAAGGATTGTAAAGCAGACCTGCACTTGCATAACTATCCATATTATGCACCTAGACCCAGCCAGGAACTTATAATGCAAGTGATGTCAGAGAAAACAAGAAAACATACAGAAAATAGCATTCTTCATTATCTTCCACCATGCGCCTCAGCAATGGAGGCTTTCCTTCATCATCGTCTGTAAGAAAAAGATGTCTGCCTGTTCTCCTAAATATCCAATGAATTACATGACCAGCAACCCTCTCAAATGCAGTTACCCCAAAAAGAAATGGGACCTAATGAATACGTCAAAAGTGAAATAATGTCAATATATTTCCAAAGACTGAAATAACAAATTTAGCATTAAGATCAGAAAATTCAGTCTGCAAAGATGAAATATCGAGCTCTTAAAACGATTCCTCCAGTACATAAGAAGATCTGAAAGACTAAGAAATCATGGAACTTTCAAAGTAAACACATCAGTCCTTTTTTTTTCTTTCCTCTTTCACATGGAAATATGGCATGAGATCAAGTGGAACAAATCCTAATTTTTAAAGAGGTATCACATTATGTAAGATGATTTGAACTATAATGAAATCTGTATCCAGTATGGAACCATGTTATGGCGTATTAAGATTCAAAAATTAGATCAAAAATGAAATTGACAGCCTAAATGAAATATATCAGAAAAACTATCCTCGTCTATAAAAAAAATAAATAAAACCATCTCTGCACTTCCATTGCCCCCAACCAAACCCTTATCTTCGCTTTCATCATCCATAGCCAAATTGGTACTTGTTTGCCCAGCTGGCAAGGCACATCTTCACCCTGAACTCCCTCCCTGGGCCACTCACCAGCTTGCACACTTTCAGTCCTTCCCAGCCACCTAGCACTCCCCTCTTTCCTCCCAAAAAATCCATTCCTTTGCCACTCCTACCACTGATTACGATTTTCCACAATCTAGGCCACTCTCCACTCACCTAATCAAACTTTTCAGAGTATTTACTGATAGTATCACGTCAGAAGCTCAGCCATCGGTGTTGGTCCCAATCATTCAACAATTCAGTTAAGTGTTAACCTAAAACAACCAATGGAAAAAGAAACTAGTGAGTAAAAAGAAAAGTTCATACCTGCTTATTACCTCTAGAACCAAGATGAGGAGTGGCAACTGTGACGAAGTTTACTGGCTCAAGATCAGCTATTGTACCCTTTGATTCTTCAATAGAAGCATTGCTTGAGACTTCCCCACTTTCTCGCTTTGGAGGTTCATATAATTTCCCAATAGCATATCTTGCCACAAGCCCCCCTACAGAATGTGCAACGAATGAAATTTTCCTCAAACCCGGCTTCTTTTTAATTACTTCGAGGACCTGAAATGCAGCTTAATGTGAGATTCAACTTTATGGTACAAACATGCTGTTTAACAGTATACTTTTCAAGTGATTAAGAAACAAATGAAAATCCACCTCCTCAGCCAACCGCTCACCCATTACGTCCACTCCATCCAACGTCAGCTTTGCCGCATTTCGTTCACTACCTGCAGAATAAAAAGTAATTGAGAAGTTTAGCACAACAATAGATGGTATATACAAACACCTTCCTGCAAAGGCAAACAGAGTTGAGATATTTCTTCTAATGAATAGCAAATTACTTTGAGATATTAATAAAAGCTTCCATTACTGCATTAACAACAAAAATTAAACATAAACTTTTTTGCATACCACATGTTCTTTGGTAAGGATTTATTTTCCAATACCAACACAAGCAATCCCTTCATCCATTCTCAATATACTTGAATAAAAAAAGGGCTTAGGCAAGTTCCAGCACCTGCTTTTTCTTGAGTAGCTCCATATTAATATAAAGTCAGTGACAAATGGGACAACTGGAAGGCGAAGAGAGAAAGAAGAAAGCTATTTTTTACGCATTTAGGTGAATTCCTAGGTGGAATAACTAATTCAATAAAATGCCATAAGGCAAAGACAGAAAGCACAGGGAAAGGCAGAAAATTAGAATATGATAAGATATATCTTCTAATAGAAAAAATACAAAACATTGAAAGGCGCACAAAAGTTGGGTTACTACACGCCTAAAAAGAATAATAAGACAACAACCGGACAACAAATCTTCTCATTTCCTCATGGGATAAATTATCCACATAAAAATAGAAAAACTCAGATAACTTTTGAAGAAGGCGCCAGTCACCAAACAGAATGCACAACTTACAGTGAACAAAGACTCTATCAGGAAGCCTCTGGACAAATTGCTCTGCACCAAATTTCCAATCCAATGCACTGCAATAACAAAATCACGAGTAGAAACGAGATCACATTTATTAAGAAAAACATATACACATGTCAATCTTCAAAAAGAAAATGGATGCAGAAAATCGATATCTTCCTGACACAATTTTGCAAAAAATGACGACAATTCTCTCCCTGGGCACTTTCTTGTACCCTGACTCACAGCCAAAAAGGGAAAATTTTATCCCGCACAACGAGTGCAAAAAGAAGCTTACATGTTATCTAAATGACAGTAAAGTAGCTCCTCCATCTTCATAATTCAACACAAAAAAAATGGCATTTAAGTACCCAAATCAATCAGCCAAAAACAAAATCAACAACTCAAGCAGCAAAAGATTCAATATTTAACTCTCAATTAACCAGAAATTTCAAAATCAGAGGAAAAATTAAGTAAATTAGAATCAGAAACGCACGAAAGATGTAATTCCACACAAACAGTATGCAATACATAACAAAAATTACCTTCCAAGGATCCCGTGGACCATAACCACGAGATGATCAGCGGATGAGGCATCAGATTCTTTGGAGCTGTACACATCCTCCACCCCCTCCCCGGTTTCCGTCGAGAAAACCGCCGGTCTCTCACCAGCTCCATTTTCCATTTTTTTTTCAATACTTTGATCTCCTCAAATCAATATACTTCGCATTCACTCAATAAGCATCCCAAAACTCAGGAAGAAATTATAATTAACATTATCCTTATCAACAAACAAAAATCACCTTGAATGCAACTGCAACACACACATCTCGATCGTGTTCAGACAGGATTTTCAAACTGTGAGAAGTAGTTGGAATTTGATGGGAAAGGGCTTCGGCTGTAGTGCGGAGACGCGTAGTAACGGTAGATTTGAAGCAAAACAAAACCGAATGCCTAGGCTTCACGGTTCTTCCGTTGGATATAAATATGAAAGTTTAAGGCAATGTTTGGGAGAGGGGTTTTTGTTGAATACGATGTTTAGTAAGAATTATATTGCGATAAGTAATATATTTAGAATAAATGTTTTAATAAAATATATAGTATAATTTATTTGAATATAATGTATAAAATATATAATAATGATCAGATGATGAAATAATTTATAAAGATAATGATTATATTTTACAATATAAATAAAAATAAATATAAGTGTAGTATGATACATATATATATATTAATTTGATTATAAATAGATGTAATGGTTAAAAAATAATTAGTTAGTTTTATATTTAAAAAAGGAAAATTTTAATTTTAAATTTAGATGAATAATATTGTTAAATTGTATATTTTGTAGTATAAAGTTTGAAAAGATATTTTGAAGTTGCAAGTTCCAAACATAACCTCAAGAAACATTTCTTTTAACGGAAATATTTTTGCATATTATTAACAATAAACTATTCAAAATGCAATTAATTTTCAGAACGTAGTAGTTAAATTTTAAATTAAGTAAACAAATTTATAAAAAACAAAAGAAGCGCTCAAAATTATTGTAGGGATTACACACTTACTATATGAAAAATTTTATAGAAAAGAAAATAATTATTACGAAGATTAAAATTTTAAAAAGAATAAAAAAGGAGAAAATGATAATGATAGGGTCATGAACTAATATAGCAGAGGATAATTATGTAAATTAGCTTTGAGAAATAAAATATTCACGCCTTAGTACGAATACATAGGAATAGGTAAATATATAAATATATTACATATTTTTCACCAACAAACATGTAAAATTAATAAATTATTTCATTCCAGATTTGGAATATAGGTCAAATTAAATTTTTATCTTAAAACACCTCCTTTGTAAATTTTATCTTATTCGCTTTTGGATGAATCTTTATAGAGCTTAAAAAATAAATCTATATTAATCCATACATGGACATTTTCATATGGAAATGTTTAAATCAATTAGGAAATTTTGAGTATAATTGTGCTTAACATCACTTAAATTCATATCATAACATACGAATAAATATTGGCTATGTTTATCATAACATACGGATAAATATTGGCTATGTTTATTTTTAAATGTTATCCATGTTTATCCATCAAAATTTATATAGCTCAAATATATTATTCAATTCAATTTTCATTTAAATTTCAAAATTATTTTTTCTTATACATATACAAATATCTAAATTTTAATCATTATATTTATTTACAATAATTAATATATATATATACACACACACATATGTACTCATATTTATATGTATTTATACCATAAAAGCAAATCATTATTCATATATGTTATTATACTATCTAATTGCTATTATTTATTACATATCCATTTATATATGTATACACAAATTAAAACAAATTATAATTTTTGCCCACAACCAAAAGTTTTCTCATTTTTCATCCTCTAATGAGATTATCAACCAAATATAGCCATTAGTATTTGATTTACATTTCAATTAGAGATCAGAGTTATTAGATAAGATTTTTAAATATATAACAGAAGATTTAAAGAAATTGTATTGTGATTAAAAAGGTATTTTTATGAAAGAGATGAGAGACAAAAGGAAACACTAATTTCATATAACATTCAAATCCTGATTTATGTCTTTTAGCAAGCTTAAAATAAATAGATGTACATATATTATTTTGACTTAGCTTTTATTTAATTTTAATAAATTATACAAATTTTACTAAATTTGTTTAGTTTTTCGGTTGATTTGTTGTTTAAAAAAACACAACACACTTTACACTTTAACATAGAGATAATTTTTATTTACTATTTTCATATAAATAAAAATATTATAAATACAGAAAGAAGTTTATTTACTTTGAATTAATGACAATTTTTACGATGAACTAGATTTTATTTTATTTTCATCATTTTATTTTGAATTATTCCAACCCAGTTCTCTATTTTAAAACTAAATAATAAATAATATATTCAGAAAAGTATTTAAGTTGTTACTATGATTTTAATGGAAGAAGTTGGCATATGTTGATGTCATGGGTAAATAAATTAATAAGTAAACATACTTTAGACTGTATTATTAAATATAAGAATTAATTTTAGTTTGCACTAAAATATATTTTATTCAATCTGATTTTTCTGCATTCTCTTATATAATTTAACTTATTTTTATTCTTTCAGTAAATACTTTCATTTCTCTACCTTTACTTAAAGTTTGAAATATACTTAAATTTTTAATAATTTTTTTTTTATCTACCATATTAAAAGTTTATTTTTAATCACAATTAATAAAATTAAGTATAACAATTACCCGATTTTTAGGGAAGATAGTGATTGGCCAGGTGTATTGGTCTATCTTCGTCCGTGCTCGGCTTGGATGGCCCCACATAGTTATATTTCGGTAACCTGTATTTGTACTCGTATACGTATATTTTGTCGTTTATTTCATTAATCAATTTCTTATCGCGCTGACTTCTTCCGTACTAATATTCTACGTATTATCCAACCTCTCATCCGAGCTGAGTCAGCATCCAACTTTCTTATTATGAAACAAGTACTTTTGCCATTGTGCTTAACTTTACATAATATAAAATCAATTTATAATTATTTAATTTATTTTATTTGTAATATATTACTTTATTTGAATATTTTTTTATACTATACAAAAAATATAATAATTAGAAAAGAAAAAAAAGAAAATAATAATAATCATAAGAATAAAAAAGTATAACTTTATCGTTATTAAGTCGAATAAAAATATACATGTAAATATATTTAGTGTAAACATTTAAGAGTTAAACTCTTAATATATATATATAGTATAGATAGATTAAATTGCGTAGTATGAAATTAAAAACAATTATATAATTTATATTATTTGTATTTTAGAAAAAGAAAAAAATAATGTGAGAAGATTCTTCCTTGTATTTTTTCCATTTAATTTTAATTTTAAAATTTTTTATTGTTAAAAATAGTTTGTATGGGCTAATATTTCATTTTTTTCAAGTGTAATACTAATTTTTAATCAAACAATATAACTATATTAGAACAATTAACATAAAATATACTTTTATTCATATAATTTTATCTATAATATTTTTTTAATGCACACACATGCACCGAATGTGCACAAGTTAAAGGAAAGGACTCAGATCCTCCACTTTTAGTTGTCAACTATAAATTGATTAAAATGTTACTACATTCTGTAATTTTTTTATTCTTGGTTATGTTTGGAAGGGGGGGTTTTGTGAGACATGATGTTTAGTAGGAGTTGTTTGAAATGAATAATATGTTTGATGGTAATATTTTAATATTTTAATATTTTTGTTTTATTTAAATATATGATAATAATTAAATGATGTAATAATTTATAAAAATAATGATTGGTTTGCGGGGTATAAATAGATAGATGTGAGTATGTGTATTGATTTGATTGTAAATAAGTGTAGTGATTCAAAAATAATTAATTAATTATATAAGTAAAAATGAAAATTTTTGAATTTGAATTTGAAAAAGAATTTAGTTGAGTTGTATGTTTGGAAGTGGAAAATTGGATAATATGTTGAGAGTGAAGAATGGGGTCCAAACATAGCCCCCCTTCTTTTATATATATTTATAATTTTGATTCTTTTGACATTTTATCTCTTCAAACTTTCACTTCCCCTCTCATTTTTGACAAAAATTTTAGTATAATTCTAATTTTCAATTTATTTTATTTTATTATTTACATCATAAAAAAATTATATTTTACTACTGTAATAAAATTGTATAATGCTTTATTTTTACGCATCTATAATGTTTGCTGATTGACTGTTTGTACAAGTAAATAACAAGATATATATGTACATGTCATGCATAAAAAATATACATATATATTTTGTCATTTCCAATTACATATTTGTTTTTCGCTATTCAAACACGCAAGGGTCCATTGATTATCTATCTAAACCAACTGCCAACGCATAGTTATTTATAGTGCATGTGATGGCTCATCGACATTAACGTACAAGCCTAGTACCATTGTCAGTATTACACGGGACTTTGCTAAGACGGGTGTACATCGGGCAATTTTTTTTTTTTTATAATTTTTGTGATTTTGGTGTTGCAATTTTCAAGAAAAATAAATTATTAAAAGTCATCTCTATGCTCCATGATATATTCTTTTGCATTCAATTATTGGTAGGTTTCTTTGTTTGTTTGTTTGCTTGATTATAAGTTTCTTTCTTGTTAGTCTCCATTTTTTTCATTAATTACGGGAAAAACGTTCTCCTAGGTTTTCTTCCTTTTTTCTTTTTAATCTTAATAAATTTCCCTATTTTTTTATTTAATATGCCACTGTCAAAATATATATAAAATTTTGTAAAAGTTGAAAACCTATCGTACAATGTTTTTTCTGTCGTTTAAGGTTTCAATTTTTCAAAAATTAGCACTATTAAATACGTATAAAAGATTATTAATTAATGGTGCAAGTCACAATTATAAATAGTTGTCTATCTTAAATGTGGAGTGCAACTTTTTGAAAACTTCACCAACTAGTAAGTGAGCTAGAGTGCTTGAATGACAATCTTATCTTTGTGAGTCTTTTCCACCAAGGCTTTGGATGCTTCCAAGTTTGATTATTTGGGAAAATCAACAAGCTTATGTCTAGTTTGATTAACTAGAAATAGTCACAAAATTAGAAGACTTCAATTTTATCTTTTTCGCAAGAATTGAAGTTCTTCAAAAATTAGAAAGCCTAAACTGCAAAATTCCATTAAGATTATCTAAATGGTTGTTATCATGGTCATCAACCTCTTTTGTGTAGTTATGGAGCAATTAATGATTGTCCTATTTTGAATTTCAAGAAACAGATGAGACATTTTTAGTTTACCTAATCCTCTCTCTTTGATTCACCCTCAGATTGAAACCCTATTGCTGCTGAACATCTCCAAACAAGAAATTATGGCAGATAAAGATACAAGTAGCCCTCAATCACTAAAAAACTCTTAATTAGAGGCTGATTCTCCCATTACCTAGTAAGAATCTTCATCAGATAGCACCTTTTTTTTTTTTTTTCCATAAAAGGCATCTTCAACTCTATTTGAAGAAGATTTGGCAATGAGTTTTGTTAGCGTAGGCAATGAAGCAAATGAACCAACGCCTCTGATGATTGTTTACCTAATGAAATCTAAGGGAGAAAGTGATTCTGATCTTGTGATGCCACTGTTGTCGCAACCTTATGTTTTTATCAGGACTTGAATGAGGAGCTAAGACCCTCCTATTCTTCCCTTGAGTCCTTGAAAGAAGAAGAAAGCAGATTTAAAGAAGAAGAATGCATATTTGAAAGTCTCCATGAAGTCCCCGAAGAAGGCCACTAACAAACTCTCTAAATAAAAAGGGATTGATTCAATAGCACCTAAAACAAAAGAAGATGCTTTGTAGGCATGTGATAATGTACCGTTAAAAGAGATGTTAAGGACTAAAAAAAAAAAAGCAAGAGAAGGCTCTTCTCAACTTCAAGAATTTTAAAAAATGAAGAAGCATAAGGTCAATAAAGGAAAGGGCAAAGTTGATAAAAGTGTTGCTAGAAAAGCTTTAATAGGAAAAGGGAAGTAGCAAGTTCAAAAAGTAGTGGTGCTCCCAAGACATGATTCTGGTAGGAAGAAATTAGTATCTAAGTCTACTGAGAGTCTACTGAGAGAATGCTCGAAGCATAATCTTCTAAAGGCAAAGAAAAAGTGGTTGAAAAACCCCCTACAAAGTCCATGAAAAACTAGAAAATGAAAAGAAAATATGACTAGGGAAGCCACTGAGTCACTACAAAGTTCTGTAATGTCAACAAATGGGAAGGAAAAGGTTCGTGATGACTCACCTCTTCTTATAAAGAGGTCAAAAAATGATCAATCTTACTCAGCCATTAGGGTTATTGTTCTACTCTAAGAGAGCTCACAAGCGTTATTGGTACATATTTTCATTTGATTTTATTATTGAAAGATTCATCAATGAGGTTCAGTTCACAAAAGTTGAGTTCATCAACTTTTTAAAGCATCATGGATTGATTGACTTGGTAAAAGCTTGTGATATTATATTACACTAGTTGTATATGAGTTTTATGCTAATATGTCCAAGAAAATTGATGATCCTGACTGTGCTTAGTATCATTGAGTCTATATTAGAGGAAGATTAATAAGATTTATACTAAATGTAATCAATTTTGCCTTGGGATAACCTAGCAGTTATTTGGATGCCCTGTATGGGCTTGAGTATCATACTAACTATAACATGATTACTAAAGAGCTTATTAATGAAAGGATGATTAAATGGCTTGACTCAAATTACTTTAAATCATCCCTTTTCACTTTGAAGTATTTTCTCTTGTACAAGCTTGGGACTAGTAATTGGTTGCTTACAGCCAAAATGACTTTCGTAACTAGAGAAATAGTAGCCTTGTTATATGTTTTAGTGAATGAGACTAAGGTATATTTGTTGTACCCTAGATTGATTACTAAAATCTGTATTGCCAAGAAAAATAAATTGACTAAAGGTGATCACATTCAGAGTTTGAACACGATGTTGTAGAGGCCAAACCTAGGTGAGGTTGGTAAGGTTGATGATTCTTACCTATGCTTCGGCCAACTCATATCCTGCAGCACCACTTGTTCCATGCAACTATTGGATGTTGTGCAATCTTTGTTAGTTGTGAAAAGAGTGCTAATGAACGAGGTCAACAACCTTCAAGTTGAAATCCAAAATATAAATATTAATATTACAATCCTACAAGCAACATTGACCACTTTAGGAGTGCATTTGCTAGAGGAAGAACCTACTGATGTTGATCCTACACTACTTGAGGACGGGACCTAATACTCAGCCTCAATCAAGTATAAAAGATGATGTTGGTGTTGATAAATGTCCATGTTGTTACTGAACAGGTTCAGAGGCTAATGCAGAAAATGTAGTTGCTGCCCTTGAAAAGGATATGGATGCTGCCTGGTTTGATGCAACTAAGCTTGTAGTAGAACCTACTCTAACCTCAAAATATAATTCTAGTGACAATTACTCTCTCTCATTTACTAATGATGAGTTTAGTGCTTCTTAGCTTTCTACAGATAACCCTTTATTTAACTGATATGAGAGTTGCGGAGCCTATTTGTCATCTATTTGACAAATTTGTAGCATAAAGGGGTTGTCACACCCAAAAGACAAAAGTTAAATCCTCTAAAGCAACAAGAAGGGTTGAAGCAGTAACAATTAATTTGGGGAGGGGGGGTGGTTAATTCTAAAGTTTGACTCATTTTCTTTTAGTTGTATTTCTTTTCTCTATTATGGATAATGTTGTAACAATAACCTTAGTTTTCTAGACTTCTTTGTAATTGATTACTAATGGTGAACTAATATATCAGGTATTATGTTGGTACCTTTTCTTGATTTGCTTGAAATTCCTTTTATCTTAATTTTTGAGTACAATTATGTGTTGTGCCACAAATGTGTTAAAGGAGGAGATTATTACCAAAATTATGTTAGTGTATTTGTGTACAATTCCTATGGAAGGTTTAACGATTATTGATGTTTAAACAAATATGAACTTTTGATGATTAATGATAAGTTGGATGGATATGTTTGATAAACTTTAGAGACCAACTCTTTTATAAGCATTATGGCTAGATAAACATCTGTAAAGAAGAGTGTTTGAAGTCCTGAAGCAGATATGTTGAAATCAAGTTAGATTAGGTCACTTGCCCATTGAATATGTATCAACAACTTGATTACCCCAAACTTCTATTAAAATATTGGATACAATGTTGTAACATTGCTTTGATATTTATTTCTAGCTAACTTAAGAGTCAAAGGCTATCTACAGAAGGTTGGATGAAATGGAACACTTGTAAGCCACAATAATAAATATTTGTCCATCCTAGATATGGAGTGTAATCTTTTAAAGATTCTAACCAGTACTCATCTTAGATTGATAGTCTTGTTAATACATAAACTAATTGAGTGTATGAAAATTGAACATATAAATAATTAGACAAAGCACAAAATGGGGGTGTTTTAGTGCATTGAACTATTTATCCACTTTAGAGAAGGCGTTGGGTTTGTATGTGAGGTGCGAATATTGTTCACCTTATATTTCACTTTACGTTAGTTGTGATAGTAAAGTTATCTTAACTTGACACTTGCATACGTAAGAATGATTTTACAAAACACGTTTACAAATATTAGTATTCCATTTATCATTTACATTGTTAGGGGTGTGTGTACATGTATTTTGTGTGTTTAATTCTACAGGACTTTTAAATTAAATTATATTGTTATAACACTACTTATAATTCGGTTTACAATTATGAAATAAAAAAAAATGATTGTAATTGTATTAAGTCGTCATTACCAAGGCAGGGATCATGTAATCGAACACTTGCAGTTGCAAAATCTAATATCTATTAGTTAAAAGTAAATATCATTGGAAAATTGGTCCTGAAGACAATGACATATATAGATCTTTCGGGACCATTTTATTGTCATAATTAACTACACACATTTAAGGAAAACCAAACTTAAACATGCACATTTTTTACCACTAACTCACTAACTCATACACCGAATTGATAGCGAAGGATTTAAAACTTTGATCTCATATTTAAAAATTTAGAAAACCACCACTAATCCAAACACGCTCATCCACATATATATGTATGTGACGTATGCATTACTTTTAGTTAATTGACGATCAATATGCAAACAATATTTCTTATATTTTTTACTTCACTCGACATGTATTATTGTTGGACAGAATCACTTACCTTGAGCCCTCTTGCAAGCATACCTAAGGCGAAAGAACAAAGAAGCGTTTGGTTTCAATGTCAATAACAAGACTTTGAAGTAACAACACGTGTTGCCTGGAAGTCACCACGTGTCTTCCTTTAAGCCATACGATATAGAAAGATATAATTTATATAATGGCTGCTGACATGGCGTGGATAAGTTCGCATCTGCTGGTCTCTTGCAAAAGGTCAGCAGTGGACACAGCAATCAAGTATCAACAACCAGAAAAGGACATAATTCATCGCGTTATTAACCACGCTATGTTACAAATAAATAATCATCATATTTCATGCGCAGACGGCACTCTCCATTGATAATGACGTTTTGCTTCAACTTTCATGTGCAATGTTTGCGCTATGTCACAGACAGCTTGATGAAGCTGAAGTCACTATACATTTGAAGCCCACACCAACAAATGAAATGATGTGCTGAAACTACATATATTTGGACACGAGAGAGGCATTTTGAGGATAAACCTTGGAGCCCTTACACATTTTCGTCAGATAAATAATTGAGCTGAAGTTTCTGAATCATGGAAAAAGAAATAAGCAAACGTATTAGCGAGATGCGCTGCATCACGAGTGAATCATCAATCGTCTGAGCCATAGATTCTTGCAAAAGCGGCAAAGATGCGCGATATAATATAATGACGCTTTTGTCTTTGATAAGAACACAGATCCCATGGGAATTGCGTTTCAGATCGAGAACATAGAGATGAGGAAACGGGTTGTTAATGTTGCAAGCACCTGAAGGTGTCCATATCTGTAAGTTTTTACTTTCAGCGAGTTTGGTTTAAGAAATTTAGAGTGGACAAAAAAAATAGAAAAAAAGAGTAAATGAAAGTAGCGTTGATTTCGATAAAGAAAGAAACAATTTTAAAAAATTAAATTAAATAAAAATTTAAAATTAAAATTTTTTTTCTTTTAAGAAAAAAATAAAAGAACTAGAATTAAAAATTTTTTTAGAAAAAAAAATAAGAGTTAAAATAATTTTTTTATTTTTTTCATCATTTTGTGTGAAAAAATAAAATTTCTTTCATTAAACTATAATTTCTCTTTATTTTTTTTCTATAAAATTTTCTTTTTTAACCAAACAACTAAAATCATTTTCCTTAATATTTTCTTTTTTTTCTTTCCTATACTCCAACAACCAAACATAGTGTTCGTGCATAAAAATATAGGATGACAAGTAGGGTCCGAATCTATCTGTGGGAGATGATATCAAGTTTAAGCTACGGTGCAGATTAAGATACGATAAGAAGCCAATTTGGACACGACCCATTTATATTTTTGGATTGGTTAAATATAATTTAGTGTCACTCTAAATTCATGAAAATTCATCATAAACTCATTAATTTTAGATGAGGTTTGAGTAGTATGTCACATCGTGTTCATGGGGAGCATAAATTGAGTTACAAATTAGTCGTAAAAATATAAATATTTTAAAAAAGTTGACAATTTAAACAAAATTCATTTATTTTTAATAGATTCATGTAGTATTTTTAGGTTATATCAGAAACAATCCTCACAGCAAGATGGCAGGAAGTATGGGAGTCCCATGAACAAATTCATTCAAGTAGGAATTCTTTCTTGAATAATGGGCCAAGCAACTCAACGAGGAGGATAGCCTGACTAATGATTCGATCAAGTGGTGCCCCCGCCCATGTCACTTGTGCTCCTTCATGCTCTTTACATGATTTTGGGCGAGCAGGGATTAGAGAGTGTTAAAAAATAAAAATTATCAAATTTGAATTTAAAAAACAAATTGTCCCCAAAAAATGTGAAAGATCCGAGCAATATATAAGTGAAAAATGACCACAATCCTGTTACTTCAAGATTTCAGGTCAAAATATGTGTCAGCCCACAAAGTATACAACTCGTACGTACTACAGAATATTTGAATCCCTGCAGTATTAGGGACTGTTAGGTCTACAAAGATCAATTTAACTAACAACGATCCCATCATATCTGAGGGGAAAAGTTCATGGTTTGGTTAAACTTACTTTAAATAGTTTATAAGATCGTTTTTAAGTTTATAAATTCATACATCTTATTTTTAAAATAAGTTTATAAAGTATTTGGATGAAATATTTCATAAGATTTTGTTAAAGTTTTTAATTATAATTTTTTTGTGTAATAATAATAAAAATAAATTAATCCACTCTCATATGCTTGATACTCGGAAAAACACTGGCCATCTGGAGAACAAATCAGAATCTAAAGCAAACCACAATGTACTGAAACAATTTATGATAACAACTAACAACGAAGTCAAGCATGAATGGAGAGGGTGAGGTGCTTAAACACTAGTTCGTATTTCAATACCTAACTATTTTTGATGATGGCCGCAAACCATTTTACGAGAGGAAATGCAGCAACCATTACATGAATACTAAGAGGGCGTATACTTCTTGGGAAGTTAATCATGACAATAACAACCATGCTAAATGCTAGGAGCAACCAAAAGAAAAATAAAGATCATAATTTGTTTTTTAAGTTCACCTACTAGTATAGTCTGATCATTCAACAACGCAATGAACTCAAAGATTTATTTGCGTAAGAAATTTATCAAGGAGATAGAGTCACAGCTATTTCTTTGTTCTCCTTCTGAATTAAATGGATGCCTAGTTGACAGCTTGAGGTCTAGCCGTGCAAAGGATGTTGGAAATAAACAAAATTATCCACGATCTCGATTTCAATTCACAGCTGCATGTTGGAAACCAGTGATGATTTCTCCTATTCAAAAGCGTTGCCACTGGTATAAAAACAATGTAGCAACCAGCACCAAGATTGGGAAGGCCAGACGTATGATTTTACAAGAACAGTGTCCGTACAAAGATAAAGGTACATCATGTGAAGCAATGGCAAAGCAAACCAGAACTCGTGAAAATTTTGCAATTGTGAACCATTAAGTTCATCATCATGGGGAACTTATGAAAATTTTGCGAGCCACGATGTAAACGGATTGTTTGTGATTTCAACTATAGAGCAAAAATAACTAGGGGCATCCCATAGATACCATTGAAAAATTAGGAAGTCGGGCAAAAGTTTGACACACGAGGCAGTGGATGTGCTGCAATACATTACTACTCTAATGCCATGTTGAGAACTAGAATTGTTTTTCCCCATTGATTGGAAAGTTCCGACGCCCATTGATAAAAAAGTTTCGACACTTTATTTACAAAAATAAACTAAGGCAACGCTTGTTTTGCAATTTTGGATAACAAAAATACGCGTTCAATTATTATATGTTTTAAAGTTTATCTTTCTCTTTTTTTTTTTTACACAATCTCGAACAAAAATATTTAAAATTATACACTCAAATTTAAAAACAAAAATAGCCTAAAACTCTCTCTCAACTAAATTCCTAACTGATCTGGACAATTTATTAGATATTTACTAAACTATAAACTTAATATAAATTAGTAAAAATTGCACACACTGTTCATATGCAAAAGTATTTATAAATTATAAAATTATTTTTTTTCAAAATTATAAAAAATTTATCTAAATTAGAAGTTAAAAATATTTAAAATAATAAAATAAAGAATGACCAAAAGAATTTGAAAAAATAGAAAATTTGATAAAAATAAACATAAATAAATATAATAAGTTAAACGACAAGTGAAAATGAAAAGGAAGAAAGAAAGAATAGAAAAAATTAATATTAAAATAAAGATAATTGTGCAATCAAATTGCTTATTAATTTAGCAACATAGAATAGCTAAGTTAAAAAGGAAAGAGAGAAAGAAAATAATAGAAAACTAGGTTAAATAAATAAAATAAAGGAATGGTATAATTTGACATAATTAAGAACTCTCATTAACTTAATAATATAGTATTTGTAATACTATCTAAATAATTGATAGATAATATTTGATAATTTGAATCTAAATCTATATGTCTTTCAAATATATCTTGTATTCAAAAGCGGAATCCGAGATAACTCACCACTTAATATACCCATTACCTTCCATGCATACCAAAAGGCAGATTAACACAGTCCTTGAAATCACATCTGAGAAAAAAATAAATAAATTAAAAAGAAGCCTAGACAAATTGGGAGATTGAGATAGAAGGCCCAAATGTCTTTATCTACAGACAAGATCAAGGCATTCACAGAACATAACATTCAAGGTAATTTCAAAAAGCTTTCTCATTTTCAACTCTTGCTCCACCAGGCCCTTACCCACACATTTACAGCAAATTGTTCTGTTACATTTTTGTAGAATGTAGATCTGCTACTTGTTCTAATTTTTTGCTTTTTTGACTTGGTCATATTCATAAATGGGATAGGGGTATAGGAAGATGTTGATGTTGAAAAATAAAAAAGGAATAAAGATATCAGATGACAAGGTTGTTTGCGGAGATTTCCCCATTTCCTGGACTGTTTTGGTGTAATTAGTTTGTAATAAATGACAAAATATTTCACCATGTACGTGTTTTGGTGGAGGTAATGCGGACAAAATTTGTCCAAGACATTTCCATCAGTATCACCCTTTTTTTCCTCTCCAACATTCTTCTCCAGTTCCAGTTCCTTATCCCCATGTATGATTGCCGGCAAAAGTTTACGGGAAAATCTTTGATTTTATATTCTAAAAATAATATAAGATGTTGTCTTCTTCTCCGAGTGGGAACATCAATTTGTCTAAATATTCTACAATTGAAGACAACATTCTGCATGCCCTCATGGATCAATTTAGTCAAAGATTATTGTTTTTGCTCGATTTGATAAATGATGATCATTTATTGTTTTACTTTATTAGTTATGCATTAGACACGCATTTTCTAACTAGGTTTATAAATTTATATTTTTTAATTTAATGGGGGCACGAGTTCTTGTTAAATACCAAATGAATCTCAATTAATCTATTCGTGGTGCAATGAAACAATCATGTGAAACTGAAAGCAATCTATGTAAAAAAAAATGTAGCATAGAAGCATGTTAACAAATGCTCAAGATGTTCGTTTATCATTTTTTAAGGGTGAAGAAAAAAATTTTAATGTCATGTTTTCTTTCAACTTAATTTCATGTTACATATTTTCTTTTCATTTTTTTTTTCTTTTTTGATGTGAATTGCTTCCATTTGATTGTTCCACTTCACCTACAATAGATTGAGATTCATTTAGTGTAGATCGAGAACCCACACCCTCCATTAGATTACAAAATAAAAACTTATATACTTAATTAGATAATATATCATTAAAACAAAACAATAATTAATCATCATTTATCATATAAAACAAAAAATAAATATAAATAAAAATAAAAATAAAAATTTATGTTTACTATTTATTCTCTTTTAATAGAACTAACAATGACACTGGTTGTGTGCAGGCAGAAGCATAGAGACAAAGATGATGATGGACTTTCTTTTCGCTTTTGGCAATTACTACTACTACTAATAATAATAGCAATAGCCTATAATGTGTCTCTCATTGACATGATTTTAATATATTTTTCTTTTACTCCAGCTCTAACATATATATAATAAATTTTTTGAATTCTTAAAATTTATAATTTTACAGATTCTTCACAGTTTGAAGAAAGGCTCGAAAATAAAGCAGATCTTATCTGTTTCGAGCATCATCTCCCAAAACCAAATTTGAATTAAGAATATACACTGATTGCTAACAATCTCAAAGTAACGCAGCCGAATATCGTTTAGCTATCTACCAAGTGAAACTGCAGCCATTGTAATTATAACCACTTAAGCATACACATCATTCTTATAATTCTTAAAAGAAAGCTTTTAAAAATTACCTTGAATGCTATGTTTTAGGATGCACTGATCTTGTAGAGATAATTACAAAGTTTTGATTCATCTTGGCTGGGGGTTAAGTTTTGAAGGAGACACTTAGATAGGGATCAAAAGTGCAAAATGGTCAAAATAGATGGAAACCAGGGCTAGCCGACTTATTCGTGTTCTGTCTCATTTTTTATTTTTCAACTTTTTTATATTTTTTTGTTTTCTTAAAATAAAAACTATTGAATTAGATCAACTGAGTCACTGAATTTATCGGGTTTAGCTAGTTTAGTTTAGGTCAATTAGAAAATTGGTTTTCTTTTATAATTGACCAAGACTCTTTACTAATTCCCACGCGAACCAGTTGACTAGGACTGATTTTGAAACATTGCTTTTAGATAGATACCCAATTATTTGTTGGTCACCTTATAGAGTTCATTGTGTTAATTTAATTTTGAAAAACATTAGTCAATCGGCTCATATTAATAATTTAGTTATTCTTACATTTAGAGTGACTAGTTTTGTTTATAATAACAAATTGCTACTTAATTAATTAATTGAGTAAAAACGAGGGTGGAAATAAATTATTAGACTTGGAGATATTTGTTTTAACATGATTCTTATTGTATTTAAATGTCTAAATGGTCATAGGAAGGATTTGCAAGCAATGGTAATGTTCTACAATTTCAATAAATGTTTGAGGAAGAAAGAAGTAAAGCAAATTGTTTTGAACGAAAAAATTGTATAATTATTTCACCATATATTAATATTATTGATTAAGATGGGATAAGATGATGTGGAAAGGTCTGCATGCTACTGCATCTTTTCTAAACCCAAATTTTCAATACTATGAAGAATAATTTTGTACCAAGCCAAAGGTCTTGAATGCATTATTAGATCACATTGATACTAGAATTGACAATGGAAATATAGAAGTATATAATAAGATATCCTTTTGTATGGATAGAGGGAAGAGCTTTAGTAGATTATTTGTATTGATTACTGCTTGATCAACTAGCCCAGTAAAATTTAATTTTAAATATTTTTCCATATTTATTTTACTTTCTAATTAACAATGATTTTGCTTAATTGCAATATTTTGGATTGCCGTCAGGTTGCTATTTGTGTATCCTATGATTTGAAATTGATTTACTCATTGTATTGATTATAGTTTATGGTAATGTTGATGATGTTATAAAAACTGATTGGGATTTATGATAATTTTATACAGCTGTATCATTTTTTATTGTTGTTAAATTGTGATTTGTGTGTTTTATGGGTATATATTTTGAAAGTGATCAATATTAGTTCATAAATATAATTATACAGGCTAACATGCTTAAAATGTGTACATAACACTATTTTGTTAACTGACTTTTTGAAAAAAATTGCAATAGTCCTTATTAAGTTGATCGGTTCACTAATTTACCTGATTTTGATATTGAATGAGAGAGGAAATGCAGGAGATGAGAAAGAAAAAAGAAATTGAAAAGGGTTGAGAATAAAATAGACATATAATTTATGAGATTTTCTTCTAGAATTTCTTAGAGATTCTCAAAGATTTGGAGTAATCTAAAAGCAACTTGTAATGTAAATGATTATCTGAACCGCATCACAAGCTTATTTTTATTTTTTATTTTTTCTCTTTTTTCTTACAACATATTTTTATTTATGTTTTCTTTCAAATTTCAAAATTTTTAAACATCCCTTTATTTTCTTATTTTATATGTTTCTAAAATTTTTATTTTTAAATAATTTTTTTTTAAAATACAATAATTTTATAATTTATAAACTATTTTGTACACACATGTATTATGCAAATATTATTAGTATTTAATAATTTATTTAAGAAAAGTTTTGCCAAACCAAGGTGGGAAGATAGGGAAGGTGTGTTCACTCTTTCATTTTTGCTTCTCAATTCCAAGTTGATAATTGTAATACCCCAGAAATTTTGGGAGCTTGATACCAATATTTACAAAGTATCAATAAATAATATTAGTTAAGAATTTATTTTTAAATTTCATAATTTTATTTAATTATTTTCTTGTAAATTATTGCTTAAAATATTTGTGTATGAAATGTAGGAAAGAAATGTAGTGGATGATAGTCAAACTTACGAAAAATTTGGGAGATAATGAGATATTATTTCCATGCTTAAAAAGACAAATTTAGCAGGTTGAGGGGCTGAAAAATTCGTGTACAAGGTTATCCAAAAAAGAGAGAACCCACGCCATTGTAACTAGCACCCTCACGGCCGTGTTTACACCACACACACACACACACACACACACATAGAGTTAAAACCCTAAAAGAAAACACATTCTTCTACTCCAAATCACCTTAGCAACCATCCAAGAGAGAGAGAAAGGAAGGATATGAAAATTCCATGGTTAAGCACGTGGCGAACCTAGATATTCTTTCAATTTGAAACTTGTAGGATTCATGCATGTGTGGGCACTAAAACGTATAATAAATCACATATAATTATTTAAACATGATACTAGGTTTATGAAAGTCGAATTTTATGAAAGAAAATTGATGTAGATATCGCATATAGGAAATATATTACATAACTTGAGTGAACTTTTGAATTTTTTGGGAAAATTTTTAGAAAATACGTAAATGTTGGATTTTTATGATTTGGATATCTTTAGAAGGTCTTTGGAACCCATAAAACCTATTTAAATATCCAAAAAGAGTATTAAAATTGAGTAAGAGTAAAGTTCGAACCAAACAGTGCCATAACGTGCATGCAGGGACGATAATAGCAAGGCCTTGCCTCGTTGTTGCGAGAGGCCTACTAGCAAGTGCAAAATGGGATTGCGACACGATTGGAGCACTTTGTAGCCTTCCCACGCAATGATACTTGTTGGGAAGAAAAGAACTTAGTTAATACTTTGATTTGTAAATAAGTTTCTAATGTAATGAAATAGATTATTTATTTAATTTCTAATACATTATAGTATACTTTCGTTTTATCTAAAATAAAAGAATTTGATGGGTTATTTACTTTGATATTCATTAAGATGATTTTCGAATATTACCGTGTCATCGTCTCGAATTTTGGGTGTAACAATAATTATATATATTGTTTAGTGAAATAATCAAATGGATTTGTGTTTGTGTGTGTATATATATCAATTAATTAATCCATTAGGGCATCTTCAATTTAAGTGATTAGATTGGATAAATTATTTTGTTAAATCTAATCACATATGAAGCTCATGATAAAAAAATTAAAAAAAAACTTAGTATAAATTAACTAAATTGATGGATCCATAATCACAAATAACAAGTGAGATAAAATAATTTGAGTACACCTTTATCTCATCATGCAAACATGCCCTTGTGGAATTGTGAAGTTATAATTAGTTTTTCAATTAAATTTCTAAAACATCCCTTTAATTACAACTATAGCACTTTCCTTTTTCTTATTTTTCTATTAACCCACAATCCCTTTTTTCCACTAACTCAATTCCTATTTTCACTTCAATTTAAATTTTAATAATATCTAATTCACCTATTTTTTTAATTACTATATCTATTGTCTATATTTTAATTTTTAATGCAATAAATGTGCGAGTTTGAAAATACTTTAATTAATTGCATATTGTGAGGAATTTATAACTACTAAATTTTTGTATTCAATGTTAATTTACAAAATTATTCTTATTTTTATTTTTCTTTTCTCTTTAATCTTATTTTTAACTTTTGTCTTTTTTTTAATCTCAATAAAAATTTGATTTTTCCGGTTTGTTACTCTTCTCTCTCTCTCTCTCTCAAGATTTTTCAAAGAATTAAATATTATTATTTAAATTCTAGTAATTTAATAATTTTATATTATTAAAATTAATTATTCTTTTAACACATATGAACATATATTGACTGTTCCAATTTCTACTAGTTATATTGAAATTGGCCATGTGAAAAACTGTCATTTGTTACTAAATGTAGGAGGATGAAACTAACCCCACTTAATCTATATTTTACTTCTTTCCCTTTTTATTATTTCTTCATGTTTTATCTTTCCCAACTAAAACTTTAATTTCTTCTTATTTTGTATTCTTACTAAGCTTCTTTCTCTTTATCTCATACAAATTTGTAACATGATTTTAAATTTTCAATAATTTATTATTATTATTATTACTAAAATTTATGACAAATATAATAATTTAAGTTTTATTATCACTAATATAATTCTTTCTAGCTAATAAATTATAAAATAAAATGTGCTTGCAGTTTTATTCCAAAATGTTTATACATCTTAAATAAACTTTACATTTTCACACAATAAATTATATTTTATTTTTTTATACACATAGAGTGTTCATTTGTCACTAGTAACAAGTTATTAATCATAAATTAGTTATTTATAGATTCAATTATAATATTTATACTATCATAAAAATATTCACTTAAACACGTAAAATTTTATAATATCAACATCATCGCTCGAACTAGACATAAAAGTCAACGTGCATAATCTTGGAAACCATTTTGTTGTCTGATCCGGCCGTTGTTACACCTTTAACCTTTAGTTGACGTGTCCGTGATTAAAATAACTTAATATATTAATTTAATATATAAGATTTTGATTTTCGACTTCTAAAAATTCATTAATATTTATTTTATTGGTTAAAAAAATAAAATACTAAAATATTTCTTGGAACGGCGTGTGATTGTCGGTGCCAACCAACCGGAAAATTCGTCCAGTCAGACAAACGACAAATGGGTCAATGAGCCCTCGTAGTTGCAGACCGCTGTAAGGACACTAAAACAAGGCAGCTCCACATGGTAAATTTTCTCAGATCTCTCTTGATTAGAGCGATATGTCCAGTAAGATTTCGTTTAAACTGAAATGGATTTGTACATAAATCATCTGTGTGTTTTTTTTGTCATATTTTTTAATTGGTTCTCGGCTGCAGCTTTATTCTTCAAATTGTGCAGTTATTATCGCTCAAGCGTTCGATTATATGCCTCAGAAAATGAAGGTACTGATTGCTATTTCTTGTAGGTTGCTGTTTTGATCGCAGTCTGCGTTATTTCTCGAAATTCGTGGAGTTTTTGTCTAGGATAGTAGTAGCTGTGTTGAGAGAGCTATCTACGATGACAGTGCACAGGGTCTCATCACCTGAGGTTGTAGGTTCAATAGACGACCTTCTGCTAGAACTCTTTTTACGCCTACCCGTGAAATCGCTCGTGCGCCTCAAGTTAGTGTGCAAGAGATGGAAATCATTGATCACCAGCCGTGGTTTTTCACTTCAATATAGTAGGGCCCCCAGCCCTGCTGTTGGGTTGTTCTATCGTGGCCCCAGGAGCTCGGAATTTAATTACATACCTTTAAATGTTGAAAATCGTACAACGCCTCCATTTATAAAACTCAATTTTCCAGAGGACCCTTATCCATTTTGGATTCATCAATCCTGTAACGGATTGCTTCTTTGTTGCAGCTCTGGAAAATTCGATCGTGATCGTGCTTATGCAGATAAGAGGTCTCCTATTCGTCTGTGCTATGTATTCAATCCAACTACAAACTGCTTCATCAAACTTCCAAGACCGGGTGTTGTCAAAGAAGTTCCCAGGTTGATACTTGGTGTAACTTTGGCTTTTGATCCTGCCAAGTCTACCCCTTGTAAAGTTGTTTGTGTTCGGGGATCTGAGTTTGCTCCTGACCTTTGCCAAATTGAGTTATATTCAACTAGATCTAGTGAGTGGAGTTTGTCAGGTAATCCTTTCAGGGCCAAGGTTGATTTCAGAAATGGGGTATACTGGAATGGTTTTGTTCTTTGGATCAACTATGAGGATTACGAAGTTTTGTTCTTCAATGTTGATCAAGAAAGGCTTGGAAACATATCAATGCCTGATTTGCAGGAAGGACATGGTGTGAGAAAAATTTGTCATCTTGGGGAGTCTTGTGATCATTTGCATCTGATTACAGGTTATGATGCAGGAGTTAAACTAATTGTTTATGAGATGATGAGGGACTGTCTGGAATGGTTTATAAAGTACTGTGTTGATCTCACACCTATTGTCGCTATTTTCCCTGGTATGATTTTTTCTGACACCTTTAGAGGGGTGGCATCCTATGCCGTCACCATATATTTCCTAGTTCGGGGAGAGAAAGAAACTGCGTTGTTGGTCATGAAGATCTTGAATAAAGTTGTACTATTCAATCTTGAATGCAACACTTTTGAAGAGATACACGAATTTGGGGCAAATGTGGTTGGATGTCCATCACATGCTTTTGAATACATTGAATCACTTCGCATGCTTTGATTCCTGCTTCATATTGATGAGTTTGTAGTTTGCAGTACTTCAATTCCAGCTGACAGTGAAATGTGGCAAATGAAGTCATTGTTGTGAAACAGAAGATAGCTCATAATGCTGCAACAAAAGGTATTAATTCGTCGAGTTTCTGCCTTTTGTTTACAGTTTTATTTCCTGTATTGTACCAGATCTCATAGAGGGTTGTTTGAGAGCTGTTCTTGAGGTTATGGTGTTTGATTTTTTTCCATCATTTTACAGTGCATAAAAAGTGATGCCTAAAACTTGACATTCTCTCAGACCATTTCCTTTACTTTTTTATAATTTCATTGAGAAATACCCTGTTCGACCTCTGCTCGAATGGGTAGAACTTTCTCCTGGGAGCATAAACAATTATTTGGGACGAGGGTGCACATTTTTCTCAAATAATGATATAATCAGGAAAAAACACAATTCAAGGCTGCGACCAAGAACTTTCATATTTCAATGAGTAGGTTTGGATCATTTATTTTGGAGGTGTTTGGTAGTTCGAACCATGGTGAAGTAAGTGAACGTTATTAAATGTGTATAATTGGCTGGCTTAACATGTAAGAATGAACAAGCATGAAGTTGATTTCCCATGTTTTAGAGCTGGCTGAACCAAAACTATTCGGCGTTCTAAAAAACCAGTTCAATTGGGCAGTTGAACTGGTCACAGCAATAGTTCAGAAAACTAGAATTGCAATAATATGAAATAAAATTAAGTAAAATTACAATTGAACTGTTAAACTCAATGAATTTATCATGGTTCATTAAAATCGAATAGTTTACATTGATAAATAAATAGATTTTCAAATCTTAATTTTTCTACTTCTTAATTTAGTTTTTGTTTTCTTTATTATCTATTCTCAATTTGTTCTCCATACAAAAATTCAATGAATCAAACAAATTGTCTTCTGAAATATTCAATAATTTTTAACTTAAGAGACGTAAAGAATATAATAAAGAAGGCTCGTTTGTTTCTGCTTTTAGTTTCTAGTGCTTGTTCTCGCTGTATTGCACCAGAAGAGGGCCGTCTGAGTGCTGTTCCTAAATCCTTTCCCCATTTTAGTGTGCATGAATTCTAACGGATCTAAACTCGTCAACTGAACTATTTTCGTTTAGGCAATGTGTTGCAAAGGCTGCAATTTGTTTATGTCAGTAAAGCAGACGCATGCTTTAAATGGTTGAACTTTCTGCTGAAAGCATTGACACATTATTGGCGCAGAGGAACTTTTTCTCTCTCCAATATTAAATATATGTAAATGCCTGGCTGTCTTGAAATTTGTGAAGACTACTTTAGGAAGTTGGCAAAGTGAAGACTGGAGAACACACGATGACGACAAGGAAAATGGTAGAAGTAAAATGGTTAATTATTCTTGAAACTCGTGCTTGATTTCACAACAGAAACACTTAAATCAAAACAACATTAAAGATGCCAAAGAACACGTGCATGAGCATCTCTGATTTGGAAACTGTACAGCCCGAACTGCCCTGCAGTCTTCCACTCCAACCTAAGAAAAAAGACTTCATAATAGTAGTATAACGAGTGAAGAACGGAAGTAAGAAGAATATCTGTCCTTGCCTATTCCACCAAAACAGTTAATAACCCTTTCGACAGAAAATCACCATCGACTGTTTTGGAACGGCTGGCCACGGTGTTGTTGGGGCTTAAAATACGCAAGCTTAATTATGTCTGTGGAAGTAATTGGGAAGCCAGGGCGTTGAGTTTTGATCAGGTTAAATTTGCTTGTATTGATGGTTATCTTGCTTACAGGGTTGCCCGCTACCTTATCCGGGGAAAGCTAAATTTGGAGTTTTTAGTTGGTTTTGTAGGGAATTTCCATCCAAAACCTGCAAAAAACGTTTGTATAAAAATAAATAATGATTTGAGACTGTCTTTAAAAAATTATTTAACCAATTTAAAATATTCTTTCAAAACTAAACAAGCCAATATCAGCAATGACGTGGACAGAAATAAGGCAGCAGCGGGCAAGGGAGAAGAAAGGTAGCAAACGAGTGGGCAAAGGTAAATGCAACGGTATGCATGTATGTATGATAGAAGGCAGTGTACGCGACAGTATGCATGTATGTCCGACAGAAGGCAGAATCAGACAGATGTAGAAAGGGAGAGAAGCAAACAGGTTACTGTGTGTGTATCTGCAAGTGTCGAAAACCCCTCATATTTATAGATGATCAAGGGGTGTGATTTAATGAATGCAATGGTTAGTTCAAGAGGCAAGTTGAGGTTGTGTTCAACTGGAGAAAAACGCGTCCAAGAAGAGATTTGTTCGGTTGCAGGTATGGCAAGGCGTCTGGTTTCTGGAAGAAGGGATGCGTCAGCGGCAGAGACTTCCGAGAGGGTGTGTTTGGTTGTTTAAATTCAAACAAGGAAGGGCGTGTTTGGCGGCCCTTGGTAGAACACATGTTCGGCCGGTTAAGAAAATAAGTTTGGGCTGGAAACAAAATAAGTAAATACATAAAGGCTCAAAAAGTAAATTTGGCATGGGCTGGCCCATACCCACGTTGAGGGAGGTGGTGGGCAAATCAGTTCAATTGAATTGTGTTGGCCCAAATCAGGGCCGGTGCACGCGAGCCTGCATCCTTAGCCCATTTTATCTCACAAGCCCATTAGGTGTAAAAAGTGACTGGCTAGGTTAGTTTTACCAACATGGGACTTGGAAGCTTTTTAAAGTATCCTTTTTTCACAATAATACCCCACATATTTCAAAGGTTTCCCAATATAAGGTTTCAAGATGAGGAAAATGCTGCTAAATTTATTTAGTCTCAGTGCAGTAGGTCTGGTGTTGCTTTGATGACTAACCAAACTTAAACTAATATAACTTGAATTACAAAATCGTTAGTAGAACTGAATTTTATGAGCTATTGATTCTTTGTTGTAAAATATGAATTATATCAGCCACATTGAATATTGCCATAATCATTGTTCAACGTAATTTTGCGCTTTTTTAGCCATGCGCTTGCTTGGTTATTTATAAGGGCTCTAATCAATTTGGCTAAAATAATATAGGAGCAGTCTCAACTCTCACATAGATGAATTCATCAAGTATACATTATCAATATAATGTTTAATCGAATTATGAATTTATTAAGAACTTTTAACGACTCATCCTCCAAGTCGATTAGTTCAAACACTCTTCCTCAAAACATTAATTACCAAACACAAGAATGAATCCAAAATTGACCACAAAAGCCAAATATCTCAAAAAGCTCAATAGCTCACTAATTAACACTTTTTGTGTTGGTGTGTTTTAGACCTTCACAAAGTCCATGTATTTATAGTATTATAAGTAAAAGACTTTTTAATATTCATTCGATATGGGACACACCAAATTTCAACATATATAACAAAGTTATTAGTATAAGGCTCTACAACAATGCTCAATTACGACATGAAAATGCTTCCTTTATTTCTCATCCACAAACAAGGTTGCTATGCAAACAGACTTATTAGACAAAACGGAAGTTAAGTTAATGAAACATTTATCTATTACAGTAATTGTGTTGAGAAATTGCATGCAGGTCTAACTATCTGCTCTAATTTGATCTATTAGGCTATGTGGTGAAACCCGATCAAATCAAAAAACATTAGCTATGTACAACATTTATTGAGTTTAAAGTAGAACCCAACCAAGTTAAAGAGGATCACCCATTAGCCTGTATGAGTACGGATATAAATGGGTTTGACATCACATATTAATCTAAAACTTTAAGCTTGCGAGAATAAACCATACATTCATTTATATACAAGTCACTTACCCCTTATCTAGTCAATGTGAACAACTTAGTTTTCAATTTATACTTGACTCAACAAGATGAAACCAAAAGGATTGAAATCGAATTGATTGTCTTTGCTTCATCTCTAATCTTCACCTTGGAATTTACCTTCTCTATGAAACTTGCCTTCCAAAATTAGATCTACATACATTGGACGCCAGATAACATAAAGAAATACCGACACAAAGAGAGAGAGAGAAAAAAAAAGAGATTTGAACATATGAATGAATCAGAATTTGAATCAGACGTTTGAGAGGTCAAGAGCAATGGAGTCGGGTTTAAGAAGTGAGATAAATTACTGAGATAAATTATAGATTAACCATTAACAATTAAGGATAAAATGGACTTTCAAAATACCTACAAAGAGGCCCACAGATTTAGACTGGTCTATCTTGGTTGGACTGAATTATTAATCCAAGGCAATCTCTCTAATCCAATCACTTGAAGTGAACACGGCCTTGGATGACTAAATCGTACACCTTGTGATATCCACACGACTCTTGCAACCTCTTGCCAATAGGCTTCAAGGATTTCAAGCTTTGATTGCCGTCAGTCATATCCACATTTGCCAATCAACAGAGTCGAGGTTAATTCCATGTCCAACACCAAGCTGGAGGAAATAACTGCCAATATGACTTCTACGCTTCATAAGCAATGAAATATCTAAGGTACCATATTTGAATTTGGAAAGCGATGTGAAAGGGATATTTCAAATAATTCTAACATAAGAATAATTTTCAAAAACACCATATTTATAAAAATTATAATTTAAAATGAGAGTTTAAATGTTTGAAATACATCAATATCAAGACAAATAAAATAAAGTTATTATTATAGATTTAAAATTTATTCCATCAAATCTTTTCGATCTAAATGAGCCTACAAGAATTGCTTCTCTACATAAGCAATCAGTATATATATTGGAAGTTTTGGGTGCATTTCAATGTAATCTTTGTTAAATTAATGCTTCAAGCAATAGTAAAAATACCATGTCCACGTTAATAAAGTAAACAGCTCACTCAAACTTAATTAGATTCAAAAATATTCTTAAGACTCGCATTCGAATTTCAAAAATTTTTTTGACACTAACCTAACTGGTTGGCTGACATTTAATGCTTGAAAGTTGAATTTCATTGAGTTATTATTTGTAGACATTCCTAATAAAAATAACCCGTAATTAGCATGAAAATCCCACCATATAGCTTCAATTATATCCTCTAGCATCCAAGGCTGACTAGCATATGTTGTATAATTCCAGACCCAAAGACTACTCCAAAAATAGTCATAATATGAAAAGCCAAAAGAACTAATAATTGAGATTTGTAGACAGCAACACGAATAACGAATCAACAAATAACGCTAACGCATAAGGCTGAAGAAATATGAAGCAAACAAAAAAGTCCAGAAAGAAAAGAAAAAAAAAGTGTCCAGGAAAAGAGAGGGGAGTCAACTATACCGCTAAATCTGGACTGCTCAAAACATGTCCAACGTTCTGAGGCTCTAAAGCTCAACCGAAACCCCTTGCGAAGGGTCAAAGCAGTCCAAGCCTATAGGGAATGTGATTGCCTCGTGGAGTGCTGTTGCCAAGCTTTCCACAAAAAAATCAAGTCAATGGACATCGACCCACACTTGCCTGACAATTTATCTAACCAGATTCTTCGGCGTCTGCTTCCATGGGCAGAACAGTCACAGTTGCATACCAGAGCCCTATATTTAATTAGGTTTCCTCTTGGGGATACTTTTATGGCATTTGCTGACTAAAAAGAAAAGGGTACCTCAAGGTAGGCAACTGTATACAAAACCCTGCTACGTTTTTGGTGGATGCTTCTTTCTTTCCTCCAAATTGAAGCTCAATCTCAGACAACTTCTGACAAGCAAAAATAAGAGGAGGGTATCTAACGGAGGAAACCGAGCCCGCAAAATCAGCTAACGCTGTTGCCTCGATGGACCATCTCTTGGTAGAAGTCCTCTTACTTATTCCCATTAAATCTCTCCTTCGCTTCAAATCGGTATCCAAAAGACTGGCTAGCTCTCATCGCCAACCCTTTATTCTGTCATCTCCGTAATCCCCGTCCCGATCCCGCCGTTAGGCCTTTTTTTGCCCTATCCCGAAGATCCCCGATTATTTGAGTACATCCCCTTCTGTGCCTGCCAGTCCACGACTCCTCCGTTCAGGAAACTTGAATTCGCCGAAGACCCTGGCGTTAGAATCTTGCAACGGGCTGCTGCTCTGCTGCTGCGTCAGTGGGTCTAATCGCAGGTACTATGTTTACAATCCGACAACCAACCGTCGTTCCGAGCTTCCAAAACTAGATGAAAGAACTGCGCTTTTGAAGGGGATTTGTGGGATAAGCATAGCTTTTGATCCCGCTATGTCTCGTCACTAAAGCGTTGTTTGTGTCAGATCGCTGGATGTGGATTCTGCCAAGTCTCAGTTCCTGATCGAAGTTTACTCTTCCGAGACTGGTTCTAGGCGATTCTGCGGGCATCCCTTTGCAGCTTTGGTTAATTTTGAAAACGGCGTCTACTGGATTGGTGCGATCCACTGGCTGGTTATTGGGAATGGAGATTCCTTGTATTTCAACTTTGGTCACCAGATGCTCGACAGAATGCCAGTGCTACCTTTCCGTTATGGCTGGAATTCTAGAAGCGATTATTACTTTGGAGAGTCTTGTGATCACTTGCATTTCATTGAGATGTGTGGTCCTGCAGTTCAATTCAACGTCTATGAGATGAAGGGGGATTATTCCGAGTGGTTCAAGAACCAAGTCAATCTTTCACCAGTTATTACTGCGAATCCTGAGATGTTTTTGGGTCGGATCAATCCAATGGGATGGTACAGCTTGGCTTTCTCTGTATTTACTCTCATCAGGGGTGAGCAAGAAGAGGATTCATTCTTAGTTTCGCAGACTCCATTGAAAGCTATACGGTACAATCTTGTTTGCAAGACTTTTGAAAACCTACACGAGTTTGAAGGTGATGTTGTTGAAGGTTCTTTGAGATATCCTGGTAGGAGTCGATTTCAGTACATTGAGTCTGTCTGTTCTGTTTAGTATTGCTTTATCTTGATTGTGAAGTATATTTACCCACTATAAATTGATGTTACTCGGGCATTAGCAAGTGCCCCTTTAGCAAGCAAGGGGCCTAGGCTTTCCCATTTCAAGCCCTTGTGGGTAAGCAAGGAGCAAGTATTAGTCATAATACAAGGTACTCCACCCAAGAATCCAAAGCAAGCCCAGTTCTGCAAGCTTTGGATATGCTAGCTTGAGAGCACAAGTAGAAAATCCAGTAAAGAAAAGACAATTGCAAGAATTTGTCAGAGGGGAAGGACAAGCGGATGGGGGAAAATCATAATACTGAAAAGTGACGATCTTATAAAAAGTTACTCAACTTGGGGACCGAGTATAATATATAAATTTCCTTTCCTTAAGTTTGTAGTCTTTATTTTAATTTTTTCATATATTTATTAATCCGTGTATAATATGAAATTTTTTTCTGGGTTTTGTTTAAAATTCATGTTAAATTTGAAACAAACCATATTTCTCCATTTTGTTGTTTTAGTTTCTTCTGCAGAAATATTAAAAAGGAGAACTTAATTGAAATTTATTTATTTTTATTTAATTGAGGGAGACACGGTAGTTTCTTCTTTCTTTAATAATTTGATGTATATTAACATTAATTTTAATGCTGCTAAAGGCAAAGTGATTTTCACTCCTTTTTTCATCCATTATTATTTTCTACTCAAAGATATAAAGCATAATCAGTTTCAACATGTTAATAAATTTAAACATGTTTTGCGGTCATCTTTGCACTACATAAATCTCCCAGTGTTTTATTTTATTGATTATAAATATATAAAATATTACATGAATTGCGATATTTAATTTTTTTAAATTCACATAATTATGAAAAAATCTACGACGTTATTAACCATAAATATAGAGCATATGAAAATATTATCTCGGTTTTAGTTTTAAACTCAAATAATTATAAAAAGAAAAATCCATTAGATGTTATCGGTGTCTACAAATGTAGACATCTCAAGTACTTGCAATAATATTTAATGTAAATTTATGCCTACACTTACTGCAAAGTCATTTGGCGAATGGAGAACATTTAGAAAATGGACATAAATTAAATAATATAAACACAAATATTTTGGTTGAGTTTGTTAAAAAATCCAAATGTACGTTTCGTAGACATATTTTTTTAAAAAAAATGGTGTAAAATAAAAGAAAAAATTTAAAATATAATAATTAAAATATTTGTACATGTATACATATATACACCTACACACACACATATTTGTGCAAAGGAAGGTCAAACTTAGGCTATGTTTGGGAGTTCCTTTCAATCCTAAGCATCAAATTTTATACTCCCAAATATATCAATCCATATAAATTTCATTCAAATTTAAAATTTTTATATCTTATATATATAATTAATTAATTATATTTCAATTATTATAATATACACAATCAAATCAATATCCTATATATACACATATAAATTCATATTTATATATATTTACTCTCCATAAACTAAGTAACATCTCTATATACTATTAAATTATTTAATAATTATTCTATATTTTATAAATTTATAAATGAGCTATACAAATTACTTTACATATTTTTTTTAAACATACCACTTCTCTCTCGATACATTTCTCACCAAACCTGATTCATCACCAAAAAATACAAACTGTATTTATTTTTAAATTATTTACTATCTAAAAATACATATTTAAATATTATATTTTTTTTTCTTTTATATTTATATAATTTTTAAAATAAAAATATCTAAAAATACGCGGCTTGATAATTATAAAACAAAAACAAAACTTTTCAGACATAGCCTACCTTCGTGCAATTCCCTAACTTCCTCCTTTTGAAGCACTCCTATTGGCCGAACAAGAAAAGCAAGCGATCATAAATATTTCAAACGCCTACGTTGTCGTACATGTGTCGTCGGCGTTTTCTTCGTTGCTTAACTCACACGCCACCCAATCAGCTATAACAGCCCAGAGGAAATAAGGGGGGGAATCCCACCAAGAATCCATTCTTTCCCTTCTTCGTTAAGCCATTTATTAGTTGAACGTATAAAAGAAGCAATCTTGGAATCGAATACTGTGTTTTCGAATGGTCCGCGATGAGTTTCCTGGAAAATTTTCTCCTCCAGCTGTCCGTTTCCCCCTTTGACAGCTCTTTTGAAGAGTCCCTCGACTCTGATTTCTTTGCAGTACTTCAAAACTTGAATTGCCCAAATTGAGTGAGGCCCAGTTGAAAGAATGGAGTGCAGAAGAAGCCCAATTGCAGTGTATGAGTTGGAGGGTTGGTGTGGAGGCCAATAATGCGAACCCATGGAGAACAATTCCAGAGGAGTGTGGTGATTTTGTAAAGGAGTATGTGACTGGAAAGGGATGCGACATTGATCTTCGGAGGGTCTCCAATGATGCTAGAATATATGCTAGAAGTGTCAATATGAGTGAAGATGGAAAAGATGCTTGGATTTTTGATGTGGATGAGACTCTGCTGTCCAATCTTCCTTATTATGCTGAACATTGTTATGGGTATGTGATTCTTTCCATTTTCTCCATGATATTCATTTAAAACTCTTAGCATTCTGATGTTTTTGTGGAAGCTGTTATCGTAAGTGGATTGGTATTAATATACTGTACTTATTTTCACCAACAATTTTGTGATGGAATTATGCTAAATAGGAATGATGATTCATTGAACTGTGTCCATGTATTATTCTATTTGATATATGTCCTGTGACTACTATATTATCAAATTAGCAAGGCATTTTGATTGGATAACGTAAAATTATATATTTATTTTTATTTTAAATTCGTTTATTTTTTTATTATTTTCTTTCTATCTCTATTTTTAGCTTATCATTTTAATTTATATATTTTTTTAAATTTTTTCTCTTTTCAAAGTCATTTGATATTTCTTTGTTTTATCATTTTAAATATTTTTTATACTTTTTAATTTTAAATAATTTTTTATTGATTAAAATACAAGAACCTTGATACAATAAATAAATTTATACACACACAAAGCAGCATGCAACTTATATTATAGATATCTTTGCAAACTTAGATATCTTTCTCTAGTGCAAACTTTAGTGAACTTTCTCTAGTGTTGTTTTATTGTAGATATCTTTTATACTTTTAATTTTTAAACTAGTAAAATTGCATGCACTATGCATGAGTAAATTTATTTATAAATTATAAATTATTGTATTTTAAATAGTAGAAATATAATTATTTAAAGTTAAAGGTATAATGATATTTAAATTAAAAAATAATTAATGATTAAAAGGAATTTGACACATATAAACTGAGAAGTTAAGAATAAATGGAGAGCGAAAATGATAAGAAAAATAACAGAATTTAGAATAAAAATAGTTGTGTAATTTCATGTTGTTCAACAAAAAGTTTTATTTCAATAATAATGTGGCATAGGAAAAAACGGTGTGCAGTGTTAGTTAACTAATTTGAGTTGTCTCTTTGATTGCGTATATTTAAATAAATGTACTAATTAAATGAAATGTTGTAAAATGAGCAACCAAATTAGCCACAAGCACTTAAATAGTTAGTATAGACAACTTTAATTATATTATTCAAAATATAATAATTATATAAATTATAAACAAAATTTGAGACGCATATAAAGTTAAAATTTGGGTCTAATTTAATAATACACTGTGAAGTTATAGCATTACCCTTAGTAAATATATTCTGTTGCATCAAGACAACCAAACACACAAAAATATAATTGCTAATATGTTGTTCCATTTTTATACTCTATATTATAATTCTACCCTTTAAGCTAACTTTAAACATTTTAATAGATTTCCTAAAATATTATTTTAATTAATCTATTTATACTATTTAATAACTACAATTGGTGCAGTATAGATGGATTAAAACACTTCTTTTCCCTCTTTGCCACTTCTATATTAAATTCTTTTTCTCTTCTTTCTCATCTGACATTTAGTGTCTTCTTTCCATATCTTAGATGTTACCCTGGATTTCTTTCTCTCTCTCTGTATTTAATAAATAAATATAATTAAGTAATTTTCTTTTTCATTGAACTAATGAAAACCATAATAATTTTATACTTTATTATATTCAACAAAATTATACAATTTTTTTTATAATAATGCACATGTATTCGTAGATTGTGCAACTTTTACCAATAATTATTATTACATTCATTGTTTTTCATTTTAAGTTGATTTTTTGATAATGTAACTTGGAGATTTTTGATGGTCAGAAATTTGACGAATGGGTTGAGACGGGAATGGCACCTGCTGTACAGTCTAGTTTGAAGCCTTGTGAAAAGGTTCCAGACTTGGGGTTCAAGGTTATCTTGTTGACTGCTAGAAGTGAGAGGCACCGCAGCATTACAGTAGACAATTTGTTCAGAGCTGGATTCCGCAAATGGGAAAAGCTCATACTGAGGTGAGTGTTTAACCTGTGTCTGACTGCATACATCGTTAGCATGTAGCCATCTATGCTTATTTGACCGAAGGTCTTAAACATACCCAAATTAGATAGCATTGTAACAGCAGCATGAAAATGACTGCATTGCTTTTGTACAGATTGTTTAGACAACAAAAGCATGTGGCTATAGATGGTTTCATCCTTGTCGTGGCAAATTTTAGAATTATTGTATGTTGCTGGTCATAGGAATTAGTAGGTGGGCTGGGCTCTACTGTTATTCCATTCTGCAATAGCGGAGCCAGAACTTTCGGGGCTAAGGGTAATATTAAATAGGTTGTGGTGCGGGGATAGTTTGATATAAGGCTAGTTTTGTAAAATTATACAGAGTGGGTTATATTTAAAATTTGAGCAATTCAAACTTGACTCAGCAAAAGAAAAAAAAAAAAAAAAAGGGTGGTATCGAGCTCGGGGCCTTAAATTTAGAGAGAGTGAAATCCGACAATGCAATAGTGGGCGTTGATGACCTTATATATTGTAGTGTCTGTTTATCACCAAGCCAAACAATATTTTAATTTGATACTTACTTCCAACCCAGGCATCTAATTTGTGTATAATTTGACATAATTAATATTTAAATTATAAACAAGTTCAAGTAACTTTGATCAATGATCGAGCTACTCGATTGATTCAAGTCAAATAGATCGGTTGAAACTCAATCCTAGACCCTAATGCAATGAGAAAATTTCACTGTCACTCTTGACGACATAGATTAAGATAGTCAAATCACGTTAAATTCTTATCTTCATTAATTTTTTTGCATTGTGTCATTGATCTTACAACATGAAAGACGATAAAGACAAAGCAAGCATATGTCTTAAATTAAGCTATTCGGCTGTGCTAAGCACCACCCTTATAGTTTTATCCATATCGATAGCTCTCTTAGTCCCCAAATTTAAGGCATTTTGCGCATCTAATTTTCTGGCTCAATAAATTTAAAAAAAGTGAGTTCAGTATTACGACAATGTCCCTATAACTTATATTTAGTATATATAATCATTGAGGATCCTGGTCCATCAGGAATAATATTCAACTTATACTATTATACACCTATTGTTCAAGGAATGTAGCTTGAGCTAGTTATTGTAAGTAATTTAAGTGTGTTATATTTGCATCCACTTTTTGCAGCAAGTACTGCTACACAGAGATATATAATGGTGGTGGAAAACAAATATGAGTTATAAAAAGTGGCATCCTACATTAGTAAAAGAAAGAAAAAGTAACTTGTATATAAGGGAATGTTTGACCCATAACTCATAGCCTTGAAGTTTTGAGTTAATACATGGTGTCAAACCCACGTACAGACTTGTGGATGGTTCTCCCATATTTCATTAGGTTTCGCTCTAGGCTCAACAGATATTGTTCATAGGTGATGCTCTCAATTTGATTGGGTTTCTCCTTTAACCCAATAAAGTCCAATCAGAGCTTATCGTTAGGCCCACCATACTCTTAACAAGTTGTATCAGAGCTGATGGTTTAGCTTGGGATGAGTATGAAGACAGCATTCGGTAATCGCATAAGAGGTTCATATTCCATAGAAGACTCACGAGAGTGATAGGTATGCAAGTGTGCTTAAAAATCACATAGAAAGCCCATACCCCATAACAGGAAGACCTACGGAATTGATGGGTATGAATAAGCAACTTGGTGAGACTGTGAAATATCTGGAAGTTTTTGGTTTAAGGGGGAGCAAGTGGAAGAAAGTTTCTGATTAAACGGAAGCAAGTGGAAGAAACTCATATTTAAGGGGAAGATTGTTGGAAAACAAATATGAGTTAGAGAAAGTGGCATCTCACATTGGTAGAAAAAAAGTGCCTTGTATATAAAGAGATGCTTGACCTATGACTCATAACTTTAAGATTTTGAGTTAATACATAGTGTTAAGCCCACGTACAAGCCTGTGAACGATTCTCCCACATTTCATTGGGCTCCGCTCCTGGTCTGATAAATGTTTTCTATGGGTGATGTTTCCAATTTGATTGGACTTCTCTTTTAGTCCAACAATGTCCAATCAGAGCTTATTGTTAGGCGTACTATACTCTTACAAGTGGTATCAGAACCGAGGTTTTGTCATTTTTTTTAATTCAAGGAGCAATAGAAAAATCCACTGGCACCATGATCAAGTTGAATCCTAGTAACTATGCTATTTGGAAGCCTCGAATGGAGGACCACTTGATTATATGAGATTGTAGGATCTAGTGCTTGGACACGCTGCAAAACCTAAAGGTAAGTCTGATGCCGAGTGGGAAAGTATGCATAGAAAAACGTTAGGCTAAATTCGTATTTGGATTGATCAAAGTGTTTTTAATCATGTTTCTAAAGAAACAAGGGCTAATGTTTCGTGGAAAAAACTTGAAGCGATGATGAAAGGAAACATGGTTTAAACAAAACTTCACTATTAAAAAAAATTACTTGTTTTCGTTATAAGGAGGGTTCTAGTATGTCGAAGCATTTGAATGGTTTTTAAGGGTTAATTAATCATTGCACAATCTTGAAATTAAATTTGGATTACAAGGTTCAAACTCTTTTGTTGTTTAGTTCATTGCCCGATAGTTGGGAAATCTTATTTGTTACTATTTCTAACTCTACTTCAAATGGAGTTTTGACGTTAAATATGGTGAAGGAATCCCTACTCTACGACGAAATAAGAAGGAAAGAGCTTAGATAAGAAGTTGAAAGTTAGGCCTTCGTTTTTGAAAGATATGGAAGACGTGGACGAAATTAAAGTTGAGGACTAAATTGAGAAAGAGGATATTCAAGGGGTAAGTCTGTTAATAGAAGAGAAGTTGAATGCTTTTACTGTAAAAGGAAAGACCATATCAAAAGGGATTGTTAGAATTGAAAACAAGATTTTAACAAAGAAAAAGAAGAGCAAAAGAAGTAAGAGAACATGCTCGATGAAACAATAGTAATAACTTTAGATAGAAATGTGATAATTGTAAGTGATGAAAATTCCTTGAATTTTACCTTTCAAGATTACTCTTCAGTGATTGACTCGAGGGCTTCCTACCATGTTACTCAATATAAGGAGTTCTCTTTTTATAATCCTGTAGAAAATGACTTTATAAAAATTGGTGATAGTGGCACCTGTAAAATTCATGATTTTGGTGATATGTTGATAACTACTACCTTGGAATGCAAATTAAAGTTAAAAAATGTGAGGCATGTACCGGACCTGAGGTTGAATTTAATTTTTACAAGAAAGTTGGACGATAAAAGGTTTTCCAGTCATTTTACTAGTGGAATTTGGAAGTTAACAAAAGACAATTTGATTATTGCCAAAGGGAGAAAGGTAAATACCTTTTACATTATTGATGTAAAAATTGATAGTAATGCTTGTGCAGTGGTAAAATTATCAATATAGTTGTAACACAAAAGGCTGGGGCATATGAGTGAAAAAGGTATGTTAATTTTGGTTAAAAATAATTATTTGTTAAAATTTGAAAAATTAGATTTTATACCTTGTACTGACTATATAAAAGGGAAACAATAAAGAATTGCTATAAAAAATTATCTCCCTACAAGAAAAGAAAAACCTATTAAGCTTGTACATATTAATCTTTGTCAAATGAATGAAAAAACTCTTTGTGATGCTTTGTATTTGGTGACCTTTTTTGATAATTTTTCTAAAAAATTTTAATCCTATGCATTAAAATCAAAGGATTAAATTTTGGAGTCTTTTAAAAATATTCATAAAAGGATTGAACAAGAAATGAGCCTTAAATTAAAATTTGTTCGAGCTGATAATAATGGAGAATACCAAGGGCCATTCAAAAACTATTGTAACATCTATGGGATTTGATTGGAGAATACTATTTCAAAGACTCTGCAGCAAAAAAGCCTTGCTGAAAGAATGAATCGGACAATTACTGAAAGAATTTGAGCTATGCTATCACATACAAAATTGTCAAATCTGTTTTGGGGAGAGGCTATGAGGATAGCTATTAATTTGATCAATCTTTCACTTTCAGTTCCTTTGAATGGAGATGTTCCACAAAAGGTATGGTCTGGTAAGTCTATCAATTAGTAACATTTAAAAGTCTTTAGGTGTTGGGCATTTGTTCATATTCCAAAGGATGAAATGAATAAACTTGATCCTAAATCAAGAGATTGCATCTTTTTAGGATATGAGCATGAAGAATTGAGGATATGATTGTGGGACCTTAATGAAAAGAAAATAATAAGAAGCCAGGATGTTATTTTCTTTGAAAATCTAACTATTAAAGATGTAAAGAAAGAAAATAAGAACAGGACTATTGAAGAAATTGCAATAAATGATCCTCTCTTCTAGCAAGTTCAATAAGGAGTTGAAGTCCCACAGGAAAACACGGAAGAAAGGCATGAAGCTGAAATTACTCCAATCCACCTCAGCCTGCAAGTAGATTTGAACAAGAAAGGAGGCCATCAACAAGATATAATCCAACTGAATACCTAATGTTGATAGAAGATGGTGAACCGGAGTCATTTGAAGAAGCAGTGGATGATAAAAATAGCAAAGAATGGTGGAAGACGATGGAAGAATAAATGAAGTCAAACCATGAAAATCAGACTTATGATTTGATAAGTTTACTTTTGGAAAGAAAGACAATAAAAAAATGGGTATTCAAGTTAAAAACGGTTGAAGGGAGTTCTCAACCAAGGTACAATGTAAGGTTAGTAGTTAAAGGTTTTGAACAAAAATCTGGCATTGATTCTGATGAAATATTCTCTTCTATTGTGAAAATGAATTTTATTCGAGCTGTTCTTGGATTAGTTACAAGTCTGGACTTGGAAATAGAATAGCTTGATGTGAAAACTGCATTCTTAAATGGAGAACTTGAAGAATAAATTTTTATAGAGCAATCAGAAGGCTTCCAGGTGAAAGGTAAAGAAATTAGTCTATCGGCTTAAGAAAAGCCTTTATAGACTAAAGCAAGCCCCAAGGCAGTGGTACAAAAAATTTAACTCCTTCATGACCAACACAATTTTAGAAAAACAATTGTTGATCATTGTGTATACATTAAGAATTTTGATAATGATTTTATCATTCTTTGGTTGTATGTTGATGGTATGCTTATTATTGGCTATGAACTAAACAAGATAAATAAGTTGAAAAGGAAGTTGAATATGTTCTTTGAAATGAAAGACTTGGGACCAGGAAAAAAACTCTTAGGCATGTATATTCAACGAGATAGGCTAAATGGTAAGATTTGGCTATCTAAGAAAGTTATATCAAAAAAATGATTGGAAAGTTTAGGATGGAAAATGCAAAGCCAGTAACAACTCTACTGCATAAATAGTTCAAGTTGAGTTAGCAGCAATGTCCAACCAATGAAGATGAAAGAAATATATGAGTAAGATACCATATGCCTCAACTGTTGGAAGCTTGATGTATGCAATGGTTTGCATTCGGCCAGACCTAGCTTATGCAATTGGACAAGTAAGCTGTTACATGTTAAATCCCGGAAAGGAACATTGGAATGTTGTTAAGAGGATTTTGAGATATTTAAAAGGAACAATCAAAATTGGACTTTGCTATACTCAAGGAAGGAATAAGCCTGTTCTGGAAAGATATTTTGATGTAGACATGGCAGGTGATGTTGATTCAAGAAAATCTACTTCTGGTTATTTAATAACCTTTGTAGGTGCTGCTGTATCTTGGTAAAGTAAACTCCCAAAATTTGTTACATTTTCAAGCTTAGAGGCAGAATACATTGCACTAACCGAGGCATACAAAGAATTAATTTGGTTGAAAAAGTTCCTTCAAGAGTTAAGATGGAGCCAAGATAAGTATGCCATCAATTGTGACAGTCAGAGTGCGATCCACCTAAACAAGAATTCAACATTCCATTCTTGGTCCAAGCATGTTGATGTTCGTTATCACTGAATTCGACAAACCTTGGAAAAAAAGGAAGTGAGTTTACAAAAGATCCATACAGACGACAATGGAGCAGACATATTAACTAAGACATTGTCCAGAGAGAAGACTGACACGTGCAAAGAAGTTGCTGGGTTACAAGAAAGTTTATAAATAGCAACAAAGAGGGAAGAATGTTAATGTTTGTGGCTATTTATGCATTAAGAGCTGCTCATTTCAACTAACAAGAATAAACAACAGATTCTTGGTTAATTAGGTACAGGAGTAGGTGCATCCAAACGTGGCATGTAGAGCTTTTAATAATAAATAGAGGAGGTTTTGGCAAACTTTGGCATTAGTTCAAGTTCAAGAATTGAGTGTGTGAGTGTGTATAAAAAGTGTGTTCGGAGAGTTTAAGTTTCTTCCTTACTTTTATTATCTGTTTTCTTTTCTATATTATGCATACTCAAATATAAAGTGCTATGTTTTAAAAATTCCTTTTTATTTTTAGAGTCATTTTCTCTCAACAAATCAAACCATTGGTACATTGTTAAATTATTTGCATATGTGCACCTTACGCTTGTCTCATAGCAATGAATGCACATTCCCCGTGTAGGCTAAGGATTTTCAAATCATTTTAATTTGGATGAAATAGCAATCCTAGTATGGAAATATCCAAAACTTAAGTCTTTGTAGGTACCTCATGTGTTACAATCCATGTCTATTGCCAATGAACATGACTGCAACAGCTAGCATGTAGGCCTTACAATTGCACCACTTGGTCTTTGCATTTAGTGCTTCGTGTTGGCATGTCAGCTGTTCGCAGCTGTAGGGGACCGAAATGCATGATGTTGGCTTGCCTTAAGAGACTTGGACGGTTGTCGAATGTCTTTTTCAAGGGCGTCTTGGCCATAAAAACGGATGCTTTAGTATTTACAACCGGAAACTAAAATTAAATCAATCCATGTCTGCTCAAACTGTGCAGGTCCTCAGAGGATCATGGAAAGGCGGCAACGGAGTTCAAGTCGTATAAGAGGAAGGAGCTCGTCGAAGAGGGTTATCGAATCCTGGGAAATTCTTGAGACCAATGGAGTGATCTATTGGGTTCTTCTACGTCTAGACGCTCGTTCACGCTTTCCAATCCCCCATGTATCACGTTTCTTGACCGGACAGTCGGCTCACGAAGTCTGTCTGATTCGAGTGTGGACACAAAACCAGATCTTTCTTCTGGCAATTGAAGGAATATAGAATTTATGAATGATTTATAGTGACTGTTGGTTCATTTTCTTGCTGGTTTGGTGCCGTGGCTTATGAGTATAGAGGTATCTCGATTATTATTAGGATTAGAGGACCACTAGTATTAGGGATATTGACTTGGGTTGCCATTATTAAATGTATCCATCTGTACAAAGAGTTGAAGCAATCAATTGGTCATGACTCATTCAGCATCCTATTTTAAATTTGGCATGTTAAATCTTGAAATTTACACGAGTATGCTTGTGCTTTACGCCACTACATTTGACTGAAGACACCTTTGACAGCTTATAAATTCAGATGTATTTTAAATTTTTTACAAAATTAGTTGTTAATGTATTTGAAAAAATAACATTCAACAACTAAGATGATATTGAGGGTTTTTTTTTTTATATATAAATATGATTGATTACAGTATACTGTTTTTTGGTATAGCAATAATAAAAAACAAATCGGTGTTATCGATATCATATAACTACAAAAATTTATATCATTTTATAATGTATAATAAGAAGGTCCATCTCGATATAAGTAAATTTTAGTTTTTTTAAGGAAGTCTTTCAAAATATCTTAATTTTTAAATTTTAATAAAGCATTCTTATAGACCAAGTAATTTTTCAAATATCTTATTTTACTTTGATGCTTGTAAGTTTAACCCCACATCGTCTAGATTAATTTTAAATAGGATATGAGTTTACATCAGATATTTATTTATTTATTTATACTCACGAGCCCATAAATCTTCAAGCCATTCTTCTTAACAAATATTAATATGACATTTTATAAGGCATTGCTTGTTATCCAAGTATCCAACTGAATCGATTTCTTCCATTTTTTTGGTCTGATATGATTAATTTTATTGCCTCCTTTGTGTTCCATGTCAGAAGTGTGGCTAAAGAACATTCAACGATTGTTATGAGGACAAAAATTCAAATAATAGAACAGCGATGAAAAATAAAATTATTTGGGATCGATAGCGACTTGAATGCCTCCAAAAGCTTAGCAATGATGCTACAATGATCTTCAGAAACTACTCCATGTCTTTATGGAAGAGAAACAAGTAAAAACAATTGGAATGGTCATTCATTCAAAGCAGCCTTATTGCTGCAAATTTGAATCTACTTGACGAATAGTATTTTAAAGATATTAATCTAAGCACATTCGATCATTTTTATGATATCAGTAAAAAAGGATAGATCGGTCAAAATATTAGATAATTTGACTAAAATTTATATCAAGTTGGAACTCAAAACAAATCATTCGGACTATCAACTAAGATGGCTATACATACCAAAAAAATAAAACAGCTAGCTATATTGGGCAATTTAGAAAAAGTCGAATTATAATAAATTTCAGTAGTTTTTATAATTTAAAGCCTTATTCACTTTCGTTTATTGGTTAAGGGCCCAAAAAAATATTTTGAGATATTATTTTACTATGCTTATTGTGTTAGGTTATTTATCCAATATTTTAATTATCTTGTGTTGGATTTTTATTTTATCATGTATTTTTATACTTTAAAAGATATGTGATTACTCTAAATAAAATAATTTATTCATTCCCATCACATTGCAATTTAGAGGATAGAATTTAATTATTGTCATATGAGTTTTGACCCGCACTTCAATTTTATTACATGTATTTTTGTGAAATTTGCAACAATATATAATGATTATGTACTAGGTCAGTCGATGATCTGATTCTATTATGGGGTTTGTGTTGGTACTTGTTTGGCCTATATCTAACTGAAAATTGATTATTATTCGAGAAGAAATATGAGATGCATATTTCCTATTTCTATACAAATATATATATTGCACGAGAAAAACCATATAGTTGGGACAATTAATCGATGTATGAACAGTTGAAGACAGAAATAATTTGTCCGTTTGTCCATGTGCCTCTCATCAATATTACCGACTTATTAAATTAAATCATTAGACAAAAATCAAACAATCCCTCTTATTCGGAATAAAACTTACAAAATCCCGTCACTATTTTTAATTAATTCTAATATAAGTCGTGATCTATGGTTCTTGTCCAATAGTGTTTTCTTCACACTGTTTGCCAAAAACTGACCATTGAATAATTTATTTTTTATAAAAATTGATTATTATGGTAAAATTTAATAATGTATTTTTGATGGAGCATTTGACAAGAAAAATACATCATTAATTAACTAATCAAAGTTGTACAAGGAAAAGATGTTGGCAATTGGCATTATGCAGGGATGGAATGGATTAATGGGCCACAGTTTTCTGCACTTTAAAGAATGAAATCATCCCCACGAGGTGGAAAGGGGTCCCATGCGAAGGTAAAATCAAGAACATATATATAATGAAAAAGACTCTTTTGGCACTTAATTAATCTTACTGTTGATTTTTTTTGTTTCTTTCCTTTTGTATTTTGGAAGACATAACAAACCCCGCTAACAGTGATTAGCAAGTAATCATCATGATTATCAATTATTGAGTCACTTAGCTACCATCCAAAGAGCGAAGATACGACAATGTGATTACGAATAAATAGGGCTAATTAGTGATTTGCGGATTTGTCTAAATGTCTTTATGTGCTTGTAATCATGCGAAAGGAGTTGTGAGTGATTTAACTTTTCATGTGCTTTTGTTCCTCAAAATTTTATATATATATATATACACACACGTTATACCTTTTCCCTTCAAAATTTGGACGGTTAAAAATAAATAAATAATACGAGTTTTAATTTAAGCTTAAATCAACCCCCTTTTAAGATTCTAGATGGATAACGAAATATATTTTAAATAACAAATTAGCAACTAATGTCAAAACAAATTTCGATCTTTAGAGTGAGAAACTGAAATTATTAGGGACAAATCGGAATTTTAAATATTTTAGATATACAATAATATATTAATAACAAATTCGAATTTAATTAATTTAAATTGGGCCTAAATCTTCTCGCATCACACTTTAATTAGATTCGAGCGCAAATATTAACTCAGACTCCTCTGATTTACCACTTTGTTGATCTCATTATCAAATTAAGATAAGTAGTTCCGAGATGAATTAGATTATAGGTTCAAACATATTGATTCAATATTGAATTCAACTCGAAATTAAAATTTTTCTAAATGGATCAATTTAGGTCGAGTCCGATTGAAATTTGAAAATTCTTTCGACTTGACAAAAAAAATAAAAAGAATAGTAATGAACATTTTAAAATATATTTCTAAAATTTGACTAATAAAGATTTTCTAAAATTTGAATATCTATAACTTTTTTATTGTTGAATTTTTAAATATCATTTAAATAAAATTAAAAGAATAATAATAAAGATTTTCTAAGGTTTTGAATTCATGTATATATTCAACTCTATTCAAATCCAACACTATCCATTTGAAAAAGAAAATACAATTAATTTTCTTTAACTTAGATTAAACAAAATCCGAATCAATTCCAACGTGACTAACACTTCTCCAAATTTAATATAAACTCAATGTAATTAAATTAGAACCAACAAACACTTCTCCAAATTTAATTTAAAGTCAATATAATTGAACTAGAATGAAATTAAGAATGACAATGAAATGGGGGTGGATGGAAGGAGTCAAGAAATCCTTCTTTCACCCCCACTCCATTGTCAAAAAATTTTGTCACGCCAGACCTTGTATTCCTTCGGCAACTTCCATCCTACCCCTCTTGAGATATATCCCTTGCTTGCACTCACCAACTCTCGTTCTACCCTGACCTTGATGCTCTCACATTCGTCCACTTTGGGTGGAAATAAAACATTAATCCTTCTATCTTCACATCTCAATATTAGTTTTATTTTTGAGACAAGTAACTGCAGTCACTCGTTTCATTGTCGTCCCAAATTCAGTCCAACTCAAACCTCAATTTGCTATAGTTAATTTAAGGTCATTAATAGAAAAAATTCCTACATTCACCAGGCGCATATAAATGGAATGGGGTATAATGCTGCATCTATATTATTCATACTTTGGGGGGAAAGACATTCAGGCCGGGGTATGACTTTATTGCAAGACCCAACTCTCCCAACTGCCACACTTTGACAAACAACGATGTCCATCGCGCATTGATGGACTTGTCCACGTGTAGATGCATCACAATGGACAAGTGGCTGAACATATTATTGTATAATTTCTTACTATTTGGTAAACATCTCTTTCAAATTCAATGTGCTGGAAAAAGAGAACTGAAAAATATCACTTCTACTATAAGTGTGTAGGAAAGAAATATAAGTATCGCATTGATGAACTTGTGCCTTGGAGTGTTACCGATTTTGGTAACATCATAAATAAATAATATTTCTGTAAAGAATTTATTGTTCCTTTAGAATAAATACTGATCAACAGTAATTGCGAGAGGGTTTGCTACTTATGAATTTATGGGTAAGTTAGATAAAAATAAACGTAGAATAGCTGTCCAGGTTCCAAAAACTCAACAAAAATATTAAATATAGTAGTCCACTGCACCAACAATGAGTAGTATAAAAAAGACAGATCGAGTCTTCATTCCCACCATAATAAAAGGAATTTATTGAATATTTATTATGAAGCGTAGTAATTTATTTTGACCAGAAAAATAATCTTATCTATACATCTGCACTCTGTGTTGGAGATGGGCTTAATTAAAAAATAAAACAGTGGAACAAAGTTGATATTATTTTTATTAAAATGTAATGTTATATGAGATTTGTTTTTTCATGACAATGACAACTTCTTGATATTTAATTTGCAGTATATTATTTTTTTCCTAATTAAATTCAACAATTTTATGTATTAAACATAAGAGAAGGTCGTGTGTTCGAAATCTTGAATTTTTCAAGAAAAAAAAAGAAAAGAAAGCAAAGTACAACTACACCATCATAATTAATTATAACTAAAAAATAGAAGGTAAAAAGAAAGAAAAGATAAACTTATGGACAGAAAATAGAATTTATTAAATTTATTATGTTAAATCTACTTTAGTAGATTTTCATATTTCGCATCCAAAAACAGAATGACTTTAATTTAAAATTTTAAACCTACTTAAACAAATTCCTTCATTTTAGCATCTCAAAATAAAATAAAATGTCTTTAATTAAAAATTTAAATCTACTTAGTAAAAATCCATCTTTCAGCTACTATTAAACAATATTGAATACAAAGAAATAAATTAGAACTAACAAAAAATTAAAAGTTAAAAAAAAAGCTAAGATTTTGAACTAAAATATAATGTTACATGGGATTTTTTATTATTTCAAAAACACTTCATTGGTTGATATTTGATTCAGTATATTAAAATTTTTTAATTAAGTTGATAAATTTTAACTGCGTTACAACATCATATTTATAAAACGATGCAAATTAAGTCGAAAAATAAAGAAGATAAGAAAAAGTGGGAAAAAATCAAATTTGAGCCTAAAATAGAATGTCTTTAAATTTAAACTAGCCTAAATACACAAAGAGCGATACAAGGCTTATAACATTTGGATACCCTTATGATAATTATTTGTGACATTATAATATTCAAAATTTAATTCAAAATACAATTAAAATTAACACACACATACACACAAATGTACATGCACACACACACACACACACACACACACACACATATATATATATGCAATATATATGCAAGCCTATGATAACATTTTTTTATTTTCAATTTATGAAGTTAACATTTTCACATAAGATGCTTTTCAGTGTTCTATTTCCGGGAAAGCTAAAAAGGAAAGATACTTAAAGCTGTTCCATAAATCTTAGACAATTTTATTTTCAGGCAAAGGGCATAAAGAAGGTCAAAAAGGGGTTTGACTGAGACCACTGTTTTTAAGGCCGATAAAAGGACCACAATGGAAGCATGTGCAACCTCCACAAGCAATGCATAAAATCATCCAAGAATCTTCTCAAGATTTCCCATTCCCAGGTTGATAAAGATGAGTGTTGTTTGGCGCAACTGGGAGTTGTAATTTCTCTTTTCGTATTCAATTATTTTGTAAGCAATTGGGGCAATTTTTTTAATTCGTTGAAAACCTTTTGATAGGGAGAGTCGTTAATTCATATGAACATACATCAGCAAAATCATTCACAGGATGAAAACCGCACATGGATCCACCTTCCAGGAGTTTACTCCGCCTCTCTCTCTCTCTTCAACACTCTAGTCTCTCTTCTCTGACTCTTTCTTCCCCACACACACCCCCATACACACACTGAAATTTGTCTGCTGCCCCACTTCTAAAGTTATCGTTTATGCACTTCTGGTTTGGATTTTCTCTCTCATTTTTTTCATAAACTCCAATGCGGGTTCACATTTTTGAGAAAAATTTCACTTCTGATCTCCTTCTCCCGTTTTCGTGAACAGATTCGTTGGTCACCTCTCTCTTTCACGTTTAATTAGTTTTTATATTTTTAGTCCAGATCTTGGGCCCCTTTGAAAGCTTCAATCTTTATCTGTATCAAAAGATCCGAGGAATAAATGCTCTAAGGAAAAATGGAGCACAAACATAGACTCTTACTAATCGCAGGCTTACCCCTTTTATCAGCCTTAACAATTCTTGTCCTCTCTGTATTTTGTTTTTTCAGAAGAAGAAAGGCTGAAAATGCTTCTAGGGACGTAGAACATGCCTTTGAGACTAAAGAAGAAGGGGTGGTGAATACTGGGGATTTGATCAAGTTTCAGGGGGGTGAAGATCTTAGCGTACAGGAAATCCTGGATGCCCCTGGTGAAGTTATTGGGAAATCTACCTATGGGACACTGTACAGAGCCAGTTTGGTTCATTCACATTCTCTTACATTGCTTAGATTCTTGAGGCCTACTTGTACGTTGGGGATAAATGACGTGGTGCCAATTGTAGAGTTTCTGGGGTCTATAAGGCATCCCAATTTGGTGCCTTTGAACGCATTTTATGCAGGGCCAAGAGGGGAGAAGCTGATGGTTCATCCCTTTTACAAGGCTGGAAGTCTGGCTCAGTTTATACGAGGTGAAGTTTCTTGTTATTTGAGTTTCGTTGTACCGTTGAATGTTTTTTGTCTATGGTTTTTTCTAGTTAATGTTCTAGAAGTGGATATGATTTTGGTGAAAAATGGTAGACTTACATTTGGAGGAAGTTGTAAGAACACATGGGATTGTGCTTTGATTCTGAAATATCTGCAAGTTATGAATGTCTAGGAATCATGGAGGAAGCAATTTGGGTGTCCTTACGGACACTTTTGTTTTGATGCATTTACATTCTTTCGAGTGATTCTGAAAGTGTGAACATTTTTCATACGTTGATGGCATTTCCTTCTGTTGATTTCGTGAAAAGTTTGTTGCAAAGGTCATACATACCTTGATCAGAAGAGTTGATATTGATCTGTCTATCAAATTTTGTTTGCAATGGAACGAAGAAATTTTTTGTCTTGTTGCGAAATTGATCTTCTTCGTTAAAATTCTTTGATATTTTTATGAGTTCTTGAGCAAGAATGGAAGGGAGCAGAATAGGTTGTTGGTTAACATTTGGCTGGATTTTGATTTCAGTTTCTCTGTCGGGTCTGCATTTTTAAGACCCTTGCACATGTGTATCTACTGTTTCTGATTCATTGCTACTTAATTGGATCATGGTACTATCTTATTTTCACTTATTCATCTAGATTAAAAGATCATCTTTATGTCTGAGTTTGCATATTGACTTTGGTTTGATACATCCCTCTAGTTTCCATTTATGATTTTGCATGTGTTAACACAATGCTTCCATTCTTATTTTCATTTACTTATCTAGAAGTTCCGTTTAGGTCTCTGTTTCCTCACTGGTTTGATGCATCTCTCTCTAGTTTCCATTTATGATTTTGCACGAGTTAAAATCATACGTGCACGGCCAAGCTACTCAAATTGAATTCATCGTTGGTGTCTTTGATGCACAGATGGTAATGGGGAGGCTCACAAGTGGCCTGTCATGTATAGGATATCTGTGGGTATTGCCAGAGGGATTCACCATCTTCATACAGCATTCAAAAAGCCCCTAATCCACGGTAACCTCAAGTCAAATAATGTACTGTTGGATCCCCGTTACCACCCGTACGTGTCAGATTTTGGCTTGCATCTTCTGCTGAATCCAACTGCAGGGCAACAAATGCTTGAAGTGTCCACATCTCAGGGGTATAATGCACCCGAGTTGATCAAAATGAAAGATGCATGTGAAGAGAGTGATATCTACAGCCTAGGGGTTATCCTTCTAGAATTACTGTCTGGGAAAAAGCCAATGGACGGGAACCCAACACTGGATCAAGAGTTCTATTTGCCAAGTGCTATGAGAAGTGCCATTCTTGATGACCGAATCGCGGACTTGTATCATCCCAACATACTTCTCGGCCTAAGCAATGATCAGAGATTAGTCACTGAAAATCGAGTTTTCAAATATTTTCAACTGGCAATGGCTTGTTGTTCTCCCTCCCGTCTCCTCCGGCCTGATACAATGCAAGTTCTTGACAGGCTCGAAGAAATTGGAAAGTGAAGTCAAAAATGGTGTCGTGGACGTAGTTAATCTGATCTTAGTTTGACTTCTTTGGAAGTCAGGGCAGCAACAACAGATTTTCTGATGTAAGTTTCATCCTCGCATGACCTTAGAAGAAGCACATTTGCATCATCAGAAAGTGACTTGGATTAACTTTAGCATTAGCAAAGGAACACATGTCAAAAAACGGAAAAAAAACCAAAAAAGGAGCTTTGGCAAATTGACCTGATATTAGATTAACTGTGACCGTAGTTCTCAAATGACAGTTGCAGTTAACTTTTCAATCATCCTGAGAAAACGGTTTCAAGATCTTTCTAACGACACTCTCTGTGTGATGATTAGAATGATTCTGTTGCTTGTTGAATGAGAGAAGAATGCAGAACGTTCAAACTGGCCGTTTCGAAGAGGAATCTTGATCTGGACCTTCAAAGTAGTGCCCAGAAAACCATCACTGACTTTACAAAGTCCTCACCAATGAGGAAGAAAGCCCAAGTAAATTATTAGGGCGCAGATGCTTTTCGTGCTGACATGACAAGTCTCAATGCTGTGGGTGTATGGCAGCTATCCAATTTCATCCTGGACAGTATGCATCCTATGAAAATGTCAGACATTTTTGATGTGCTGCTGTTTGGCGGTATTCAAAAGTTTCAATTGAACCTGGGAAGTTAAGCTGGGAAACCTTGCTTCTTGATGATTGATACAAATCAGCATGAAGGGATTCTGTAATTACTTTGTGGAAGTATGAAGTTGTGGGTTTTTGTTGTCATGCACAGACATGCAGACTAGAAACAGAACACTTGAGTTGTTTCCCTTTTGTTTTTTTCCTTAATGGAAGAGATTGATTGTTTTGGCTGGTTAGTGGCTTGATTCTGGCAAAGGGCATAATCTCATTATGTTGTTGATTTTGTAGTAGGACTAGATTTTTATCAAGGTTTGGTAGGATCCTTGAACATTAACCATTCTTGTTTTAACTGATGACACCTTTTTCTTGGCATTTGGCTTCTCTTAGATTTACCTATCGCATGGCCCCAAGAACTTTCTCCAGGGGCGTATGTCATACTAAAGCGAAATCAAGATAGAGGAAGGGTTGACAGTAAAGATTAGTCTTATGGTAAAGTAATAGTTAACGAGCTGGTGAAAGGGTTTGTAGTAAAAGATTAGGCGTGTTTGGTTTGCACTATGGAATCATTTCGGAATTATTCCTCTCAAGGTTTGAATTGAAATCATTCCTTACAATACTTTGATTTAGTTCAATAGGTAGAAAGAATATCATTATTATAGTTATAGTTTGCAAGCTTTTTAAGAATGCCATATGTGTAATTTTTAATTTTAATCTTGACCCGAATAAAATTAAAAAATAGACAATTAAAAATAAATTTTGTATGTGTAGTTTATTTATAAATTTATGTATTTATTAATTATAACATATGATAAATTTCTTATATTTTAAATAATAAAAATAAAAATTATTTTAAATGAAATAATACCCAAAAGTAAAAAATAAATATCAAAAGGAGTTGAAAGAAAAGTAAAAGCACTAAAGTAATATAAAAGCAAAAAAATAAGAATATTGATTACTTTAAAGCCCTCAAGCATAATTTAATATTATATAGGATTTGCATGAAAAATCTTAAAAATAAGATTAAGAAGAACGATTTGCATGAAAAATCTTAAAAATAAGATTAAAAAGAAAGGTGAAGAAGTTAAAAAGAAGGATCGAAAAAATAAAAAAATAAAAAAACATTAATAGAGAGATAAAAAATAAAAAAGTAGAAAAAATAAAATAATAGTAGTTTAATAAGCCAAAGATATGGTGGAGAGAAAAACGAAAGAACAAAATAACAAAACACAATAAATAGAAAAGAAAAAATTAATTTTAAAAAATAAAATTAATTTAGGAATTTCAACATTTGGTTCAAAAAGTAGGATTCATCCTTGATCATATAACGTGTGTGTGAGTGTGTGCGCATATATATATATATATATATATTTATTTATTTATTTATCAAATTAGTGTGACTTACATCATTTGAATAAGTTACACGAGAATCAAACTTGAGTTTATCTAAAATCCTCTATTTTTTCCAAGAATTGATAAAATCTAAATTTTTATATATAATTCTCAAATTTAATAGTAATAATCCAAACATTATGGAATCATTCTCATTCCTAATTTCAAAATTCTGTTACCAAAGTCATCGTGCAACTCATGGCTCGATTAGCATAGACATAGCTCTTAACATGGACGAACTACTTTTCTTCAAAGGTCATGAGTTCCAATTTTGTAAGAACTTCATTTGTAGGGTTGTGTGCATTTAATGAAGGTTGTGTTGGTGGCATTAGTATTATAAGTGATCTGTCGTTCTAGTGATATGTTTTAATTTATGATGGTTTAAAAAAAAAAAGCTTATGATCATGGTGATTGAAACGAATTATTAAATTTTATTGTAAAAAAATATTTTTATGTCGTCATACGAGATAAAAATGAACATTATTTGTAGTTGTACCAGACAAAGACTAACCTCAATATACGCGTTAAGAACCATACGGTACACATGATGATTGGTTGGCTGGGCAGATGATCAATTTTTAGGTTTAATTTTATTGCTATAAGTTATTTAAGAAAAAAATGTTACTGGTGAATTTATTAACTTCCCAAAATATTTTATAAAATATTTGTGAGATTATAAGTTTTTCATAATTATTTGATAATATTTTAAATAAAAATGAACTCTAAAAATAAGGCGGCTGAAATCTATAAATTCTTTTAAAACAAATTTAATATTCTCAATTTAACACAAATCTTGTTATTTATATTTAAACACTTTATTAATTTATTTTTAAAATAAAATTTTACGAGGTTATAAATTTAAAAAATATATTTCAAATTATACGGATCTTATAAACGGTTAAAAGTGATCATAGCTAAACACCGAAGTGGGAAAAGCACGTTTGCTCTCACTTATGATTCTATGGTTTTAAGAAGAAATGTAGCCTAAGTACCACTCATCTATTACATGGCTTTTCACACTATCTCTAATGTACTTGTAATAAGATACCGAAGACGTTATGCCAAAGTATCTCATTTTTTTTGAAAAAATGATACAAGTAAAGATGCCCACGCACCTAAATTTTGAATTGTGAAAGAAACTAATCAGTTTATTTATGGAAAAATGATTAATAAAAGATATCTGCGTTTTTCTATTTTTTTAATTGTTAAAAAACTATTCAACTTATTTTTGGAAAAAATGATTAGGAAAAGATATACATATATCTGACCTTTTATTTGTTGAAAAAAAAAAAAAGCTACCCTGATTGGGCATTTAGTTGCATTTCGTATTTACAAAATTTACTTAAATTAAAGATTTTTAAATTTAAATCGCACCATTGTTGTTTCCTTTGATGTGGAAATTTATATGGTATTCCCTACTCTGGAGACTTTCCAATTGTAATTTATTTTCGTTCCCTATAATATGAATGGATTCCAAAATAATTACACATAATTTTGGAAAAATCATTTTTTCTTTTGTGGTTGTCAACGTTAAGACGGATCATTGGCCCAGAATGTGTTTTTTATCTGATAATAAACTACTTACGCTACAAATGTGCGCACCCACGTAGGATTAGGTGTATGTTTGTCCTTTTTTTATATTATATTATTGCTAATTATATCATTATTAAAATAGACGGGACGGTTTCTACTGTCGTCATTATTTATATTATTTTAATTTTTTTTTTTATTGGAAAAGCAGGAAACATCCGGAAAAGTGCCGTCGGATACTGGTTACGAATACTATTAATTAATTGATTAAAAAAAAAAGCAAAATGAAAAACTCCGGTAGCTGACGCCTATACCCTCTCTAACCTGCTCTCCGTGTCTCCGTTTCGGATCTCCGCTTTGTTACGCACGTTCGTCGCTCTCCCTCGCGTTGGAGAAGGTTCTTCCCCTTCTTTCTCGTCTCTTGCTTTATCGTAAATCTTCGTTGTGTTTTTATTAGGTAATCGTCAGATGTGTCGTTTAGGTGTCATTTAATCGACGTGGCATGTGAGGAATTTTCTGTGATTTTTCCTGAATTATCTGAGTTGGTTGAGTTGGAGTTCTTGCGATGATTAATGTTGTTGTTGCTTCGTATTTATAATAATGTTTTGTTAGGGTTGATTTGGTGACTACTTATGCGTCTGACCTACAATTCAAAGAAACTTTAGCTGTTAATTTGGGGTCTTTTATGACTTAGGATTTTTCTTCAAACGAATAATCTGGCTGTTCTCGTGTATTTCGGAGGGGTGCAAGGTAATGAGTTTAGTGAGAGTTTTGCCTGATATTCTTGTTTTGTTAGAAAGCTATAGGCAAATCGCCAACAACAGTGTACGGAAGCTGCAGCAGCTGAGCACATTAGATAGACTCCATTTCAGTTTCTCCCTACTGTTTGTTCTAGAGTGTTTTTTATATGAATTTGTTTTCAAATTGTATCAATAAGGTAGAAACAGTGGTTTGTAAATTGAATTTATTGGGCTTTCTTTTCAATTCCTCTCTCCTCTTTCCGATTCATCCCTCAACTTATAACTTATTTTCTTCTAAAAGCCCTCCAAATTCTCAATCCTATGAACTCTAGAACTTCCTTAACACAAACATTTCCTGTGCCATGCCTCTGTATAGTTGCATCATATGATACTGCTATGATATGTTATGTTTTGTGGAATTATGACATCCTTCCACTCTGTCTGTGCATAAACGTGAAGCAATGATAGAGCAGATGAGGCAGAAAAAAAAGTACTGTTTAGATTGAGCCAATCTAGGACATAATTGAAAACAGTTGGCCTGTAATTATGTGAGGAAAAAAAGAATAAAACTTAATTACTTTTTTGGAAATGATAAAAATCTGATATGAGAACAACTGTTACAATTTTTGTCTATCACAATATACATTGAACAATTGCTGTGAACGTGTTTTAGAAGAAAACTTGTTATAAGTCATTTCTTTTACATGGCTGTGGATGACTTAGTAAATATCACAGGGAAAATACACTGGGAAAACTTTTGAAAACAACTCTGTGAGATTTCTCTTATTAGTTGCAATATTTATTGTCATTACTCATTTGTAGTTAATGTTGCTTATAGTTTATTCTACAGTCTTCCTTGTTCATCTGATATTGTCTTTAGCAGTCAGCTATGCTTATGGTTTATCATCATTAAATGTTAATTTGCCTTATACTTTGCCTATACTGTAATGTTTATAGACCAAATTTATGTTGGTAAGGGCATAAACCTAAAAACCCTCAAGATCTTTTAGCCATGATTTTTGTGTTTTGTCGTAAGATTTCACCGGTTAAAATTCAAATTATTATGTTACCTATGGAAAGATGGAGTCATTTGAGAGTAGTTAGATTTTTTTTCCAGTTAATTCTTTCAGCTTGAAATATTAACAGCGTGGAAAATACAAATGTTTTATGATTCCAGGTTGGAAGTGTTATATTTGGATTTATGTGCAAAATGTCAAATTATTTTATTGTTTAAAGTCCTTTTTGCTGGGTGTGGATGCATTGTTTTGGCGATAGTCTTGGTCAAAATATTGAATGCTGCTGCAAAATAGTTGTGTGTGTGTGTGATATTTATTTTATTTTACTTTCTGTGGGGTATTAATTGTCAATGGATTGATTTATGGGGTTAAAAATGCAACTTATTCATTTTTAACGTTTTTTTGCAAACAATGCAAGAATAACTGTTATGTGAAACTAACATTCGGTTTTTTTGGGAAAATATGTGTGCCCAGTTGTTTTCATTTTTTTTCTCTCTTTTCTACACTTATTTTCTTAAAAATGCTAATAATTTGTTTGTTTTTATTTATTTTTTATTACCATATATATTTTAAAATAAAAAATTTGTTCAAAAAATCAATAATTTAATCAAAGAAAAATATATATTTTTATAGTACTTTAATGTGATTGCAATAACATCTCTAGGATAATAAAAAGGATAACCATCAATCTTACCTGTAAGAACAGCATTCTAAATTTTTGACAGATCCATATTGGATTGCAACCTAAGCCAAGCACATTCCCTTACTTTTAAAAATTTATGTGTCCATTATAGGTAATGACATTCAGGCCTGGAGGTGATGTCCCAATGTTCTCGAGCTATTTTGATATGACACTGCTGACAATTAAAAAGATATTTAATCACATCGTTAATTAAACCCAACACGTTCTCATATTCATATAAGAATTTATATTAACGATAAAACATCTGTTGTATCAAAGCTACTTAAATCCTTGGAAAACTAATTACAATAAAATGTGGAGAATACAAAAGAAAAAAGAAAATGGTTCTATAGCTGACTGCCACCTGATCTTAATGAAATGCCACTCATCTTACCATTAACTTTCCTCTCTCTTCCCCTCTATTAGTTACTTCCCATATTCTTAGATCCATCATTTTCCGAGCTCTTTCAGCTCATAGTTCTCTATTTGCTCAATTAAGCTGTATTTTGACATTCATTCACTGTATTCTTTATTAACTTTTGAAAGCAGTATATAATCTTCATGGTTGATTCCAATCTGGTCGACCATCTGGATAAAAAATTCACATGCATCTTTCTTTCATTCAGGTTTAATATATTTTAATCTGCATTTTCTCCATGAATATATTACTGGATGAAGTCTCAATTTTTCATGCCTGTGGACCAGGAAAACAATTTTCATCTGGGAAAAATGATAGGAGAGAAATATTGCATGAATAATTTTTTTTATTGGAAAGCATATTATGGAGGATATAGAATCTTTCCTTAGGCCAGAATTTATGTTTTGGTGTGATTTTATTTTAGTAATGAAGACACTAATTTGGGGTAATAATTTGCAGGTACAAAGGGTTGAGTTGCTTCATTAGAAGAGATATATAAAGGAAACTTGCATCATACATTATCCTAAAGAATGGCGTGTAGGGGGTTTTGGGAGTGCCTGTTGAAGCTTTTGAACTTCTTGTTAATTCTCGTGGGCTTGGCAATGATTGGCTATGGAATATACCTCTTTGTGGAATATAAGAATGCTGCTTCCCCTGGAGATGATGCCCCCCTTGCTCCCCCACGTGTGGAGTTTGTACAGCTTGGTCGGCCCATGCTATTGGCTGTGTCTTTAGCTGATAACATTTTTGACAAACTGCCAAAGGCTTGGTATAATAACAAAAATTGATCTTACTTTGTCTTAATCTTCCATTCAAAGTATACCTCTGCTCATATGCATTGGAAGTTTCTAGAGTATGAAAGTGATACACTGCATCCATTTTTCTTTATGACACAAAAGTATTCAAGTCGCTCTAAATTTTGCATCAATTATGCTTCATAAAGTGAAAATTCTTAAAAACAGGCTTATTCAGAGTGTCCAATTGATGCATTTCCATGATTTGGAGATCTTGTTAACTTTAGAATTCAAGAGTGGTTTGGATATTGAATTTCTCTGAGGAAAGTGGTCAAGACTTGAGAAAATATATTCAATAGTCTGGTGATGCAAACACAACTTTGATATTTTATTTTTATCCAAATGTTGTGTTTCGGTTATTTTTGGATATTAAAACAGGTCCAAAAGAATTAATTTTATTCTGTTAGGAAGGAAAGTTGTGATTGATAAAAATTAGTTTAGCCAAAAAAATTCCAAGGATATGATTTGGTTTATTGTGACTGTTGACTCTAATATCTCACTCATTGCAGTTGATCTATTACGTGTTATTTCCAGTGTTCTCCCAGAAAACTGATCATCTTGCTTTCTACTGATGATGCTTGAGTTGCACAACTTTGTTTTCACGGGAAGGAGGAATCATGTTTTCTACCTCCTCCTTCCTTCGGTCAAATTCAGCTATACTGGACAGACATGTGCTAGTGAACTCGCTGTGTCAGATAGTATGAAATTGTGTATAAACAAGTCATATTTACCATCTCTCAGTGATTAGAGTTGCAATTGTCTTGATTATTATAATTGTTTGATAAATTGACTATTTCCATATTTTGTTGGTTGACAAACGCAGCTGTTTGGCTAATTCAATATTTTTAATGTCTATATCAACCAAGAACGACAAAGTGTTATATATGTATATGTCTCTCAAGTGACTTGTTTCCAGTAATAATTACATTGATATCCCATGCGCTAATGGCAGGTTTATTTATCTGTTCACTGGGATTGGTGTAATAGTTCTTATGATATCTTGTTGCGGTTGCATTGGAACAGTTATGCGAAATGGGTGCTGCCTGACTTGTGTATCCTTCCTTTTAATCTGATTCCATAATGTGCCAGACTTCAATTTCCTACTTTGCTATTAATGTGATTAGGTACTTAAACTGATATTATGGCATGTCAATTTTTAAGGAGTAGTCACATGAGAAACTTTTTTTATATCTACAATTGTAGAACTTCTAAAGGATTTGGCAAAATGATATAGCTGCCTAGTTTGAAATCGTCACTACAATTTATTAAGTCATTTTGATCTGTCTGCTTTTAGCTCAAGTAGGTGAATACCATGAGACTGCACTTTGTCCTTCGCTGAGAAAATAAAAATATCATTTCTATCTGAGAAAACACAAAATACCAACTTGGAACTTAATATTATTTGTTTCTATTGTACATTTTATGAAAATTTTAATCTATAAAGTTTTTTAGATTTGTGGTCGTTGCATTATTTCTTTCATGAGGATGGTTGGGCTCCTTAAAATTTTTAAAGTATTCGGTACTGGTGATCTTGTTGATATTGGCAGAGCTGGGAATGGCTGCTTTTATATTCTTTGACAAAAGCTGGAAAGAGGTTAGTTTGACTGTAATTGCCTTGTTTGTTTTAAAGCCTATTATTGTTGAATCTGATAAGAAGCAACATGAACAGGAAATTCCAACTGACAAAACTGGAAATTTTGATATGATGGATGAATTTCTGGAAGAGCACTGGAAAATTATCAAGTGGGTTGCTCTTGGTGTTGTTGTACTAGAGGCAAGACTACTGGGCTTTTTCTCATCTTCTTATGGCAACATTTGAAGCATAATGCATATATGCATAGAAAATGGTGGAGAATCTTTGCTTTACTTTGAAAGGTAACTGTTAACTCATGGGTGCGGGGCACTGGGCACCTACCGCTAACATCAAAGGATTTTAGCAATCAATACATATCTTTATATTATCAGGAAATTCAACTGTAATGAAGAATTTCTCTTAGTCCTACTAAAGCAGCATGCACTCAATCCTAGTCCAGTAATGATTCCCTAATATGTTGTCAGGCACACCTAAATAAGATGTTTCTTTCCTTAATGTGGTCTACCTACTGAAGCGTTGAATGTGTTCCTGGTGTTAGGAATGGGAAGTTATCCTCAATCGGTCAAGTTTTAGAACGTTTAAGCTCAAATGGCAAATTTAATGCACACACACACACATATATATATGTGTACATAAATATATATATGTATGTATGTATGTATGTTGGTCATAGATTTTCCATTCTTTTTAACTATTAGTGATATTGCAGGCCCTTTTATTTTTGTTAGCACTTATTGTAAGGGCTGCAAATAAGCCAGCAGACTATGACAGTGATGAAGAATATATAGGTGGCCCCAGGCAACAGATCCGGCAACCATTGATAAACAGGCCAGCTGCTCCAACTACGGGTGGCCCTGTTGTTGGTACCCTTGATCAGCGTCCAAGTAGGAATGATGCTTGGAGTCAACGCATGAGGGAAAAGGTGAAAAAATGTCTCATTCATTTATGAGTATGCCAGATATAATTCAGTGCCTTGTGAAGTAAATCCTTTCAAGATCCAAATTACGGGGTTTCTGTTTCAGTTGTTGAATGATTTTTGTGTTTAATTAATAGTTGTAGTTCTTTGATACTGGAGATGACTAAGAAGCCTTGTAGGTCTTAACAAGGATGGTAAGGCATACTGTTTCAGTAAAAGCTTATTCTGATTGGAAAACCTAAAACATCACATGAAATGTATATGGGCCACAAACGTACTGTATGTTATTATGAAAATTTTTACTAGAAAAGCTTATGATCTCGGAATAGGTTGTTGTGCATTTTAAGGTCTTATGGTCTTATACGTGTGTGTGTGTGTGTAGAGAGAGAGAGAGAGAGAGAGAGAGATGTGTAGAGAGAGGGAGACAGATGGAGGGAATAGGATTTGAGCTTCTCACTTGAGATCTTTCAAGTTTCCTTAGTTTGACTAAGTGTACTAGTTTACACTTGGTATCAAAAATCAAGGGTGTATTTGGTTGGTGGTATTGAGTGGGATTAGGATAAACCTGATAGAATTATCTGTTTATAAGAAGTTTAGTACTTATTTCAATAACAATCCTGGAACTGCTGAGTTGCCCAAGATGATAATTTAACGTTGTAGGTTGTGTGATGTTAAAATGTTTGATGAGGCTACATTTTTATGGTGAAATTTTGTGTACCATGTTAACTCATGGAAGTGCTATATACTTAATGTAAGTTAAGAGCATATTTCTGTTAAACAGATAATATTTTATTGTCTCATTATGTGCCAGTGTTGGTTCTGACTTCGAATTGAACTAAAATCTATCATAAATTTGAAAACTAAATGTTATTCCTTTTACTGACACAATTGGCACCAGATACAGCAAAGATTATCAGAAGGGTGGATCTAATCCACACGTATAATCTCATAAGGAGAGACTTTGTGGTAATTGTCTGGGTTTTGAGAGTAACTGAGTAAATGCCAAGGTTTGTTGGCTCATTAATGGAACTATGTTGGCATAAATTCTTGTGCTTTGAAGTGAGTCACTTGTTGGCTCTACCATCAATGATCCTATTCTCATGGCATCTGTGTTGTGTGCGAAGTTACTAATGTAATAATGCTTGTGTGACACAGTATGGGCTGGATACCTCAGAATTTACGTACAGCCCCTCTGAGTCGAACAGGTACCAGCAAGCTGCAATACAACCATCGGAGGAAAGGAGTCGCTGCATCATAATGTGATGATTGGTTCGATTTTGCATGAATTTTAGTTGTGTTTTTTAATCTGATTGTAACTGATAGGTGTGAGGTCGTTGTATCTTAAGAGAGTGCGTTCGTTTTGCTGGGTAAATGTTATGACTTAAGGACCACCACTTGTTTGTCTGTGGCCTTAATTTGATGTATCGCCGTTTTCTCGCTCCATGGCTGTTTCTTTGAACTATTATTTTTCTCTGAGACTATGCCAGCTCATTATTATATAAGTCAGCCGCGGCTTGTTTAAAGTTGTGATCTTATTCTTTCGAGTTGACGATATATTTCGAGACTTAGGTGGTATCGTGAATGTGACGTTTCGAGACTTTGGTGGTATAGTGGAGGGGACCTTTACGGTGTTTTATTATTGGAAATATTTTTATACTTTCAATTTTAAATAAATTTATTTTATTATTTGAAATAGAATAACTATGTAATTTATAAATAATCTTGCATGCATACTGTTTGTCATTCCTTTATCATTTATTGTATTATTCCTTTGAATTAAATTGCTTATTTTTAATTCATGTTATTTATTTTTAGTTGCCAGTCTACATTTAAAATAAAACTTCATTCACTTTCATTTCTTGTATCATTCTTGTACATGCCAAACATGGAATGTTTTAAAGTTTCTCACTCCTTTTTTATTTTCATTTGTTTTCTTGAATTTATTTAATTCTCAAATTATTTCATCACTCTGGAGAGACGGGAAGAAAGGGAGAGTAATTCTAATTTCCAATTAATATTCAATGATAATTGCCTTTTACATGCTAGATTATTTTTCTATAACTATACAAAAAGCAAAGGAAAATTGCACAATCATTCTCTCATTCGAGCTCACTCATCCTTCTCAGCAAACCAAACCAAGAATAGCGATCTTTGACCTGCAACAAATTAGAGGATACTCCCAAAAGAAAAACCTATAGCTTCCTCTCTACAGTAAATGTGAACGAAACTGTGGACACATGCAAAAGACAAAGTCTTGAATTAATTTGCCTAGGAGACTTGTGTTTAATTAACATATTCTCTTACATTACATTGTAGGCAAGCATGGAAGCGCTGTCGTGGATTGTCATTTGTCCACGAAGTGGGCAGGATAGCTTCTTTTACAATAACAATCCACACTGACGACTTGACATTCTATAGCATATTTGCCTCTATCATTGTTTTTGCTAGTCTATTGAGTATTTAGAGTTTAATTTCTCTAAATTTTGTTGCATGTGCTTATAAGTTGTATTCACATTGATCTTGATGAGTCTAGACATATTTTAATGGTAATCTCGTTGAATTTGAACTATGTCTACACTTGAACATTAGCTTCTTTGGTTACTAAGATCCGAGATAACCTTGGGAGATGGCTTAACAATCACGACGATGAAAAGCAATTGAAAACCACGTTGTGTCACTACTGATCTCTCGAGACTGAGAAGATGTAGCATGACCATGAAGGAGATTCCTGCAATCACGAGAGAAGAGAGCAACAAAAGAAGTCAACCTATTGCGTTTGTCACCGCGATAGCAAGAAGATGTCTTACAAACCTAAGAAGGCTTGCGGTAACTGCGAGACTGGAAGCATAAGTTATGTACGGGGAACGATTGGAGTCTGTAGTAGTGAGGGCGAATTTGGCAATAGTGAGAGGGCATTTTGCAGCCACGAATCAAGATTACGGGGCAGCGACAAATTGAACTATTAATGGGCAATCTTTTCCAGATCCCTAGCATGTAATTATAAATAAGGAGAGAAATATTAGAGTTGTTTTTGAAGGGAGTTTTGATTTGAGAAAAGGGGAAAAGACAAGAGTGAGGTAGGAAACTGCACCAAGTTGAAGAGGTTTCATCTCTTTATTGCAATTGCTACTCTAAGACTAAGAATTCTTCTTGTATTTTAGTTTTTGGGATTGTATAAACATGATGGATTTAGTTACAATTTTGATTGATTTATCTATGGATTGCAAAATTATTTTCTTGAATCTTGTGATTGTGTTTGATAATCAGTGGATGAATGATATTTTTCGTTCAATTTTCTTTGCCTTGTAATTTGCAATTGATGTACTTAATGATTTTAAAGAAATGATCAACCTTTAATTGATTTGTGATTATATGGAATTAATAGCAATGAAATCCATAGGTTAGATAATCAATTGTGAATATTGATTTTATCGGTATAACGTGTTAAAAGCAAAGAATTGGTGTGGGCACATAAAATTAATCATTGAATTTCAATTTGATTAGATTATAAGAATACATTTGATTTGGAATTGAATTATTAGGAGAGTCAAGGGGAATGTCTTAAAAAGTAAGGATTAACATAATTCATCATACACTAAGAATCAACACGATATAAGGGATTAGAGGTCTTTCATCATTGATAGCTTGTTTGCACACTTGTTGTTTATCTTGTTTTCAAGTAATCAGACTATTTTTTTCTTTGTTAAATTTCTATTATCACTTTTGAGAGCCCTAGCTAAGACATACTCATTTGTATGAATAGAGACAAATACTCTCTCACCCACCACCGCACACCATTCTCATATTTCAAACACCATTCCCAACCACATCAGACATTCCTCTTTTGTTTTTAGACTGACTTTGACGTGATCCACGATCGCGTCGGATAGAACGGTGTAACCGGACCCGAATCCGATAACCCCAGGGACGCGAACCGGGCGAAGAACGCCGACCCAACGTGGTAGGGTTGGATTGAACCCGATAAGAACGGCCACAATCAGCACACCGATTGCTGATTGATACGTTACGAATCACTCGAACCAATTCGGAATGACTCGATTTGGGATCGAAACTCACGAGAAACTGAAAGAATCAATTTCAGGGAATTGAAAGGAAACCTGAATTAATTGAAAACACTCTGTATTGTCTTTTCCTCAATTGAATAACAAACTACTATTTATACTAAAACTATCAGACTTTAATCTAAAAAGCCCACACGGCCCAATTTATTAATTAAGCCCATTAATTAATAAAACTAAAATTAATAAATATTAAAATGAAATTCGACGAATCCTTGGGATCGCGTCAGACTTTCTCCTAATCTATGCTCTTTCCATTTAAGGTGAAGGAGCTTTGAACTGGTTTGCCTATTTGAGTTTCAAGAAGCTTTGTTGTAGACAACAGAAAATTTTGGACACAGAGGCAAAACATTATGACCACTAGTCAAGTTGGTGGTGGGAAGACAAGCACCAAACTAGGGCTTCCAACTAGGAAAAATTGGGGAAGAAGCCATCTTCTAATACAATGTTTTTTCCCTCCAATTTTTATCTACTCATGCCATTCGTCTTAAGTACCAGCATGTAAAATTCATTAGGAACTCCAAATTTCTACTTTCCCGCGCACGCCATGTCCACAGTTAGGCTACAATTTCTCAAATGGTCAAAAATTTCAATTTTAAGATAATTTTGTTAACCTTGAAAGCTAAAGGATAAAAACACCATATGATCATATATATATGGGATGGAAAATGCAATTTTATCCTATGTTCAACCCATCGGTAGAGCTTTTCGTGAACATGTTACTTCTATTATTCCATTTGCTAAAACAAATTAAAGAAATTTTTTTTTTGCCATTTTGTGATCCATGTCCTTAAATAAAATAACTAGGTAAAAAGTAAAGTGTTACAAGAAATGTTTTAGAATGAAAAATATATTTAGATAATGAAGTAAATTTGGATATGGTAGTGTACCTAATAGAATGTTATCTTTTTCAATAAGTTTTGATCTCAGTATTTATGATTAGTTTACTGATTTTTGTTAATATTAAGAAAAATAGATATACAAAAGATAAAAGAAAAATATCAATAGTTCGCAATGTATACACTTGTAATATATGTATATATAGCTAGTAATTCAAAAGAAATTATAATAAATCATTTGGTTTCAGAGGCCTCAACTTGCCTAGCTCCTTCGGTTTCCCTGTTTAAGGTCTCCTGAAGCCGAGACTTAGCATCCTTCAACTGCTTAGTAAGGACCTCTTTGATAGGCATATCAATTGCTACAAAATCTCTCTTTGTCATATGTTGCGGTTTTAGTAAAAAGCGCCTCTAAAAACTTTTCTATGAGGAACAAGTCGGCATGCTCAAAACGTTTCATAGACTCAAGAATGAGCATAACTTCATCTTTGAGGAAAGAAATAAGATCGGACGAGGTGCTAGCTAACTTCTCGCGGAGACTCACCCACAACTGGCAAAGGAACTCCTCCTCATGGCTCAAGAGGAATTTCTCTGCTTTAAACACAGAAGCCACTGCAGGAGAATGTGTTTTTTTGCTCTCTTTCAAAACATAAATTTCCTCAAGCGCTAAAGGTACAAGTGGAGTTAGCTCTGCAATAAGCTTATGATTACCACTAGAACCCTTGGCATCACTTCTAAAGGCCTGCCTCTCCATCTAAAAGCAAATAAAACGTGTTGGTAAATTAAAAAGGAAGGCAAATAATGCAGCAAAGAGAAAAGTGACAAACTACCTCTTGGGCAAGATCTCTAACTGACTTTAGGTAGCTAAAAAGTTTGCCTTCTTTCGGAGAAGGAGGCCTCCTAACCCTCTTCCAGTAATGATTCCTATTGCTATTGGTACTATCATCTAAAATCTCCAAACACGGTCTCTTCTCTGTAGGGACGGCTGGGGCTGCAGGTTTACGAGGCGGACTTCTAACATCAGGAGATGAGTTTCCACATTAGAGACGCTACCTTAAGATGGAGAAATGCACAGCATCGCGGAATGTTCTTCAAAGTAGTTCCTGTGAACTTTAGCCTACCACTCCTTATAGGCCTTGGAATGCAACTTTTTCACAACTGTAGGAACGCAGGGAAAACATGTCTTGGCCCGTGAATTGGATAAGGTAAACAACCTCTAAAAGTACAAGCCTTCCTCTAAAGAAATCTCATGGACATCACGGATAAGAATGCTAGGAATATCTTAATAAAACCTGAATTGGCGAATAAACTGATGTAGACTATAAGGCTCAACAACAATTGATTACCCTACCTCAATGAAAGATAACCCGAACGGGTGGTAGCAAAATAATCTTCAAACCGGTCGCGTTTGCCATCATCCTCGTAGAAAATATCCCTCTGTTTGGTAATCATGACCTCGGTCCAACTAAAGAGTTCACCCCTATGAATTCTTCGATGAGCCTCGCGTGGGTCATAATACCTGATTCTACCTTCACCAGAATATGCAATCATTTTTGGGTTATCAACTGCTTTATGAACTAGATAATGGGTCTTAAAATAATAAGCAGACCACGCATAGATGTAACAAAGTAGGAAAGGGGAATACGCTCGCGAAAGTCGTCGAGAATGTGCAATCCGACCCTGACCCCGATAAATGCTAGCAAGAACGGGAACAGCTAGGCTTACTGCCCTCTCAGTCGCTATAATACTTGCCATCTTAAAAGTACTCAGACGAACGAAGCCAGCGTCCTCAATAGAAAGAGTAAAGACGCAAAACCAACAGGCAAGGAACACCGCCAAGTAGGTCTCCATTCTGAAATTCTCACCAACATTAAGATGAGTAAAGGCTCTACATTGGCAGATAACCAAGGCCCATAAATGCCAATCTCGCCCGAAGGGTTGCACGTAGACTTAGGGCGAACTGTCTTTTTCTCCTTTCAGACTGGGGGTGCTGAGTGTTTTATCTCCCTTTTACACCAGAAGCTAATCCAATCCTCAACAGAAATTGAAGGAGCTTAAGCATCATTTGGCTCTCTCTGAAGCGATTCATAAGCATGGAATTAATGTTGGCAAGATCGAGGAACTTATCTCTTCCTTTACTTGTTAGCACCCGTAAGTTGCTTTGCACTCAAAACGACGTCATTGTAGAGCCTCCCATAAATTGGAAGACCGACCAAGTTCCTCAAGTCATAGAGGAACATTGATATCTTACTGTAAAAAGGAGGACATCATGCCTCATAAATCACTCGTAAGATATTCGAATTATGGTCGTAAGTGAAAAGTGAGGCATAAACTGCATAAAAAATTTGAGCCGCCTTTAGCTCACGTCCACACCGGCTAAGCACATTTTCAGCCTACTCTCAATAGCCTTTGGTGAAGTGAAACTCGCTAGTAGATGGGAGAGCATCCCCCCATTTGGCCTTTCCTTTGATAATCCTACAACCTAAAGTTGGCAGCAGAACCGACCTAACGGCATGATGATGGTGATGAGATGACTGTAGGGTCCAAGCCTTCAAAGTTTTACTAAATGGGATTTCCCGAGTCCAATTATCCATCCAATGAGAGATTGTCAATTTAGGCTAAGAACGACTGTTAAGGGAGTTATAAACAACTAGAATTGTGTCTTTTTCTATAGGATGGCATTCTTCATTGAAAATAACCAAGTATTCCACGCCGGAAGAAGACATATTGCTCTTAAAATACACCATGGTGATCAACTGCAAAATGGGGTAAGGAATGCTAGGAATGAATTTCGCCAAATAAAGGGATCCATAAACAAATAAAAGCTTTATTAAGCACAAAAATAAGCAGACCTTAATGGAGCCAAGTAAGATCAGCAAAATCTAAAAAGAGCTAAAAGCGCAAGCAAAGCCAAAGCTTCAGACCTCAATCTAAGCCTGGTACTCAAAGGCTCCAAAAATTCAAGCATAAGTGGTACTCATGGGCTAAGCCAAGTCTGGTACTTAAAGGCTCCAAAATTCAAGTCTAAGTGGTACTCGTGAACCAAGCCAAGCCAAGCCTGGTACTTACAAGGTTCAAAAAATTCAAGCCGAAATAGTACTCATGGACCAAGCTAAGTCTGGTATTCAAAGGTTCAAAAATTCAAACCTAAATAGTACTCATGGGCTATACTAAGCTTGATTCTCAAAGGCTTAAAAATTCAAGCCTAAGTGGTATTCGTTGGCTAAGTTAAGCTCGGTACTCAAAGGCATAAATTTTCAAGCCTAGATGGTATGCATGGGCAAGCCAAGCTTGGTACTCAAGGGTTCCAAAATTTCAAGCCTAAACGGTATTTGTGGGTTAAGTTAAACCTAGTACTCAAAGGCACAAAATTTCAAGTTTAGGTAGTGCGCGTAGGTAAGCCAAGCCTAGTACAAAGGGCTCCAAATTTCAAGCTTAAACGGTACTCGTAAGCCAAGTTAAGTCTGGTACTCAAAGATTCAAAAATTTCAAGCTTAAATAGTACATGTGAGCAAGTCAAGCTTAGTAATCAAGGGCTTAAAAATTTCAAACCTAAACAGTACTTATGGGCCAAGTTAAGCCTGGTATTCATAGGTTCAAAAAATTCAAGGCTAAATGGTACTCGTGGGCCAAGCCAAGCCTGGTATTCAAAGGTTCAAAAATTCAAGCCTAAATGGTACTTATAAGCAAAGCCAAGTCTGATATTCAAAGACTCCAAATTTCAAGCCTAAATAGTACTCGTGGCCAAGCTAAGCCTGATACTCACAAGGCTGGGAAAAAAAATCTCCTGCCAAACATGGCCTTATCCTTAAAATTCTGGAAAATTTGTGGCCAAACACAGCCTTAGAAATCCAGAAATTTGAGGCCAAACACAACCTTGGAATTCTGAAAAGCTGCATCCAAACACTGCCCGGTCTCAGGCCAGAAATCCGCGCCAAATACAGCCTTAGAAATCCATAAATTTGCGGCCAAACACAGTCTTGGAATTCTGAAAAGCTGCATCCAAACACTGCCCTGTCTCAGGCCAGAAATCTGCGCCAAACACAGCCTTCAAAATCTAGAAAGTTTGTGCCCAAACACAGCCTTAAAATAGTCAGAAAATCCACGCCCAAACGCGGCCTTTTTCTGTTGGGTCTTCATCTTCACCCTTAGCCACGACGCGAGGCTTGCTGCGCTACCTCTACCGCACCGTTGCCGAGTCGCGCCACCGTCATCACGCCGCTGTCACGACACGTCACCTCGCCTCACCACTCTTAGCCAGACGCCACCCGAAGCCGTCAACGCCAGCTCTTAACATCAGGGAAGACCAGGCATCGCCGCACCACCAGCGTCGGCGTTCTGCCACCAGAAGCCATCGACGTCAGTTCCCCGCCATATCTGTTGCCAACACCGCCGCTTCTCACTGCATTCACAACGGAGTCTCCAAATCCCTGCCACCTTCACCTCCACCCTTATTCTATCAAGAATTTGGCCAACCGCGTGGCGGCGGCACTGGAATCCAGACGCACTGTAACGATAAACATGGCAGACACAAATGGAACAAAAAAAAAACGAAGGAAAGACAGGGTTTACTTTGTTTAGATGATGTCCCTGCGCTGACGACACTCTAAACTGATTATCATTGCTGCTGCGTTCGAGCGGGTTGAAGGTGGGAAGATAGGATACTCTCCTATTTATGAACGAACGACAGCAGAAGTCCAGGCAAGTGTAAGTTCTTTTAAACAAATCCATCGAGTAAAGGATATCTGCATGGCTTGTCCACTTTCGGACGGAATTTGAGTTTCAAAGGGATGGGATGAGCCAGAGTAATTATCAGTCAAAATTCCTAGTGGGTCCCGATCACGAGAGATTGGTTGACTCTAGAATCCTTGTTGATGATCGTAAGGATTGCTAAATTTTAGTAGGCTCGGATTCGATAAAGGGAAACTTGGCGGCATTACGGGCCTGGTTTAAATTTATATTAACCGTAAGCACGTCAAAGTGCGTAAGAGGTTCCCCAAACAAAACTAAAGGACCTCTAGTCCGAATCATGGGCCAGTAGATTTAAGGAGTCCACAAATATGTTGAGCTATTTCTGAGGCATGCAAAAAAAAAAAAAAAAAGAGGAAAGAAGAGCAAAGGAAGTAAAGAAAAATGGAGGAAGACAGAATATCCAAACAAAAAAAAGAGAGAAAAAAATCGAAACTTATTCACTCAAAATAAGAAAATTTCATGAACAAGTCTCGAGGGGGTATTTGTAGGCATATTAAAATTTAATGATCAATCAAATAATGCCACGAGAAAAATTCGACATTAAAAATATTAATTAAATTAATTTTTATTTATTTAAGAATTTAAATAAATATAAATTTCTAAAATAATTAATTAATTAATTTTTTTTATCGGTCAATCAAATGTCGGCAAATAGTAGAACCCCATTAGAAGTCCAAGAGAGAGAAAACTCCAAATAGCGAAGTCCTGTTAAAAGTGCAAGAGATGAAAATTCTATTAAGTTATTGGATAGAGTACAAACTTCGACGGCCAATAAAATCACGCAACATCAGCAAACTAATGCAGTCATTCTATATCTCCTATAATTATAAATAGGAGTCAAAACCTCACAGAAAAGGAGGACAAGAGTCAAAAGGTGAAGTGGTTGAAGACTTGAAACTCCCCAAATTCTATCTAAAATTCCTAAGAACATTCAAATTGTTCTTTATCAAATTCAAAAAGTCCATCGTGTTTTTTCCAAAATTCAAAGAAGTTCATTGTGTTTTTTGCCAAATTCTAAGAAGTTGGTCGTGTTCTTCGCCAAATTCGAAGAAGTTTGTCGCGTTTTTCGCCAAATTCAATGAGTTCATCATCAATCAAATGCATTCTTCATCAAAGTCTCTAAATTCAGTATTTGATCTAAAATCGTAGTGCTAAATTCGAAGATCAGTATTGCTAAGAAATTAACAACCCTCAAAGAAGATCAAATACAAGTTATTTCCTTGAAAATTATTCGAGCTTTAAGCCAATCATTCTCGAAGGAAGAATCAAAGTACTAAAGTTAGAGAGTATAATCTAAAAAAATTCAAATTGATCTCAATTATTCAATCTCACACCAAGTTTTCTTATTATTTAAGAATTTTGTCTTACAGATAGAATTCAATAAAAGGAAATTAAGAGACGACAAGAAAGCTAATTTAAGTAATTAATTAATCTATAAATATCATCTAAAAATCTTCCTACAACTGACAATTTTTTCTTATATAATGTGATTTTGTCAAAATTTCCTTTGCGAAATCAATCAAATATACCATAATTAATTGATTACTTCATTAAGTTATGTATCTTAAATATATGTTTCAATTAAAATTCTTAAACTATAATCAAAACTAATTATAATTCAAATTTAATTTATTAAATATTGAATTAATTATTTTAATATATTACTACTTATATCCATCTTCATCTTCCACTATATAAATAAAAATACAAATAAGAAATGAAGATGATGAGTATGAAACCTAATCCAAAAAGGTATAAACAAAATTTTGGCTAGCCTTTGCATTTTAAGGGCATTTAATAATAGAGGGTTTGGGTTAATAAATTTATTATTATGACAGTTCTTCTTCTTCTATTTTTTTTATTATGAAAGTTAAAAATTTAGGATTTCCCTCCTTCAACATGAGGAAGAAGCTCAAGCAAAAAATCCATTCAGTCAGGAGGTTCACACTCCGGTGTTTAAGGCATTCCTTCTTTCCATCTTTTTGTATTTGCTGGGAAATTTATTTTCCATTTCTTCATTCATGATACCTTTGATTATAATTTTCTGTTTCCATTCCATGTTCATTTATTTTTATTCTTATATGATGAATATCTCTTTTTTAAAGATAAGGTGAGAAAATTCGAGATTAAAAAAATATTTTAATACACCCACCCAATCGTCAAGTCAAAGGAATAACCACCAATACACGCACACACCCCTTTTTTGGTGTGCCTTCATGAAATAATCTGTGCCCATTATAATTGTCAATTTTTTAACCATAAACAATCATTTCGGTTCAACTAATTCTTAGTGTTTCTACAAGAATTTTAATTTTTCTGAGAAACCTATTATTATACACCGAAATAATATTATTGTCAGTATGAAAAGGGGACAGGAACTGAAAAAAAAATGAAAAAAAAAAGTTGAAAATTTTATTTAATTATATAAACATATTTCTAACAAACAACTTGTCCTACAGTAAGCGTGCAAAAAGGCACACAATCTCATAATTTAGGAAAAGACACAGTGCCCGGGAATCATTACCGTGGCATTATTCCATGCAGCACTAACAATTTGCAAGAATGAACAGTTGGACACTGTGTAGCTTCTGCTTTATCCTCCCAATAACCCTTTTCCAGAAAAAATTGCTTTCTATTGGTTTCATCCATATTCTCAACAGGAATATTTCAGATGTTTACCCTCACGAAGAATAAACATTTTTAATCACCCCACCCTTGTAAAGTCCATTAAATCAAGAAAGATGGAAAGTCGATTAAAGTCCTATAAGAAGTCAAAGTCCATTAAAGGTGATTTAAAATATTTTTTTAATCTTTATGAAGAATAAACAATTTTAATTCATATATTCCGCTTTCTTGATTTATTGGTGTGTATGTTTAGATGTTAATATATTTAGGTTATGTTTGGAAGGGGATGAGTTAGAGTGTGAAAGTAAGAGAGAAAAAATAAATTATTAATTTTGATGGAAAGAATAGTATAATTTATTTGAATATATGTATAAAATATATAATAATTATTTAATATTGTATATATGGATAATGATTAGATTTTAGAATATAAATGAAAATAAATATGAGTATATGTGTAACATATATAGATGTTGGTTTGATTGTCAATTGGTGTAATGATTGCAAAATAATTAGTTAGTTATGTATATAAAAAATGAAAAAATTGAATTTGAATTTGACTGGAAATTTTGTTGAATAATATGCTTGGTAGTTTACTGTTTGTTTGAGATGATGTTTTAGAATTGAAAGTTAGCTTCCAAACATAACCATTAAGTATAATTTATATATGTATATATTATAGATTAATAAATCATAATCTATATACATATTAAGACTTAAGATTATGACCCTCAATAAATCCATATTGATTAACAAATTAGAGTAACCGCTATAGTTGGCACTAAGTAAATTTACTTCTGTGCATTTCTTAATAATGATTAGGTTATCTTTTTTCTTTTCTTTTTCCTAATTATAACTTTTTTTGTATAAGTATAAAATAAATATTTAAATAATCTAATATGTACTATACATAAAATAAATTAAAAATATTTTTTATTTTTTATTATATAACCTTAAGCATGCATGCAAAATATGTCAAAATTACTAGTGAAAATTCCTTTTTGAGGTGTTCTTCTCTTAAGGATCAAATCACTCCTTACATTTGCCGATAACTTTTACCTTTATCATCTCATTAAAATATATATCTTTAGATATATATATTTTATCATCTCATTTTCTATATTATTTTTATACTATTCATAAATTCTCGAACTAACTTTAAATCCAAACAAAACGTTGGATTTTTGTTCATGTTTTTTATATCTATGCCTATTTTTACACTATCAAAAACTCAAACAATATATACAACAATATAAAACACTCTAATTCTCCCCGGTCACATGCACATACAACAAATGAAAATTCAGTTACTGTTTTATTGAAATTAAATTATTACTTTTATATATATACATACATGTCAAAAATTGTATCAATAATTATATATTAAATTACATCGTTCAATTATTATATAAAGAATAAAAAAAGGGCCCAAATCTCTTTTGTGTGTGTGTGTGTCTATATATATATGTATATAATGACTGTGATTCTAATTAAATTTGAGTTAGAAAATAAAAAACAGATATAACAAATGAAAATTTTGGGAGGAAAATGAAAATTACGAGAAGAGAATGAAATTCAAATGTAAGTTACATTTGCCCTCAAACTGTGAAGAGCAAAAGATGGTTACTCTGGGTGCGTGCACATGAATCATTGGGTTTCACACAGGGTTGTGAGTTAGTTGAGCTACTCAAAGCTCGGTTTGAGCTCGAGCCGAACTCGAGCTATTCGAGTGGCTTATCGAGTCGAGCTCGAATTAATTCTGTGTCGACTCGACGAGTTTCGAATAACTCGACTCGATGGTAATTTTATAAATAAGTCTTCATCTCGTGGTATTTTGGATATTTGTTATTTTATAAATATATTTCCAATTAATTGACTTCACCTACTCGAGCTCCACCGTTACGTTGTTGAGTCGAGCTCGAATATATCACTACTCGAACTCGACTCGACTCGATCTGACCCTTAGTTTCACCCTTTCTCTATGTAGGAGATTTGGGCCTCAAACGTCATTTGTACCATTGGCTATGTATAAAAAAGATAAAATAATAATAATTACTCTAACATTTTCATAGTTTATAGTATTGACTTGGCCAAACTAAATATGTGCAAAATTTTTTTCCTCTGCCAAGCATTTGATATAAACCCAGAAAATATACGAGGAAAGTATATCGATAGTTCGCTCATCAGTAAAAATAAACAGGAGGAGAGACCATACAACTTTAAGAGAAGTGTAATTGTTAACAAGTGGTAGAGTGAAACCAGCCACGATTTTTAATTGGCAATTACTACTAAATAATCCACAAGCAACAATTTGGGCCGGTAAAAGTATTTTCTTGTGAAAATTGCACATCGAATTGAAACTAGCTCACGTGTTTTGGTAAGTGTTAGTCAAGGTTAGAACTATGTTTCTCACTTTCCACAGTTTGATCGACTTTGACGAAGACCAATTACTAGACATTAAATTAAAAAATAATGTTACGGTCAAACAACCCAATTAATAATTTTCCACCTTTTTTTCTTCCTGGTTTCCCATAGGTAATCTATTATCTCTATTAACATAAAAGTCAACCAGGCTTTTCTTAAATACTGCTCAAGGTTAGGCAATCATGTTTAGTAAAGGTTAAAAAATACTTTTTCTTTGTTTTGCGTTCACAAAGATTTTCTTTTGTCATCAAAATCTAAGATTTACGTCATTAATTTTCTCACCAACAATAATCTTAATATTAATTACACTATTGAATTTATTTTTAAAATTTTAAAATGCTGTTGTGATAAATATATTTAAAATACATTAGCTACTGATTAATATAAATAAAACAAAATATGTTTTATTCTTCTCTCACCTAATGCGTCACCATGACCCATATGAACAAGTGGCAAGTGGTGTACCAATAAATGCCGCTCGTCTCGACAGATACACCCCCCCCCCCCCCCCCATCTCTCCTCCCCCCCACCAAAATTTAAGGTCCAAGTAGGGTTTGTGTTAATCAATTCAATCAACCCTACTATGACTAATTCAATCACAATTATGAGGTTTTATTACTTATTCTTATATATATATATATATATACACACACAAATAATATGAGTCACATAATTATAACATATAATTTATATGTATCCACTATAAATATAATTTTAAAAAGAAAAAGATTCAGATAGTCTATACCCATTAATCCCACACACCAGGAAAATCGACTGACCACACATACAGAAACAGAAGAACACAGAGTCTCAACTTCCACCACCACAAATATATTGTGGTTAAAATATAATGACATACCTCACCATCCAATACTTTCAAAGGATTATTAACACTAAACCTTTAGTTTTAATAGAATAATATGTAAAAGTAACAATAGCAAACTCGACTCGACTCGGTGTATATGCAAATTTATATAAATTATATTTTTTTATTCATTGTAACAAATTATAATAAAAATAATATCAATTTAAAATTAAGAGCATATAAAAAATTTTAAAAAATGATAGGAAGACAAAACCGAAAGTTATAAAAAAAATATAAGAGAAAAATGGTTATATTAAAAGAAATGGAGAAGGAAAGAAAAATAAAAATATTTAAATAAAGATATTACAGTAATTTAATATTATACATTCAAAATTATGCCCCTAGTCTTAATATATAGTATAGAATATAAAATAGATAAAATAATTAAGGTATTGAAAAATAAAATAAATTAAAATTAAGAAGTGAATGACATATGAGTAAAAAAGAATAGAGAAAAAGCAATAAGAAGAATTAAGGATATTTAAGTAATTTTATATTGTATAATAACCAAACTTCACTAACTTGATATAATATATACATACTCTTGTGTGTGTGTGTGTGTGTGTGTGTGTGTATTGTCTTCTATTCCAAAGATCACCAAATATTTGGAAATTTAATTGATTGCACTAATTGAATGGATTTACCCTTCTATCTTTGTTTGTTGTGCCACTTTTTGTTGTCTGTATCTCTTATCGCACCTTGTCTGTTGCACCGAGGTTATGATTTGTACTTCTGTCTTCGTTGGCTGCTCCATGTTTTGTAGTCACTATCTTTGCCTTTTGCATGACGTATGGAACAATCTGGCGAAGTCAATAAAATGGCCATTGTGTTGTGTCCATTGAAAAAGGAAAATGAAATTGTGTCGACATGGTCATTATGATAGACGGACCACAATTGTTGTATTTCAGCTCATTAATAATTATACACTGAGATGGATGAATAATAAGATTGAAGTTCAAATAGAAGTGGAGTGCTTGATTCACAATTAAATAAATAACTTTGAACAATTTTTATTTACATTGGCCTAGTGATTTTTATTAACGTCATGTTCGCTCATATTATTAGAATATTTTCGGTTAAATTTCGTAATATGATGAGTCAATTTGTAAGCAATCTAATTTTAGATATCGTCAACCTAAGTTAAAAATTTTCATTTTCACAATTACACACTTTTCAACCTTTTGTCAAATAATATCTAAATCCTCATTTCCACTAATGCGATCTCACAAAATAATTGTACGGTAGAAATCCTCCATTCCTGTGTGTAGAAAAGGGAATAAAACTGAAGTTAGACATAAAGAGAGAGAATGGGCGGAGTGAGTAGAGAGAAGAAAAAAAAAAATATTGTGAATATGTGTGAATATTTTTATAGTATACCTTCTAAATGAGTGGCTAATATTTGTCCAAATATGACATACAGATTAAGCCATGTCATCCACAAAACAGAATAATAAGATATAAAAATGTCCCACACTCTAAACGTAAAAATAATTACGCAAATATTCCCAAAATTTTGCAGTGCATTAGAGGCCATTGTGCCAATGACATATATACGTACATATATACGTACATATACACACATCAATAAAAAGGAACCTCGATCAAAAAATTGAAGGACATTGTCCACAACCAGAACGCAATTAGATATGGACGGTCGTTGGGACGGCTATCCCAAAAAGAGTAGTTGCAAATTAACTTGGGAGAGGCTTTGGGACGGCATCGCCTCCATTTCAATTTACCTTGTTGTGGATCTTCTGTGATGGGTTCTTTGACAGCTGTCTGAGTTTGTGACGGTTTTATTAAACCATCACAAGGCAATGTGACGGTTTCAAATAATTGTCTCAAATATATGGATAGTTAAATGTAACAATCTCAATTATTTGAGACGGTCCTATTATATGCCCATCTCAAATTTTGATATAGATCCAAAACATGATAATTGGGGGTGGTTTCGCAAAGGTTTCATTTGGCACGGTTTAGAAACAATAAAATATAGGATGGATTCGAGATGGTATTTTTAGAGACAGCTGTTGAATAGCATATTTTGGCATGATTTTGAGACAGAAAAATTTAGAATATATTTGACATGGCATCATTTGGAACGGTTTTGGGCGGGTAGTTGAGACAAGTCTTGAGACAATTTTGAGATGGGCATTACTTTATCTAGGCTTGCCTTTTGGGACAGATCATAGACTGATCTAGGACGGATTTGAAATAAGGTTTTTACTAATTTCATTTTTTGGTTTTTTGGTATTTTGTGAATAAACAAAAAATGCATATCCACACATTAGCATGAAAAATTGCAAATAACAATAAAATGAGGAATTTAAACTTAACTTTAATAAACGAAACAAATATCATTATTATACAATTATAATGTTTTTTTTTTACAATCAACAAGAGGCTATTCACAAATAAAGCCTACCTATCAATGCCAAGCCCTTCATCAACGCCATCATCGTCATCGTTGTCATCACCATTGTTAGGGATGCCTAGGGAGATATCAACCTATATTCCAATGGCGTTCATAATACAATCTAGCTTAGTCTGTCTTCTTCTATGTCTTCCTATAGTCATTTAACTCTCCCTTCATGGTCCTCAACTCATCATAAGTATGTTGCATCTCATCCTTGACTTTGGAGAGCTCTCTAGCTTGTGAAGATAATGAGGAGGAACAACCTTGGAGCAACTGTCGATATGCTCCTGCCTCAAATCCCATTCTAGATAGCCCTTTTTTTTTTTAACCTAATGAGGGTAGTGAGAACCATGCTATCATTGTTGTTGGAGCTTGAAGCTCCACATCTTATTGGGAAGGGTAGTCCCAGTCCAATGGCATTATGGTCGTGTTACATTTTCGACAATATCTCCTCCGAAAAACAATTTCTATGATACCTGTTTACCTCCTATAGCACAAAAATAAAAATAAAAATTGCATGTTGAATTTAAGAGATGAGTAGCACACCCCATCTCTCCGTGTTCAAGGATCTAATTATTCTCTAATTGCATTCTTTCAAACTCTTGAGTATAACACAAAAAGTGTGAGAGCCTTCCCAAACTTGATTTCTAGGCGACATTGAAGAAAATGAAATGTCCTTTTTTCAAAAAAGAAATATTGCAGAGTCATTTAGGTTTGAGGAAAACTTATGAGACAGTCACTATAGGCACTGATTGATAGGGAATCATTTCACCTCAAGTCTTACAAATGAATTACATAGATATGCTAGGTATAATGGTGGTTGGAAATGAATGGCAAAACTCACAAATGCCTTAAACTGTGGGAAGAAATAGTGGGCAACTATTTTGTTTATGTCAACTAATGCATCGTCTTACTATTTAACAAACATCCTGCAACAGATACAATGGATCATCTGTAACATTTCATATGAGTGTATGTACACAATATAATTGAAATACATGAAGATCTCACCTGTAGAGTGGGCCAAATTTCGAATAGTTTAGTAGTACATAAGTCTTAGCCATGTGGCACTCCTCATCTATAAGATCCCTTGAAGTTAGCTTACCGAATAGCTTGCCTGAGTTGTTAAAAATAGAGAATTGGGATGTAAAATTTGAACTACATGCATTGGCTTGGTGCACTTGGATGGCATGTTTGACTGGAAATGGATGGTAGCAAATGTGGCTATCACCCTTTCTTTAAACTATACGAAAACCTACCACAACAACAAAGTTAATTCAAATAATAGATACACAACTTGTATCAACATGACATGCTTTACATACTAACCTTTCAAAAGGGGGAGAAGTCAACGTCAAAAACTTGTAGGAATTCCGTTGGACTTGGTTGATGGGCATGAGGATGGATGAAAAAGGGGAAGAGGTCAAGGTCAAAAACTTATTTCAACTTAAAGGTGCATCAATTGACAGTATTAATTAAGGGAGAATACATGGAGCTCTGTTACGGTTGACCATCTAACTACGCTAAGACCAAATGCCACTTTTCAACTATGAGATGAAATGTCTGATTCATTGGTAGAGATTTTCTTATATTTAACTAAAACTTATTCTTAAATTATATATTTTAAAAAATTATATAAATAATTAATTATTTATTTTTCAATATAATTCAATGAATCATAATTTTTATGACTTTTGAATATAAACGAAAACTAATGAACTTTTGTATTCGAATTATAGCATTTAGAATATATTTGACATCATAGTATGTTTGATGCCAATGTATATATTGAAAATTTGATAGTAAATATTCCGACTCAAAATAATCATGATAGATTAGAAATTATCAGAAAATTAATACTTCAAATAAAATAATGATACATTAATTTCAACGCTCTTTTTTTCTTTGACAATTACGACCCCTCAACTACACACACACACACACGCCACTGTATAATTCTGAAAAACCTATAAAAATCCACCAAAATAAAATAACCCATCAGTAGAACATAAAAAAGAAAAAAATGCTTGTCCTTTGATTCTGTGCATCAAGAAAAAGAAAAAGGTAGAATCCCTACACTCACCAGCACATGCATAAACTGTTTTAAAGAATACATATTTTTCACAAATTGATTCTTTGCTATTGAGGGTTAAACACTGTGTATGTGTGCATTGAACAACCAAATAGTTACTCAAGTTTAACCTACAATATTGTTTGAATAGACCAAAGCGGAAGCTGGGATAATGTGATTTTGAGAGTTGAACAACAGTAATCAGAAATATTTTGTTAAAATGATCAAGTTGGGGAATCATTAAATATCAATTTAATTCTTTTTGAAAATTTAAAAGTAATATTTAATAGACGACACATCATATACACACGAAAAGCAGCAATAGTACCAAGTATGCACTTTGCAGTTTTCGGGATAAATAGGAGTCCCGATGGGAGGGACGATTGCACACGTCACAACTAGGAGATTTGGGGAGCTACGTTCTTATTCCTTGACCAATGTTTTTAAATGTATTTTTTTAAAAATTATAAAAAAATAAAAAAATTTAAAAAATATAATGACTATAATATTAAAAATTAAAACAAAACCCTTACCTTGCACTGACGGTGTTATTTAAATAAATCTTGCCTCTAACGATTCGTCGCATCAGTATTTAAAAAATTATAAGGTTTTGTTTGGATATAATTTATTGAGGATAAAATTTGAAACAAAAATTCAAAAAATAGAGTAAAAGCAAGAGAAATTTTTTTAAAAAAATTATTATTTTGATGATTAGCATGCTTAAAAATGTGTATTTTGATGGAATGAAAATGGTATGAAATGAATATGAAAACACGGGAAAAAGATAAAAAATATAATAGTTAGCACAATAAAGTCTATCATTTTTTAAATAAGAACTAAAACAAAGAAATAAAGAAAAGAAAACCTTATCTGCCCTGAGTGCTAAATCTATCATGTTGGTTTGCGTGTGTATTTCTCTTCTTTCATAAATTTACAAAGACTATTCCATAAATTCTGGTCAATTCAAAAATTGGATCTCTAGAAACAGCAAAATGTAACGAAGTCAGATATAAAATAGTCCATAAATTATGGGTAAATAACTCTATATACAGCTATTCCGAAGGATTCTCACCTCACGCCACAAAATAGTTAAAATGTCTTAAACAAACACGAAAAAAATATTAAGGTCGTGTTTGAAAGAAAATTTTGGTAAGAGATTAAACTTGTGTGCTTCAAGTGTAAAATTTTTTCAAAGCAAAGTTAAAAAAAGAAGAGAATATATTATTTTTGATTGATTATGCATTTAGAATATGTATATTTCAATGTATAATGAAAACAATGAAAAAAAAAGCAGTGTTTCAAATATAGCCAAAAGTTATGCAGCGTGTGGAATAATCAAATTTACCTTTTGGTTTCGCATAGCAAACTATGTCTGTACCTTCTAAAATTTTTGTTATGATTACATTTAGTCGTCCCTTCTCAATTCAAATATTAATTTAAACTACTTTAAATTTGAGAAGAAAAAAAATTACAGATATATATATACACATATTTTCATACCTAAACCACTTAGAACTTGTGTGGTTCTGCATCTCTTTTCTTTTTAATACAGGGTTTGCTTCTCTAGCAATTAACCCCACCCAAACTGTATAAAAACCATTTTTATTATAACCAAAATCAAATCAATTAAAGTCAGTCAAAAAGAGGGAATAATTGAAGCATTTGGCAATATATAAAAAAGGCATTTAATTGATAATACTTGCAAGAGTAAACACACAAAGCAACCAACGTATATGATCGCCAAATGAGTTCAAAAAGTGTGCGGCGGGGCTCTGCCGCCACATTCCAAGCAATGATTTCTTTCTAAATCAATTCCACCATTTTATATTTATTTGTAGAAGAGTGAATATTGTCTACATGAGTTCAAGTTCATTGAACTTTTATTATTTATATAAATTTTGATAAACAATAAATATAATAAATGTATGTATTAAAGAAATATTATTAGTGTTTGTCACATCAATTAATTGTCTTACCATACTGAAATTAATGATCTTTGTGTAGTGAACAACTTTTAATATCATGATATTGTCGATCAGTAGGGCAAATATATATATTGATTGTAAAAATATTCGTAAAATTCTTACCTACCGTGAATTTCTGGGTAAAGAAACTGACACAAGTGGGTGTAGAATGCTCCGAATAAATTAGTTCATTAATTGGAGGGACAATAAACCAATTTTATTAGTCATAAAAGTAATATTTCCAGATTATTCTTTTGAATATGGTGGTTGGAATCTTTTTTTCTCCGTGTTTTATATCATGATTGGTTATTATCACAAACTAGCAATTTAGACATATTTAATACAAGTGCAAATTTTAAAAAAATAATATATTAATTACTTTTTCATGATATTATGTTTGGCGAAGATCAATTGAAAAAAGTAAATGAATTTATGAGTGATTGTTGATCTAACAAAGAATGAAATAAATTATTAATTGTTACTTTAATATGTTAGAGAAATCAAATTAGTATTTTAACACATTTTGTGCTCAAGCTTTAATCTCTATAAAGTCCAATATTGCAAAAACCACATCTCCATTTAGAACCCGCTCTTTGTGTATTGTGTCAAATCTTGCAGTATTTTTTGTATGCTTGTGACAAACAAGAAAAAAAAAAAAAAAAACGACATGAAAAGAATTCACTTGAGTATTTGCCTTTGTCCATGATTGTTCATACTTTAGTTAACATTTAATTTAAGCAAAATGGTGAAAAGAGTGATCAGACAGATTGAGAATTTGGATTGATGAATTTGAAAGGATAGATTTTAAATTCGTAATAATACATTAATCATGCTTGTTTGAATAACAGTGAATTTCAATTCTCTAATCCTCTTTTTAAATTACAATTTTAGTAATTGGGGTGATTTGAAATTTCTTTCAGTTGGAGTAGTTTGAAACTCTTAAATTGAAATTTTTTTTCTAAATTCAAATAATTCCATTCAAATAGGTCCTAAAAAGATTTGAAATAATTTTATTCAAATAAAGTAACAATCGATCATCTTATCCGACAAATTAATCAACATTAACCATTGAAATGTAATATAGTCAACCTGCAAGAATCCAACAACAACCAACAATCGGAGGAAAATTCAAACATAGAACAAATTTATTAAAAAAGAAGAAAAAAAATTGAAAATATGTCTTGTTTCAGTTCCATCAATGATTAAGCTATCATGGATGAATGATGGTGAAGCAAGAGGAATCATTATTTGGAAATTTTGTTATGAAAAAATATTATGCGTTCAAAGAAAAATAAGGAGAATAGATTTTTTAATGGACCGCATTGGTGAGAAAAGAGAATAAGTTTCTTTCAATTTTAAATTAAAAACATCTTTAGAGGTATATGTCATTTAATACTTATAAATAAGGATATTTTTGCAATTAGATTATGTGAACAAATATGTCTCACATATATAGGTAATTTAATTATTTTTTTAATTAATACTCATGTATTTACACTATATCATTGTTTTAGTAAGTTTTTTTTTTTTTTTTTGTTTCACAAAATGCATTTACACAGCTACTCTTATTTTAAATACTTTTATTTTTTAAAATCATTTTTTTATTTATTTTCATTCAACTTACTATTTATATTTATTTGTTTTCCTAATTTTTTTCATTTTTAAATTCTTTTGATTTTTCATCATTTTTTATTTTAAACATCATTGCACAATATAGAATCACATATTTTTTTAATTTTTTAATTTTTTCTTTTAACTTTTTAAATTGTGTTTTCTCTCAAATTTTCTCATTTTTTCATTTTTTTATATTTCTTGATTTTATTATTTTAAATATTCTTTATACTTTTTAAAATTAAATAATTTTATTTATATTATTCGCACAGAGTACACAAATTTTATGAGTAGTTTTATATTTCATGATCTTGCTCACCCAAAAAGGAAAAAGTTTGGTTTGTTCTATGTCTCCCTACTTCATTTGTCCGTTTTGTTCTTCTAGTCTTGAAGTCCCTCGTGCCACGTGGTATGTGGAAATTAATTTATTGGCAATTTGGATTAATAATTGATTCACAAAGAAAAATTGACTGCAGTCAAAAAGCCAAATTCGGCCGTGGTTCAACATGTTGGCACTCTTAATATTAACCTTAACATAGTATAAATTAATTTTTAATTCTTAGGTTCATATTGGATTAATGTTGACAATACACACACATATTACAATGAGTGTTGGGAATATACCACGCAACGAAATAAATTGAGAAAGTGTATAAAGTGAGACACAAAATTAGTAATGTAGTTTGAAACAATATCTCTTATGTGTGCGGGCTTTACCTTGATAAAATACTTCCAATAAGAAAATTAGGTAAAGAATCAACCATAAAATTACTTATCTAATTTACTACTCCAACGGTAGGCTTTCCGATTAATTGATAACAAAACAAACACAATTATGTTAATTTAATCCACTTTAAGGTTAACATTTCATCGTAATGAATTCTTACAAGATTTTGTTTCATACACTCTTCACACAATTAATAATTGATTTCAATAACCATTTAGCATATAACCTAAAAGACACAAATACATGAGTAAAAACTCACTCTTTTAGCCTTTGTTTTTCTCTCGGGTCCTCTCTCAATGTATTTCAACATATCTCAACTTTCTTTTTAGAGTTTCACAATTCAAATATAATTTGTCTTTTAGTTTATCGCCATCCAACATCCTTAATTTTAGGCATATTATTCTCCTTGATGTGCAATTATCGACAATAGTTCGGTATAGTGTACTTTCTTTAGTCTTTCTCCATGCCTCTTTCTAGCTTGAGAAATGAATTTTCAGATAATTTGAACTTTTTTACATGTTTTATCTAATTTCTCAAGTATTAAGAAGATTTAACAAGTTAGAGATTCCTAGTTAACTTACTTGTAAAAAATATGCCAATAACATAACTAACAAGCTAACACACCTTTATAGGAAATCCTAATTAGATAGAGGTATTTTATTTAACATCAAAGCCAACTTATGTAACACTTACAAAGAGTAAATTTTAAATTATAATTCACTCAATTAATGCAATCAAATTATAAATTGCAAACCCTATGTTTGGGGAGAGAGATTCTTATTGGATATGATATTTAGTAGGAATTGTGTTGGGATAAGTAATATATTTGAAAAGAAAGTCATAATGAGATGAATAGTATAATTTATTTGAATATATGTATGAAATATATAATAATGATTGGATGATGTGATAATTTATAGGGATAATTATTATATTATAGGATATAAATAAAAATAAATGTAAGTATATGTGTAGCATATATAGATATTGATTTGATTTTGAATAGGTGTAATGATTGAAAAATAATTAGTTAGTTATATATACGAGAGAGGGAAAATTTAAATTTAAATTTGAATGAAAATTATGTTGAATGGTATGTTTGGTAGCGTGAAGTTTGAACGAGTATTTTGGAGTTAAAAATTGAGTTCCAAACATAACTATTATAATTCTTAATCTAATTGGAAAAAAGGAGAATGCTAACAACTTAGAAAAAGAGAGTAAATGTTGACAGGTGGGAATGAAATGAAATACATTGAAAGTTAAAAAAATTAATCAACAGCACTTTTTGCCAGTCAATTACTATTGATTAACACTCATGAAACAAGGTGGGCAGTGAGAAAGTGTTTTTTTCACGTAATAATTACACATATACAGTTAGCCCAAGAGTTTGATGACTATTAAGATATAAATCACATCTCATCTTCCACATGTTGATGAATCGTGACAAGGGCAGCCACTAATTGAACACTAATTTAAGAGTCAAACATCCTAATTATCCAACAATTTAATTGTTCTTTCAATTATTATTATTATTATTGTCGTTGCTGTCATTGACTAAATTTTTATATAAGTTACAGTCGTGATAAAATAAAAATAAGAGATATTATCCCTTAAGTTGCATGGGTAGTTATAATCATAACACAAAATGTATTTTAGTTCTTCCACCACTTGATTTAGGTTACTATATTATAATAAAATTAGATGTCATATTGATAGGTATCTAGTCTGTTTCTATAAATACCTTCACTTGTCTCCTTTGATCATCTCATCATTCCATAAAAATTTTTATATGATACTCGTTACTCCATTTACAGTTCATCGTTCACCTTTGTTGAAAGATACGGCTTTCGACGTACTGAAGATTTTAAGTTCACAGAGTGTGAAATGTTTGTTAATTTTTTGAAGTTTTTAAAAATGACAGTTTGAAAAATTAGAACCTTCATTTTATTATTATAAATTGTATATTGGATTTTATTGAACATAATAATATTATTTTTTATATATACAAACAATATGAGTTTTATAATGTATAATATATATTAAAATATAATAATAATAATATATGATAAAAGACTCAATGGGTTCCTTAGCCATTATGATTTGTTCGGAATAAAAATCATACAGAAGGAGACTGCGAATCACAACTTCCACCACCACAAATAAATTGTGGTTAAAATGTAATGATCCGATTCCTCATTATCCAGACTTTGAAAAGGCTGTTCACAATCACGTTAAGCTGCCAAATCATTTTATTTTATTTTATTTTATTTTTTATATGTGGTAAATGTCACTCTCAGTCGCACATGGAAGAAGATACCTTTTTTGTCTGGTTTTGCAAAGGCCTACATGCTACGTGGAACGCCATTATTGGCTTCTCGGTCTTTATTATACCTCAATTGGCAGCCACATGTTTCACTGTCTCTGCCTATGTCTTTATATATACATTTGATGAAAGATATGCTTGATGTATGTATAAAATTAAATAAATAAATAATATTTTAAATTATAACTTTTTATGACATTTATAAAATAAGAGAAAAAGGAAAAACTTAAAAAAGAAAAAAGTAGAATAAATTAAAATTAAGAGATGGAATCAAAATGAAATTGCAGAAGACTCAATGTATGTGCAGATAAACATAGTAATATATTTTAAATATAGAATTTTATTATTCTTAAAATTTATGAAATGATGAAAGGAAAAATTATAAATTAAAACTGAGTAAAGAGAATAAAATAAATAAAATTGAAAAAATAAAGTAAAAAAGCATATATAAAACACTAATTGCATTTTAATAATCATACATTATACAACCAAAAATTGACCTATATCATTGATAATTTAGTATAAACGTGACTATCAGCATCATTACATGCTTGCTCATTCAATAAAGATGGGCCAACTTTTTATTAAATGATTGTATGCTTTAGTTTTTAGTTGAAATGTTAGCACATTATTTACAACAATTAATTTGTTCAAGTTTTTTAAAATTATTAGACTCTATAAAGTTGATTGATTTTGGATATTTAACTTGAAAAAATGGGTTGAGCGTTTGACTGTGATGCAAATTAGTTGGAAAGCTGTTGGACATATCTCTCAAAAGTTGAGATCAAGTGGATAAGGATTATGTCCAAACTAATCCAGTCCTATGTTTTTGGACGATTGGCAACAATCGCAAAATCACAAAGAAAAACAAGTTTTGCTTGGACTTTGCAATTTTCACATTTTATAAGGTGTGCTAAAGATGTGAAAAGACCCCAGGAGGGCGAAAGAGAGTTACAAAAGGCTAAAAAAGTCTGACTTTTTCACTTGCATGTTTTTGTCTTTTAGTCTATGTGATAAATAATCATTAAGATAATTGTTGAGTATGTAAATAGTGTGCAAAAAAAAATCTCATGAGAATTCATTATGACAAAATGTTGACTCTAGAGTGAATTAGGCAAACACCGTTGTGTTAGTAATGTTGTTAACAAGTTGAGAGTCCTAGAATTGAGACAATGAATTAGGTGAAAATTTTTGTGGTCAACTTTTTATCAATTGTACTTAGTGGAAGTATTTTAACTAAGCAAAGCCCCACAAACATAGAAGATATTGTTAAAAATTGCGTTAACACTTTTGTACCTCATATTTTACTTTACAATTCTACGGTTGTGTGTGTGTTCTGAATCTCATAACAACATTTGTGGGTGTGTTATGAACTTTAACTCAACTAACAAGTGATACCAAAGTCTTGTTCACCAAGTTTGCTCAGTTTCTTGAAGAAGGTGAGATCTTAAAAAGTTGAAACATAAATGCAAAGAAAAGAGCATCTATAGTATATCCTCCACTTCTCAATGAAAGTAATCATCTCTATTGGAAAGTACGCATGAAGGCATTCTTATAATGATAAGATGAGAAAGCTTAGTATGCCATTAAATATGATTAGCATCCCCCTCTCATTTGAACTGATGAAGGAATTGAAATTTCCAAAGATATAAAATCTTGGATTGTTGAAGATGAGAAGGCAGTATTAGGAAATTTCAAAACGATCAATGCAATATTTATAGGCGTAGATGAATAGTAATTCAAGCTTATATCGACTTGTGAGACGGCTAAAGCTACTTGGGACATCCTTTTGAATATCTATGAAGGAACTACTGTTGTCAGATCTTTGAAGCTAATATAGGCAACACAGTTTGAAACATCGAGAATGAGTTAAGATGAAATGATTGTCAAGTTTAATAACAAGTTACGACATATTGCCAACTATTCTTTTTAGTTAGAGAAGAAGTAGGGAAAACATTGTTATCCTTACCAAAAATCTTAAAATCGCAGTAATAGAAGAAGCCTTATATGTGGACACCTTACAAGTGGATGAACCTATGGGTTTATTACAAACTTATGAAATAAATCTAAATCATGATAAAAAATAAAAAAGAGTTGGCTTTCTAGATTCTGAGAAACAATCAGGATGAATATTGTAACATTGATTACAAAATTGCATATGTGACAAAAGAGCTCGAAAGATTGATGAGAAAAGGCAAGATAGGGGCATCAAATAAGCTTGAAAATTTGTCCAACAAGACCCCTGAATATCATGGTAAGAATTTTGAACCTACACTTCAAAGGAAAAAAAAAATCAACGTTATGAATATGATAGCTTTGATCATATTCAAGTAGAGTATGCCAATACTCACAAGAAGTAAGAAAAATCAATAAGCATCAGTAGGTGTGAAGATAATTCAAACGAGGATCCTAGTGCTATGCTTGATTAGGCTTTCTTTTTGGATCAATCTAATGCCAAATTTGGTGAAATTTTTTTTGTCCCAAACACTTCCCAACAACATAAATTTCACAAGATTCTCCTATTGTTGTACTGATTTTTTTGTTTTCTTTTGTTTTCTTTCTTTCTTTCTTTTTTCCTTTTTTTTTTGTTCTTTTCTTCAATCACAAATCTCCAACAATATTACCACAAAAGACCCAACAATATTCTCTAACAAATACAACCAAATATTCAATACTACACCAAACAAAATATCACAATATTCAACACCAAAAATTGCTAAAAATTCATCCCAATAGCCCACAATATATATATATATATATATATATATATAAATATTCTTTGAATTTTTGGATTTAATGAAGAAAATGGAGTAGAAGGTGAAGAAATAAAATGTAGAAAATATGGAGAAACACAATATGGAATCCAACCAACCAATTTAGAAACCTAATTAAGTTGGTTCTGATGCCAATTGATGTAAACTGATAGAAGTAAAGATTGAAGATAGTTGGGAAAATGGAAGAAAATTAACAAAATGGATAATGGAAAAGATTACACAAAATAAACTAAGTAAAAACTAGCTTCACTTAGAGTTAACATTTACAACAAATTAATTTTTTGGTAACCAAAGAATCAAACACCACACCCAAAAGTGTTAGCCACAAACCACTAAAATGCACCCGAATGATCTAATTTGTGCTTGAGCTTAGTATTGTAAATCATTAACACTAACAAATAACAGGCAAGAATGGAAGAGAGATATTCTCCAAGTTCATTCCAATAACCAAAAGTTTTTGTACATGAGCCAAATTAATGCATTTATAGATACGAGTCGTGGACCAGGTTTGGGAAGGGGAAAATGAAAAAAAATACCCTTGAAAAAAGTGGCTCCAAACAGTCAAATTTCAAAAAGAGGTCAAAATAGACATTCTTGCCTACTTTGTGCTTGATCTAGGCTTAAGTCGGATTGAACATGATGCCTAAGCTGTTGCATTGGACTTGCAATCACTCAACACTATGATCGATCGCATCCTTGGCAATCGTAAGTCTAGAAAATTTCCCATGTCGATTGCATTCTCTCAGCTCAATTACATGGGGCACAATTGTAAAGTCATGACTCCTCTAATGTCAATTTGGCTAGTCTAGATCGATCAGGGCTGGTCTAAATTATATTTTCATAATCCTTTAGTGCTTCTTAGATCTCTCAAGTCAAAATTTGGCACAACGTTCCTTCCTTGGGTCCTCCCACCATCTCCAAATATCCTTCAAACTTTTAATTAAACATAAAATTGATGAGGGCCTTCTTGAACATGCAAGCCCTTGATCTCGTGACAAATTTGGGTCGTAACTTGAGGGCTCTCTCCCTTGGATGTCAACATCAAGCTTTCTAGAGCCGTTCTAGACTTTGGAACGCATCTAAAGCCATTCCAGGAGCTGTTCTAGACTAAAATGGCTTCTTTGAACCATTTGAGTCTAGAATAGCTTTTACTATCCATTTTAAAATAGGAACGGCCTACACATACCATTCTTATTTAGATCGGCTTCTAGTTGTCATTCTTAATTGGCACGGTTTGCCAACACCATCCCATATTTAGAATGAATTTAGAACCACTTCTTTCCATGATAAATGCAAGAATTTGAAACGGATAGGGACAAATTTTTCAAATTATTGAATTTAATCTCTAAGTTCATGCTAAATCCATTTCAAATTGGTAAAGATCTAGGAATGACTTTTAGATTGTTCCAATCCGGCCATGTTCTAGTAGTCCAATAGAAATTCAAATAGAGACAATGAGTGCTTGATTTTATTTAGTTTGAATAATTGTAATTCTTAATTGGAAATAAGTTATGGGAAAATCCATCTTTTCATGCGATTCCTCCTTCTCATAATTCATAATAAGAAGCTAAGTCGTCAAGTTGATGTTGGGGTAAAGGTCGAAGAATTTTTTTTAAAATGGTAAAGGTCGTAGTTTTTGGATGTACTAAGGTTCATTTTTCCAGATTTTTTACTTAATTTTAGTTTATTTGGCATAATATGATATCTCATGTTTGTTTGTGTTATTATAATGTGTTTCGGGTTGAAATTCCAGAATTTTGAAATGTATCTTTTAGAAATTGAATTGTCTTTTTCTCAATTTTGCAGGTTGCCTTCAATCTTTTGGAATTAAAAAAATAAATTCTCAATTGCTCAAAACGAAATAATTAACATAGAAGTACGTTGCATGCTTAAAATCTAAAAAACAATAATGACAATAAGCCCTTTTTTCAGTGTTTTGGAAGCATTGCTGTGCCAATGACTCCCCTATTAGGTTTAGGAACATTGACATATTGTTTGGCTATTCTTCCTCTAATTTATTTACTCATTTCTCTATTTTAAGTATTCTCAGTTTTCTAAGGCCATGTACTGCAACAAAAAGCACATTTTAATGCAACAAAAAAAAATTGCAAATTTGAAATGTACTTGCGTTGTACGTCCTCTTATTAAAAATCCGTATATACATCCAAAAAATACCCACGTGTAAGCATTGTTATGAATTATTCCAATTTTCGTAAATATTTTGAACTTAACTAGAATACTGATACGATGTACAATATTTGATAGACACTCTATTTGGATAAATATTTCTAATATAGAAATCGTTCCATATTTATTTATATATATTAATTGTATATAATACCAAAAAACTGATATTTTTATATCCTAATTATAGGTAATAATTACATGTAAATCGGATTATAATTGTAAATTGATAAAACTATCCTACACGTAAAATAAATTTATGCTTAATTTTAAAACAAATGCAAGCACAATACGCACGAGAATAATATCTAAAAAACTGCAGTGCCACCAAACAATTATCTATAATCTCCTGACCAACTCTCATCTGTAATTATTTTTGAACATTTTAATATAAATTTAAACAAAAATTCTCAATAAACTTATACTATGAAATATCAAAGATTATTCATGTCCCTTTATCTGATTACGACCATATGTTATATGCTTCCATGTTTTCACGCTAATATTAAGAATTAAATATACACCGATACAACTTTAATCTTACTGTCAATGTGATACTATATTTCCATTCAATGCAACTTGAAATTTATAGCAATAAAATCCACAAATATAGAGACATGTTCAGATCTCTTCCCACAAGAAGTCACAAGATATATGAAATGACTAGCAACATAGCCACCCTTCATATTAAGTGTGGATAAGGGTGGAGCATTAACCTTATCTAGACATTGGAAAGTCATTTTTCAAGCAATTAGTGTACATTAAATTGAAGTTGCGCTGGTGAGATATGTCACAAAATGCAAATATGATCTTATCTTTTACCGCAAATGCTCAATTGATTGACAAGGAAAACCACCAAATACTAATTTGGGGGCAATTTGATGGGCATTCTCTAATGATGATATATATATTTTTGACATAAAGTGAAAAAAAAGGATAAATATATTTATTATGTATGAGGTATATAATTGTTATTTTATATGTGATTGAATGTGCTGTTAGAGAGTTAAACATATTAAAGTAATGTGATAGAATGCCGATGAGAAATATGAATACAGATAATAATTATATGGAGTAGAAAGAAGTATAAGGATCAAATTTGTGAAAGAAACTGACAGAGTGAAAAGTGAGAAAAAAATTCGAAAGTTTTTTTTTTTTTGTAAAGATATTCTCAAAAATATGAGTACATAAGCTAAATTTTGAAGAAATTGTTCTGAAAAAATGAAACAAGTGAGATTATGATGGCCATTCGATCGCAGGCTGGTTCATTCCAAGTAAATAAGTCACTGTTTCACAATATTGAAGTAGGAACAAGTCAACAAACATAAATGGCAACACGAACAATTAGCAATAAAGCATTACAACTATTACAATGTACAATTCTTGATTAATTCCAATATAGTCGATCCTCATAAAATTATTGAATCACAGAATCATACGCAGTTTAGTGTTTAGTAGAATTGTTATTCTTTCACACAAATATAATTGTTTGAAATAGTTTATTTCTTACGGGAAATTTTATATATTTATTATCTAACATTTTATAGTTGAGATGTCCTTTAAATCTGAATGACACATGATCGAGGGAGTTTTGCAACAGGAATCGTCCAAGTGTCATAAAATTTATTTAAGAAGTTTGTGAATGAATTTGCCAACGAAGAAAATAATGAATGATTGGAATCGGCCCTTAAGAGATACTATTGTCCTTCCAGCAACTCGAGGGTGCTCTTGTTTACCTATCATGGTTGGCAATTTAACTTCCACTTTTGTAGAAAAAAAACAAAAAATGAAGAAGAAGTTTTATTCTTTTTTCTTCTTTTGGATAAGTTTGAGAAGTTTCTTTTAAGCTATGTTTGGGAGAGGGGGTTTGTTGAGGATGATGTTTGGTTGTAAGATTTAGATTAGATCAAAACTTTGATTTATTTTGAATACATGTATAAAAAATTTATGATAATGATTTAATGATATGATAGTTATATAGGGATAATTATTAATTTTTAAGATATAAATAAATATAAATATCAGTATGTATATGATATATATATATATATATATATGAGTATTTATTTGTTTATAAATAGGTGTAATAATTATAAAATAATAAGTTAATTATATATAAGAGATGAAAATTTTGAATTTGTGTTTGAATGAAATTTTTTTTAGTCATATGTTTGGTAATGTAAAATTTGATTGAATGTGTAAGACTAGAATGTTAGGTTCCAAACATAGCCTTAGTGTATAATTGTGCAGTAATGGATTGAAATCTCCAAGCTGTGAAAGATCTGGAAAAAGAAAGATCTGATAGTTTTGGAATTCTTTCATTTTATTTTTTTTTCGAAAACCATTTTTTTCCCTTTATTTTTCCTTGTAATCCTTACATTTTGCATTACTTTTTCCTTGTTAAATACTGATTTTCTATCATATAGGGTGCTTGCTCGACTTGCTTTGTCCTTTTTGTCAAGAGATGAATGAGGGCTAAAGGCATATTCTTGTTTCCTGTGATTTTTCTAAGCAAGTTTGGGCTTTGTTCAATCTTAGGTTGTGTTTTATTTCAACTTGGAATTCTTCTACCTTAATTGGTTCTCTGGGATTCATAGCAGACTTGAAAAGCATTAATTTGACATTTTTCTCATCATTTGTTGGACTATTTGGAAAAACAGGAATTCTGTTTCATAGGAAAATTGTGGTATGCAACCCTTTGAAATTACTGTTCAAACTACTAATACCTTGGAGAATTTTTAGAACACTGTCTCTCACTTAATGGATCTGATGCCTGGAGAGAGCCTACTGAAGGCTTTGTTAAGTTAACTTTAATATTGTTGTACCTCTTAGTAAAAACTCTTGTGGCATTGGCATTGTTGCTCCTAATTCTTCTACGCTGTTCTTGCCTTGGAAGGCTGAAATGTTCAAGTGGATATGGACTCCTTCTAAGTTGAGGCACTCACAGCTAGGAGTGCAGTTCTTTTGGCAAAGAAATATGGCTGATCTTCTATTATTTTTGAAGGGGATAATCGTACCCTTATATAAGCTTTGTAATAGGTTTAAGGGTCATTTTGATGCTCATGTTGTGTTGGTGGACATTAAATAGTTTATTTCCTCCTTTTTAAGTTGCTTTTTCTCTTTCGTTGGAAGAAGTGGCAATCAATTAGTCCATGTTGCCAAATTTGGTTTTTTTGGTTCTGCTTCTAAAGAGTCACTTTTTTATTGCATTGTGAATATTGTTGAATATGATTCCCGTAATGGTGAACGAATTTCCTTTTATTATAAAAAAAAAAACTTATTTTCTACTTTTAACAACGTACATGTGAATTTTGGTTCACACAATATTTAACTATATTTATTTTCTAATTATTGATAGTTCTACTCTATAATCTAGTGGTGTTGTATGTGTATTAACTTAATTAAGCCATTTACAACATGTAATTAATGCTGATTGATATGATATCCTGTGGCCGTAATAGGATCTTAGTTTGCATGATAATTTCAAATATCACAATATTATTAATTTATTTAAAATTAATTCATATAGATTTTGAGAATAATACGAAGTTATAAGGGATCTGCTTAAAGTTTGTAATTAAGTAATTTATTCTAAATGTGAACAATAGTACACACTACATAAATGTTGTTGAATAGGCACTGCCAACTAAAACGGCTTTTTGATAGAAAGCCATCACAAATAGATTTATGACCCATCTGAGATGGCTTTTGGTCTGTCTTAAATGACCTTACTGCAATTCGACGGTCTCCAAGATTTGGGATGTCATCTTTGAATCATTGCAAAAGTTTGGGAGGGCCTTATGGTACATCCTTGGGATGGGTTAAGGACAATCCTTGGACGAAATTGGGATATATTTGGGATGGTTTGTTTAGTTTTTATAATTTTTTTTGTTGTCCCATATGATTTTTTGCAATTTTTTGAATGGAAATGGTAAACATTGATAACAAATACCACAATATCTACCAAAAATTATGAAATAGTACGATAAATCAAAAATTGTCAAATATAAAAAATGTTTAAATCTTAATAAAAAATCATGCAATTGAAAGTTAATCTTTGTTTACAAAATCCTTCTAACATGTAGGCTATCACGAAATGAAATCCACTCAGTAGTGTCTAGCCTCTCATAATCTCCAACATCTTCCTCACTTTCCTCACCATCATAATCAAAGAAGTCCATTGAGATGCCAATCCGTGTCTCAATGTCATTTAGAACACAAATCCAATTTCCTTGGTGTTCTTCCCAATTAGATCATATAATCCTTCAACTCCATTTTTGTGTTCTTCAACTCACCTTGAATATGTTGCAACTTATCCCTCACCTTGGCCAGCTTGGTCGACTGGAATGATGATGACGAATTAGAACATGCAGCTGCCAATAAGTTCTTGAGCCTCTGATTCCATCCCCCAACAACTAGCCCTTTTAGAACCCACTAAGGGTTGTAAGGATGTTATTGTTAGAATTTGAAGAACTACCACCTTCTTGGGAAGGGCACTCTTGTTCAGCGATATTGTAGTCTTGTTGCATTTTTATAGTATCTCCTACACATAGCCACGTTTGTACGGTGAGCCAATTACCCTAGCATATATAATATTATATATGATAGAAAGAACTATATACATATCCCTTGTGATTGTCCTCGAGGATCTGCCTATTCTTCAATTATGTTTTTCCAAACTCCTAAGTACAACTCAAGGATTAAGGTCTACCTAACCTTGATTCCTAAGCAACATTAGAGAAAGAAAACTATGTTTTTTGTCAAATAAAAAACAATGACTTTAAGTTTAGGATTCACGAGCACTTACAAGGCAATGACTGTGTGGAGTAACTAAAATGGAACCACTTCGATAAATCGTGGGAGCTGAGGCATCATCAGCTAGTTGCTTCATTCTATTCTTGTTACAGACGTCTTTGAAGGTATCATCAACCCTCTTAGCTAGCATTTAATTCCACATCTCTTATAGAATCCAACTAGCTTTCTTCCCAGATGCCTTAGTCCTATGCAAGCTCATTCGAATAAGCTCTGTCGCTTTCTTTATTAAAGCCCTCTCTATGACAGTGTTGTCAACTAGACTCAACATATATTCCTTCTATCATCATACACTAAGTTAAATCAATTAGAGCTCAAATTATAGTGACATGTAAAAACTACAACATATTCAATAGTGAGATCACAATATTGAGCTTAAACACATACCTTGAATTTTTGAAACTAGATATCTTTGGTGTTGAGTGGCACATCACTGAGCCACTAGGCAATACTGTATTCAATCACAGAGTAGTTGGTATCATTGTTCTTTCCCCTTGGTCTGAGCAAGTGGATGTCCAATTAATTTGATGAGTGGATGAGGATAGGGACATCACATTGTGTTAGGGAGGATGGTTGTGTCTCATCCTTGTCCAATGATTCAGGTCAAGTGGGTGGCTTTCTCGAATGTCACCTACTCTCGAGTAGCAATACCCCCCCCCCCCCTCCATCCTCTTTGTAATCTCTCACGAGAATGTCTCATATGTTAATGTTAAAACATTGTAATGCCTAGTTATAGCATATTGAAAAAAATCAACTTTAGAAGTAAAGGATCACAACAATTATATAATAAAATGTGTAAAGGCAATGAAACGTGTTGTAATGAAATGTGTCCAGACAATGAAATTTGTAGTCCATAACATCTTCCACCCATGAAGTACTCTTGCAATGAAATGTGCACATATCTTTCATATATTTGCACAAATTAAAAAAAAAAAAAAAAGCATCGCCAACTCCCATATATTCTAAACAAAATTTCAACAGATTAATGTAAGATATTTTTAGACAAAATTCCCATAAGAAATTCCAACAACATATAAGAGAACTATATGCAACAACCACATATTCCAACAGATTAAAAATTTGTGTATGAATATTTATACTGTATTAGTACACACTCTTTGTGTATGAATATTTATTAAAAATTTAATTAATTTTAATTATATATAATAAAAAATATATTAATCATATTTTATAAATTTTGAATAATAAAAGTATTTATAAATTAAGATTGTTTTAAAATTTTGTAAAAGATAGAGAAATTAAACTAGGGGTAAGAGTCAGGAAGAGGAAAATCAATTTGTTACTGAGATAAAAGAGAAAAAAGCTTTAAAAAATAAGATTAAAGAGGTAAAAGAAAAAAAAAATAAGAATAATTTGAAAATTTAAAGTTGAATAAAAAAAAAAAGTTCATTATTATAAATCCCTCGCATTTAATGATATAGCGAAATATTATAGATTAAATCTTATAGCGTATATTTATATTATGCAATTAAAATAGTTTCAAACTCTTAATCACAGTGATTGTACCATATTCATCACACGTGCTTTATAAATTAAAATATAAATAATAAATTTAATCATAAAAGATAGATGAATTAAATATTATTAAAATTTATAATGAAGTAAATAGAGAAATAAGTTAGTGGACGAAAGAGGCCGTGAGTTGGCTAATAACAAAATTTGAAAATGGAGAGCGTTGAAGAAGTGATTATATATATAGGAGGGTAGTAAAGCAATTTAATTAAAAGTCTGACAAACCTTTCCTACTCCATAATAGTATAGATAAATATTTAGGGATTTTGATGGAGTCATTTTATTGGCATATCTATACAATTTCACAAATCCATTAATTATGCCCAAATTATATATTTGCCCTACCATTTTTATGTGCACATTAACACTTCTGCATTGCGGGCAAACTCTAATACACAGAAAAATAAAAAATACCATTGGCCTAAGCAGTTGTCTGCTAAAAGTATTCCGAATATTGACTGTTGAAACTTTGGCATGCAACTAATAAGAATAAATAAATGGTTAGTGGCCAAAGCTGATAATGGGATATGATGCTGCTAAGTTACTTTAAAGATCCAAACTAAGCTCTGCCCTAATCAAAATATTGTTCCGCACCAACTTTTGAATTTAGAAAGTGGCGTTGGTCGGAAACTTGGGTCAATGCGGCTCGTCCTTTTGAGTTTTAACAAATGATGAATATATTCAGATGAACAAGAAAGAATTTCTTGCAATCTTCATTGCTTGTCCCTTTGATTCTGTGGATCATGTGAAAACAAAGATGAATTCCAATTCTCACCAGCACATAGATGGAATGACCTAGCAAGCTACGTTTGGATATATATATATTTTTGGTGGGAGAAAATTAGAGTGAAAATTTAAAAATAATGTAAAAATAAGAGAGGAAGAGTGAAAAAAAAAAAGTATTTATTTGATTAGAACTATATTTAGATGCCAATATTTTGATGGGTAAAAAAATATAAAAAATATGCATCCAAACAAAGCCACAGTGTTTAATATCATTGTATTACCAATGGTGCAACAGCGAGTGTGTGCCCGCGTACATATGACTTATCAAAATATTAGAAAAACAATATATTTCCTTTATTTTTATACTTTTTCATTGGCCATTTATAATTTCAAGTCAATTCATTATTGGATTTTAACAAATAGAAAAAAAAAAAACTATTGAACCAAAGTATGAAACATAATCCTAAAAATAAGGACAAATAACACTATATATCCCTATCCCAAAAGATATTCTCACCCCACAAAAAAATGCTAGAATGCCTTCAAAATGGATTGAGGTCTGGGAGATGCTGCCCCAGGTGTAATTATCCTGACTACTTTATCATATATGACATATATCAAATGATTTCCACAAAGCTAAAATTATTTGGTTATTATTAAATAATGCATCACATCTCACATAATAAAGCATTTTTAATTACACCAATTGGAGCATAACAAGCCAACAGCGTAGCACATTGAACAAAAAAAGTTATTTCATTTGACTTTTGTAAATGACATCAATGCCACCTAAAATATATCATGATTGCAGATAGCCCCTTCTAAATTAAAAATACTATTTATACTCCTTTAGTTTTGTAAAACCTTACACTAACTTACTTTGTGTAATTAATGTTCCGACAGAGTACAGTGAATAGACTCTGTAACTTCGACCTTTGCAGCAAGAATTTAAATTTGATCGAATCTAATCAAAATTTTTGGATAAGAACATTCTCGTGGGGTTAATGTAAATTTATTCCAATCAAGAGGGTTGTATTTTTTTAGAACGTACAAAACGTTGGGCATGATTTTAATATTTCTAGTTATTTCTTAAAATTATTCTACACAAATAAAAAAATATGAATATATACTAAAACCAAATTTAATAATTATTATCTTTTTTCTTAACTCTGGATTCTTGATTAAAAGAGGGAGGGGCGATGCATATTGTTTGAGCACATCTGTGAAATTATCTGTTGGCAATACATGTCGGAAGGCATTATAGTGTTGTTGATGAATGATGTTTCTGGTCAAAGCCAATCAAATTTACCCCAGTATATGACCTTTTTCAAGTTTGTTCGAATTTTTTTATTGTCATTTTAAAAAATATTTATTTAATTATAGAGTGGTTCTAATTAATGAATCAAGTTTAAACAAGCATTAATTAAAGGAAACTTGAGTAGTTTATTTTTTTTATATGTGTAGATTTTATCATTTTGTTACTAATTAATTCGAGTTTAAGCCAAAATTTATCTTTTATTGAATAAAAAGTGTGCTTAATTTTAGTTTATTGTGTTGAGCAACTGAGGCTCATATCTGATTTCCGATGTTGAATAATTTAATTTATTTTTAATCTAAATAGTGTTGACAATCGAATATTTATTTATTTATAGGTCAATTTAAACAACTCGTTTTTTTCCCCATTCAACTAAAACTTCACTTTTATATTTTTACAAGCTTGGAGCTTATCTCGAGTAGCTCACACTTGTAATATATAACATAAATATTTTCTTGAAAATATATAAATTTCAAGGATATTTTCGACTTTAAAAGCCTTTATTTGTTTTTTTAAAAAAAAAAAGGTATAACGGAATAGATAGAATGAGAAAAGAAAGTTGAAGTTTATAAAAATACAGATATGAATTGTTTTTAACAATTTTGTCCAAAAATCTTTAGATTGCGATTGGACTACAAGCCCTATTCAATAAGCATGTTATAAAAAAATTTTATTCAAAATAGATTACGCTTGACCTATATAACTTTTTTTTCTAAAATTTATTTCTCATTCATATTTCACTAATACTCAAATCTATGACTTATAATTTATAAAACTTTTAATTTCTTTCTCTTTCGCATACCCTAAAATACTGCAAGTTCAAAACAATTTATATACATTACTTCATTAATAATAATGATATTTTATTAACATCAACATAAACAAACAAATACCTATTATTAACTTTTATTCTTATGAACTTATTTTTATTACTTTTCTTTTTGAAAAAATTAATGTAAAGTAAGGTATATATTTAATGATCACCTTCATTTTCCTTTGGTTGGTGGATATAATAAACTTTTCTATTTCAAAATTAAATGTTCTTAGCTTTACATAAAATTTAAATAAAGTAACTCTTTCTCGTAATCATATGTACTTGTGGTCATAAGCAACTTATATAAATACAGCCTAGTAAAAAAAATATACACCTTAATTTTATTTTGTTTGGGTTGATCAATGTTAATTTCCCACTTAACTCACAAATGCACCAATTCAATTTAAAATCTCAAACTTAGTCTAATTTATATTTGATAAAGTTCAATTCGCAGATAATTATATTAAGTGATGGAACATCACGCTAATGGGACACAATTAAGTCACAATCAATGGCTGTGTTTGTTTCACCACTATAAATGCCTCAAATTTTTATTCAAATTTTGTTTCAAAATTTTTATCTCTTATATCTAATTAATTATTTATTTTACAATTATTACACTTGTTAATAATCAAATTAAAATTTATATATATATATATATACATATATACTCATATTTATATATATATTTATATAAAAAAATTAATAATTATTTATATGTATCGTTATATAATTCAATTATTATTATAAATTACACACACACACACATATATATATATATATATATAGATTTAAATAAATCGAAATATTCGTACCATTGAAAATTTACAATCAAATATCTTGATGGAATCCTCACCAAATATCACATCGACTAGACCTCTCTCAAGACATAGCTTAAGGAACGAGAATGTAGAAATAATAGGTCAATGGGCCGTCCACAGCAACTTACTCCCACTCATTATTTATTATTTAAATAGGATTTCTTGAAAATAGTATTTGAAAAGCGGTTGTCTACCTTTCTCCATGTAATCATTAATTGGTAGAATCCCACCCAGCTCTAAAGTTTTTGATTTCATGCTTTATGAATAAATTCCTCTGTTCTATATTCCGCTGCTTTTTATAATGACACACACACATGTGGATTAGGATTCTAGGCTAATTAATTTATCAATTAAATTTGATTCTGTGGACAGGAAATTAAACAACTGAATCAACTTGATATGCCAAAATTTCACTACTGATGTCGATCCTAGTGCCACGTAGACAGTCAAAGGTTACACATACATACATATATATATATATATAAATATATATATATATATATATATGATCACCCCCCCCCCCCCCAAAGTGGTTTATTATTCAGCACATATACATAATAACTCGTAGGAATTGAGTTCACTAGTGGCAACCAGTCACTTTCCATCCCGTAAAAATTTACTTGAATTAAAGGTACAATTCAATCAAATTCATATTTAAATTAATTTTTCTTTATAATATATTCAAAATATAATTATCACACCTATTTATAATCAAATCAATTCTTATATATTCATATACACACACTCGTTTATGTATGGATACTTTAAAAACTAGTAATTATTCTTACTAAACACTCATTGTATGGGTAAAATTACCAATATAAATTTATTTATACTGATACACAAAGCATATGTAATGATAAAAGAGAGCTAAACATCAATAAATTTTAAAACGAAAAATCTACTATTTAATATATTTTCTCTTTCATGATTGAGTGGAGATGATAGATGTAATATCCGGAATTTTTGGAGAAAATGATAATTTATCATTAGTAAAATTTTTGTAGGAAATTTGGTTATTTAGTTACCTATTTTTTTTTTATTAATTTTTGATAAAAATAGGCGGGTGATGATCATGGAGTATAAAAAGTGAGACATGTAATTATGTTGATCACATCTTATCAAATTTACAGACCAACAAGAGAGTTTTTTTTTTTTCTTTTTCTATAATGAATCTTGGGAGCTGGATATGATAGGAGTTTGAGTTATCATATACTAAAAATGAAGAAGTCTGGTATAACTTAAATTATAGATTTTTTAAGTATAAATAGGACACAATAGTGAGAGAAATAAAACCATTACTCGTCCAATAAATCAGAATCTGAGTACAAAGAGAGAGAGGGAGGAAGGGAGAGAAATATTTTTGGGCACTAACATGTCAAATTTGAGGTAATTTCGTAGTTCAAGTTTATAATTACATGCATGTAATTAGGAATTACCATTCACGCATCCTAAGCACATGATATATGAGATATCTTGGTGCATTGTGTAGTTCCAAATGACACTATATTCACCAAATTATGCTAGCATGAAATTATGCATAGAATTTGAACAAAAGACACTGCATAAATAAAATAAGTAATTCTTGTGTTGTCTTTGAAATTTTTTATCAATTCATAAATTTAGAATTTTTATGTTTAGAAACTATTAAAAGGACCTTGAAAATCCATCGAATATGTGTAATCATCGAAAAAAAGGAATTAAATTGCGTAGGGGAAGAAATCTAGACCGAACAGTGCCTTATGCACAAACAGGTGCCACTTCACAGTCACCCCTATAGTCACGGGGCGTGACCTCACGGTTGTGGAGTGGGCTTCCGTAGGTGCGAAGTGGACTGCAGTGACAGACAAAATACACAATGGTCATTCCCACAAGTGCAATGTGATCCACCACGGTCATGAGAGCTGTGCGGCAAGAGATAGAACGCTCTACGGTCATTCTTGCGATTGCAACTTTGAGTGTGACACTTGATAAAATGCATTGTGCTTCATCGTGGGGTTACAAAACCATTTTTCACAGTCTCAAGCCATGTTTTCATGAGCATAAAACCTAGAGACTAAACAAAATTTGTTCTCAAGTAATGAACGCCTAATTGAGGGTGAAACATTTTATTCAGAACCTGACAAGATATAAGGGGCGTGGGATGAGTGAACATTGGATACAAGAACTATGTTAATAAGTAACTTGAAATCTGATGAAACAATAATACAGGGCATATAGGTTGCATTTGAAAGTACCTAAGAATAAAAATTTTAATTGAATTGAGAAGCAAATGAGAAACCTTCTGATTGAATAAGAAATCAAGGATTGTTGATGGGTGAACCTATTAAATAGCAAGATTAATATAAGGTAAATGGATACACCCTACCAAGTTTACAAATGCTTTCAAAATTATATTATGATGTAACTGAATTTTTACTACATGTTTCAAATTATTTTAAATATTATTTCTATTTCATGAAAGTGAGATTTTGACACATGAATTTTTACAAATTGAAATATTTTATTTTTTTAAAAAAATCTAGATGTGAGAAATAATGAATTACTTGAAATAGGTTATTTTGGAAATGATAACTATAATTATGCTGTTCATGATTAGTAACATGCGAGTGTGAAGAATGAGTTCTAATCCAACCAATTGAGTAAAAGGTTGGGATCTACTCAATCGGGATAGACGTATTGGGACCGACAGCAAGCAAAATTGATATGCAGCCCTACCATTTGGGAGTATAGATTGGGATACCGCCCAATCACAGTTGAAATTCTGAGGCTCATGACAAGCGCAACTAATAATTCATGTGACCCTTTTTAGTTGAGAGTGTAAACCAAGGCTCTTATCATGCTCTCAATCCAAGATTGCAATATGGCAATACCCGCGATACAAACCGTAGTACATTCTATTATGTCATGCATTCGCCCTTCATGACTACAAGCAGCTTTGTCAAGACTATGGTAAAAGATTTTGCAGTTGCGCCAATAGCTATAAAACACTCTACCTCACAACGTATTTAAACCTCACACCCGCAAACGTTAGCATTGCAGCCACGAAGCCAAAACTCGCAACCGTGACAGCAACTGCAATGCACACTGTCCAACTCTGCAATCTTACTTTGCGTTTGCAGGGCAACCCTTCACAACCATGAGATAGAATATTGCAACTGCAAAGCGAGTCTGCATGTGCATTAAGGCACTATTTGGTTCCAAACTCCATTTTACTTAATTTTAACCCTTCTAATCGGCAAATAAACATGCTCTATAGGTTCTAAGGACCTTTTAATCACATTCCAAATATAAAAATCCAATCATTACAAGTTTCCCATAATAATCCAAGACTTCACAAAACCAATGTATTTTCCTATACGCGTCCAATTTCCTACATATGGTTCCACTGGCATGGTCTCAATATCATGTCATAAATTTAATCCTTGTGTGGCTTATGAAAATTTCATGCTTCATGTGCCTAAACATGTGAACAAAATTTCTAAGGACATGCATTAATTCTACAAAGTTTAGACTGAAAATTTAATTTGATTCCTATGGGCTCTTGAAGCTTGGACGAATCCCTCTCTTTTCTCCTTCTTTTTGGACTGCTCCTTGGGATTTTTGGGGTGGAAAAATATTGTTTCTTCTAGTTTTAAGGATATGTGTGTGTGTGTATATATGTGTGAGGGTGTAAATAAGCTAATTATGGAAATTAGGGTTCCTCAAAATTTTGGGAAGAATTTTACACGAGTTTTCTGAAATTCTTTAGCCTAAATCAGCCTCAATTGCCCAATGTCAGCCCCTTTTGTGCATGGTAATGTCCTTCCATTATTGCACCAAAATTGGGAAGGGCTAGACTCGTATAAAATTTGTGTATACCACCTTCCATGCCCTCCTAACATTTTCATAAAAATCTCTCACGAAAATTAGCAAGTAATTAGCAGCCATTCACCTCCAATTTTGGTCCCCTATGGTTATGAAAATTGCTTCCCCATTACTCTACTAAAATTTGTAAGGCTTGACTTGTGAAATTGTATGTATATAGCCTTCCATCTCCATTCAATATAACCCTAGCCAATTTACACGAAAATAAAAAAAAAAATATTTTTCCGCTTTAGTCCCTTTGATAATATTTTTATAACTATTATCATTGTACTCTAGATATTTGGAGTATTACAATTCTGATCAGTAAAAATTGTACACAAAGTCTATAACCCACGAGCAAGCAACAAATATGTAGGATTATGTGATATGATGAAATATTTTGAAAAGCCGTGATATGTTGTGATATTTTACTTTTTGCTTAAAATATGTTTTATACAAATTTATTTGATCCTATTCATATCCTATGAAAAACGGAACAAGTGAATCCATTTATTAGATGACTTATCGCTCAAGATTTTTAACATCTTTTTTACAAAGAAGGCCAATGAGAGTGAAACACTTGGGGCTTGTAGAGCTATAGGAAGAGGATAGTAATAGTTTATTTCTTTTATTGCAAATAACACTATGTATTGGTCAGGATTATTTTATTTCCACTACAAAACAGTGTTAAATTTGTCATTTGAAAATTGAATAATATTTATGGATCAATTACTTTGATATTGTTGGTTTAGGTATCTACTGAAATATATGTCTCTCTAGTACTACCATGTTGTGTCTCAAATTTGAGACGTGGTAATAAAATGTAATTATAAGGTTATTTTAAGAAACAAATGAGGAAAAAAATAGTTACTTTTGGTCTCTCTTGCATTTTAAATTAGTATAGATATACAAATCATCCATCTATTATTATATACATTATATATGTACATGATTACATAAATTTAAATAAATAAACATTTTTATTATAACCTAACACAATTTCATCCCAACAAATTTCCATCATTTTTATCCCCCGTCAAAACTCAAACCTAAAGCACTGCATTGTGTGATAGGGTCCACGCCAGTAATACCATCACACCGAGGTGAATTAAATAATCAATTTAATTAATTGATGTAAGCATTCCTATCTACTGTCTATGTATAAACATACACCAACACACAGAGCCATGTTTGTGTACTCGTATATGTTCTTAACTGTCCACACAAACTGCAGAGCATAACAAGATAGCAGCTACTAACAATGGAAGAGGTGAGGAGGAACAGACATTCAATGATATAGTTTTACTACTCGTGGTGTGAAAAAAAAAAATTAAGAATGTTGTTTGGATAAAAGCAGTGATGTTAATCATGCTTCAAGGAACAAAATCCGTCATTTCGTTTGTAGTTTCGGTGAAAGTGTATTATTGTTATTAAATAATTAAAAAGTTATTCCGATTTAGACTTTTTAGTGCTGCAAAGAATTGAGGATGGGGATGAGAATTGAAGTCTTGACTTTGAGAGCTTAGCACTGCGCCTTTGTCACGACTTGGAGAGTTGGAATTAAATAAAAAATTAATTTATTCACATAAAAAATCTATAGTAATTTAAAATATGTAATATACAAGTATAATTTTATTTATTTTATTTTAGCTTTAATGTGAATGCAAGAAGTTTACGTTATGACTTTTTTTTATTTAAATATAAGCACCATAATATACTAAAAATAATATTTTATGTTTTATGATTTTTACAAAATCTATGTGAAAATGTGAGAAAAATAAATAATTCTAATGTGTTGGAAATTAAATATGGTTTAGAAAAATATTAAAAATAAAATTAATTAATTGAGATAGTATAGGAATATTTGATAAAGTATCAAAAAAAACGCAAAAGGCAGTTATTATAAGGGATGGAGACTTAATATATAGTATAAATAATAGGTGTACATTTGATAAAATATTAAAAGACCAAAAAGTGTTATAAGGAATGAAAAGTAAATATGTGGTATAGGTTAATGTGTTAAATTATATTACATATCAAATTGTTTCTAGGGCAAAGAAGGAATCAGGGGCCCATTCATTGTGTTCCCTAGAGACATCAAGTCCAATTTGCACTGAATATAAAAATACGAGCAGAAACATACACTAAACACAGGCAGAAAGTGGAAACTCTCACACAAGACAAAAGAAAAGGCAGTCTAAAGTCTGGCATCATAATGCTCTTGAAAAGTATACATCATGTTGAAGAGGAGAATACACGTTTTGGACAATATTCCATTAAACCAAGAAGAGGTACAACTGGCAACTTTGGTAATTGATTCTATCATCAAGCTGCTTCCATCTTGCCATCCTCCGGTTTGCTAACGATCCTTTTCCAGAAGAAATGCTCCCTCCAGATTTTGTCCATCTTCTCAATGGGAATGCCTTTAGTCTCAGGCAGCAAGTAGTAGACGAATACAGACATCAGAAGCACCCACACCCCGAAGAAGAAGAAGATCCCTGACTTGAAGTGGCAGAGCATAGCCAGAAAGACCTGAGCTATGATGAAAGTCATGGAAAGATTAACAGCCACCACGATACTTTGCGCGGCTGACCGTATCTCCAGTGGGAAGATTTCACTGGTGACAACCCATCCCAATGGTCCCCAAGACAGCCCAAAACCTGACATGTACACGCAAATCAAGATCAGAACTGCTAAGGCATAACCTTTCTCCATGACATTATGGTCCCCTAACTTGGCTGCCATGATCCCTCCAATCATTAACTGTGAAGTGAGCATCTGAATTCCGCCTATATGGAATAGAGGCCTTCTGCCCACTTTATCTACTAAGATCACTGTCAGCACAGTAAACGTCGAGCCAATGAATCCGGTCACGGTTGCCGCCAAGAGGGATGCATTTTCCCCTGAACCAATTGTTAGGAAGAGTATTGGTGCATAGAAGGATATGACATTTATTCCAGTTATCTGTTGGAAGAATGGTATTAACACAGACATCACAAGTTGGGGTCTGTATTTCCTTTGCATGAGATTCCTGAAAGGATGGTTTATGGCCTTAGCAGCATAACTTGCTTCAGTCAGGTCATCTAGCTCTGCTTGGACATCATCTGTCCCTCGGATCTTCTGCAATGTTTTCTTGGCCTTGTGATTATCATTGCCGTGCTGGATGAGACTGTTTGGCGTCTCGGGCACGAAAAGTGCACCGAATCCAAGAATTGCAGCCGGAACACCTGCCATTGCAAGCGAAATCCGCCATCCCCACCCTCCCTTGATCCTCACAGTGCCGTAGTTTATCAGAGTGGCTGAATTGTAACCAATGCTAACACATATTTGGAAAGCCACATTAAAGGCTCCTCTGTATTTGGATGGTGCCATTTCTGATAGATACAACGGAACTGACTGTGGGCAAAGGAAATGAGCAATACGACTCTAAACCTCAACAAAAGACTGGGCTTGGATAGCACAGAAAAGAAATGCTTCTAATAAAAGTTATTACCTGATTGGTAAAACCAAGGCCAACACCAAGCAGCACCCGGCCAATTAAGAGCATGTAAATGTTATAAGCAACGGCACCAAGGGCAGCACCAGCCATATAGGCAAGTCCACCAATGATGATTGAAGGCCTACGGCCATAGTCCCGAGTCACAATAGCAGCAAAGAAAGAAGAGATAAGGCCAGCGATGTACAGTGAGGATGTGAATGATGTCAGGAGTTGGCTGTCAAATTTGCAGTAGTTGCTTATGTCGGTGTCTCCCTTCATCTTCTTGTAAACCCCTGGGAAGAATTTCTTCAAGAAAGGGTCCATTGAGCTCACTCCACCTTGACGCAAAAGCCACAAAGTTTAGTATACTTGTGCCAAAATCAATTTCATCAGTAGCCAAACAAAGAATTATAACTAATAGTAATCTATGCAAAGACAAAGAATGCAGAGGCATCACATCTTATAATTAGGACCGAATATGGAGGTACAAACCTGAAACTCCCACATCATAGCCAAAAATCATCCCTCCACAAGCTGCAATCATGCAAGAAAGCAGCACAAACCGGGTAACTTTTCCGTTGTACTGCTGGCCATCGCTCTTTATAGCCACCCCAACAGCCATGGCTTTTCTCCAAGCTCACTTCACTATAGTCACTTAGAAAGATAAAAGAGTATAGAAAGGAATTGGACAGAAGTATAGGCACCTTATTTGTTGCAACTCTTCTAACAAAGTCGTGTATTTATAGGAAACTAAGCAGCATGCCTAGTTGGTCTTTTGGCATCACACTGATGTATGGCCTATGAGAGGTTCATAATGTGGACAGTTAAATATTGCCTGAACACCACCCCCCGCCCCCGAAAGCATTAAGTGGAATTGGAATAATGCACATGTTCTTGGATTTTATTATTATTGTTGTTGTCAATGAAGAAGATGAAAGACTTCAAGTTAAATAACAATTGTACTGTGGAAGGTGTGGCTTTGAAAAAAACAGACAAAAGTAATTATATATAGGTTTGCTCGGGCAATTTGTCTATAACCAACAAAAATTTGACAGATGTCTCTGGATAGAGAAGCCAATGGTGTACCAATCGGCATGGTGACCACTTCAATTATTAAAAATTGTTGGCATCCTCACTGCCGCTTGTCTTGATATATAGCAATCATCCAACATAATGTCGAGCAGCAGTTGTAAATAATTAAGGGGGAAAAAAAAGATAAAAAAATTAACCTAAAAACTATCATCAGAGAAAAAGAACGACTAAAAATAGTTCTTCAAAAAGTATTGAAAATAATAATAATAAATGCAGAAAGTGGACAATCCTTAAAGTGACGGCTCGGTGAAAGCCATGAAAACAGCAGCAGTTCTTGGGATTTTTTGCACCTCCAAGTTCTCCCGAATGGTTAGGCGGGGTTCATTGTACTCTTTTTTTATTATTATTATTTAAGTAGGAGACGTAGTTTTTGCAATATCTACCAAACTAGAGAAAAGGGTCCCAACAGAAATTAAAGCATCGGATAGAAGGCTGTGCTTGTTTTCAAATTCAACCATGTGCTTTTTTAAGTGTTCTTTGAGTGTGATTTTTTTCAAAGTTCTGTAAAAGAGAAAATTTAAAGCGTATAATTATTGACGTTGTGTAAAGCAAAATATACAATTCTCTTACAGTCTTCGCTTTTTGACAGTTACCTAGCCACATCATGCATGAAAAGTGCACAGATTGAATGCAAATAGTCAGTAAATGGAGAACAAAGAATACAGGGATGGTGGAAAGGGTGGGCGCCGCCGCGGCAATTACACGGTGGCGGCAGCCATAGCTGCCGTCACTAGATTACACGCTTCACAGGAAAAGAAATCGAAATCAACGGACCACTTTTCCACCTGCTTTCTGTTTTTCCCTTTTTTTTTTTTTCCAGATTTCCACCAATTCACAAGTCCCGTTTTTCAGTTTTCATAAATTTCAAAAAAAAAGTTGGTGATGAATGAAAGCAAGAACTGTACTGAGTCGACAAGCGGCCAAGATTTTATCCTCCACCATGATTGCTGAGCTAAACCTAACCAGTTCCTTATCCTGCACCATGAATGGCTGGGCTGAGCCTAACCACTGCCTTTCTGCATTGGCAAATTTTTTGTGTAAAACGCCGTGCTAAAGTACATGGGATTCTGCGCATCATTGACAGATTGATAAACTATAGTATATATCATATTATTAATAAGTGTTTCAACTTAATTTAGTTATAAATTGATAATGTTTGGAAGCCAACTTTCAACTTCAAACCAATATTTCAAATTTCATGCAACTAAATATACCATTCAATAACATTTTTATCAAAATTCAAATTCAAATTTTATATCTCTCTTTTATATAACTAACTAATTATTTTTCAATCATTACACTTATTCACAATTAAATTAATATCTATATGTATCATATATATGCTCACATTTATTTTTATTTATACTCTCTAATATTATCTCCAATAAAAATCACTCTCCCAAACATAACCATTATAAATTTACAATGTTAGACTTCATAAGTAATTTTACTCCACTATCATTAATTAAAGAAACTAAGCATACTTAAATATAATTACTAATATGTCATTACCTTTTTTTGCTATATGTATATCATATAATTATTGAAATAATAGATGTTACCATACAATATGAAATCATGCAAATATCGTTATTTTTAAATTATTTTTTCTATCATTTTTTACTTTCTTTTTAATTTTTTACTCTTATATTTACAATTTCTCAAACTTTTTTATCATTATTTATTTTTATTTTAAATATCGTTACACCATTAATTTCAAACAATTGTAATTTTATAATTTAAAAATAATAATTTTATAAATTATAAACAATTCGTACCCACATAGAGCATACAATTTTACTAATTATTTAATTGACAGATAAAAGTTTATATATACATTAATTAATTGCGTCAATCATCAAATTTGTAACAACCTTTTTCCTTTTTTTTTAACAATTTACATTGGAATATAGGTCCCCTTCAGTTCAAATGATTTTATAAAAGTTTTTGATAAGATTATTCAGTTCCAAGCTAGCTTCCCTTATCACTACCTAAAAATGCTTCAAACTTCTCTTTATCCTTTATTCTTCTTTCGTTCTTTATCATTATTTCTCTCCTCTCTGTGTGGTTACAATTATAATAAAGAGAGGAATAAAGATCTGATAGACTAATGTATGTTGACACCGAAATAATATTCGATATGTTGTTAAACTTTGTGAACTTTAGCCATTAGAAAATTGGATTTCGAAAGAAATTGATTTGAGACTAGAATTTGAGATCTGTTATGGGAGTGTTTCTTACGGGTTCTAAATATTTGTAAGTATATCAAATATGATTTGAACTTAATAATTCTAAATAAAGTTTCATAAATATGATAATATACTCAGAATATTTTTTTATCTTTTTTAAATAAATACTCAAAATAACTTTCTCTGATAGAATATTTTAAGATATCTTTTTCCTTAATGTTAGTGGGGTTCATTAATATTTATATATTTTGTGTTCAGAAACATGATACAAACTGTTGTTATATTTTTTTTATATTATTTTGACACTTTTAAATTACCTTAACTGATAGCTCGTGAAATTAAGTTAAAAGAAAAAGAAAAATGCCTAATTCATTTATTATTCGTTTATAATTTGGAAGAAGTTGAAGGTGCGCTGGATTTAAGTGAAATTTTTCTTTCTGTGTTTGATGTTGAAGGAAAATGTAAAACTGATATTTGTCGCGTGGTAATTACAATCGGTATTCATTAAGTCATACAAATAATATAGTTATTAAAAATATTACTTAATTAATTTGTTTCATTTATTGTAATAACTTTTGAAACTGTGGTAACTCTAATTTTTATTTATTTATTTATTTTATTTTATTTTTTAAAAGAAAATTAGGAAGAGGAACCCAACAGGCCCTAAGGGGCTAACGTTTCCCTTTGTCTGCGCAACTCCAGAAACCATAGAGCCCATCTTCAATGTCTTGCAACGGCTCTACCTCTTCACTATCTAGGAAACGGATGGTAAGGGAATGGCCAAAGGTGAAGAAGGGAATCAAAGTATGATTAAGGAGGGATTAATGGAGAAGGGAAAAAGGTTTAGAAAAGAAAACCCACCCACACCATCTGCTACTGCCGTTCTCCTTGGGGAAGAAAAGAGAGCTGTTCTGTTCTCCACGAAGGCTGCTGCTGCTGCCATTTCTATTGGAGAGAAAAGTGGGTTGCTTGAGAAAGAAAGGAAAACAAGAGCGAGAGACGTGGGGCTTGGGAAGAGAGAGTGAAGTAAGGAGGGAAAAAGCTAGAAAACTTGGAAGAGATTGTGGCTGAGGTTGTTGCAATTGCTGCTGGAGGCTAAGGAAGTAGGAGGCCATTTCTTGAGTAGGCCTCAATTCCATCCACCTTTGATGTGTAATAGAATTTTTAGATTATGGTAGTGTTTACCATGATTTTTACATGCATAGACGTTACGATTCAAGCATGGAAGTCGTAGAGATGTATGTATATGTACAGTCATATGCACACTAGAGATATCGAAAACTTTGGAGATTAAGCTGTATAAGATTATGCTTGAAAAACTTATGATGGATCATTGTAAATTGTTCAAATATTCATGAAATAGACCCTAAACGTTTTAAAAAACAGAAAAAGGAAGAGTAGACTCAAAACTTGAAAGCGACGAACTGCCCATGTAAATTGAATTCTGCGCTAGTTTCGTGTTGGGGTCATAACGTTTAGTATAAAACCCCAAATCGATCACGGTTTAGTGTATTTTGAACTAGATCTGTGGATCTTTCGGTCTGTATATATATCACTACAACCTTCAGTCTAGAATAAATTCTTTAAATTGAACGAAAAACAATTTTTGGACTACCGAATTTATTCTGTGCGACTTTAGAGTAGTGACCATAACTTGTTGTAGGGGGTTTGAAATCAATCACTGTTTGTTAAATAGTAAAGTAGACTCATACATCTTTTCAACCATAGAATATATATATATATATATCATAACAGAAATATTTTTATATTAATCCAGTTTATTTTTATAATTAAACTGTCGTTCTGGGCATAGAAAATGAACAGAATTTATATCATTGATATTTTCTTCAATTTTAATTAGAATTCTAGATCTAGAATGATGATATCAGACATTTGGGAGTACGGAAAAAAAAACTGATAGGTGACAAATTAGAAGAATTTTTAGAATTTTTACATAGTAATTTTATTAATGAAATGACTTACAAGAATTGCATAGGTTATAGAATTATATTGAACCAGAATTAAATGGAAGTTTACTTTGACTAAACGGTGAGCACAAAATCACGCAAGTTAAAATTTGTATGTGCATTTACCTAGCAAATTTTTAACTGCCGTACGAAACATGATTTGTCCATATAAATGAACAATATGCTGATTTAGTTTCCAAAAATTTTGGAACAACTTTGATTTCACCGCATGAATGAATTTGCCATCAACTACTTTGTTTAATTGTCCTGTGAAAATTTATTTTATCCAGCTGACAATTTTTTGCACTGGAATTAAAATGATTGTCCTCCATTATTTGCAAAATTCTAGTTGTCTATCAATGAGATTCTACATGCTTTAATTATGAAAATTATATTTTCTCTAGCTATGAAAATTGTGGATCTAAGCATGCCATTCTGTTTTGTACTTACTTTCAAGACGAATGATATTGCACATGAAATGTCTTATGTTAAGATGCTTGTGTATTGGTAACAAACACTACCGTAAAGCAACCTTTTCAATCGAGATTAAAGATTGAGTGTATGATTCTCTCAATCCAAATTAAAGATTCTATATATAATCCTCTCAATTGATGTTAAAAATCGAGTGCATAATCCTCTCAATCGAGATTAAAGATTAAGTACATGACTCTCTCAATTAAAATTAAATACATAACCTTCGTTAGTCAAGATTAAGATTAAGACCCTGATTAGTTGATTGATACACAAAATATTCAAAGCATAAGTAATCTTACATGATGGAAAACAAGATACTTATTTTGGAAATGATTTATTGATGACGAATATTATAAATGTTTGAAGTATTTTATCTTGTTCACGTTCTATTTAAAAAAAAAAAGTAAATCACTTATTGAGTGATCTATAACTCACATAAAAAATAAATTATTTTTGCTAATGATGGAGTTACTGGAGATTACGCATGGGGTTGGTGATGCTACATCTGGGAACGAGGATCTAGCTTGTTTCATTCTATCAAGTTATAAGAATATTGTAATTTGAGTTTTCCATTGCAAGAGATGTACTAAGAATGATAATATGTATGTTTCGAATTGTCTTAGAACTTGATGGAATTTATGTATCAATTTCTAATTTAGTTATTCTATACTTGGGCTTAGGTATATTTGAAATGATCATCTTAAAGTGCCGCTGTGTCGCATCACTGATTTGGGAGACACAATTTGAATTCAGTATAATTTTACCCAAAAAACGATGTGGATGACGTCCAACATGACCATAGATATGGTAATGGCTGTGATTTGCAGATTGGCAGTATAAGGACAAGTCACGGTGGGTTTAGCTCTTTGTCCAAAACTACTGAATGGACACTGCAAACAACACTATTCACACCCGATTGCATTTTGCATATATTGACCCAAGGGGCCACTGTTTGGGGCACGACTTATTGAACTTGGGCTTTTTTTGGATGCATACGTTAGTTGAAATAAAAATTGACGTAAAAAATTAAAAATAGTATAAAACAAAAGACAAAAAATAAAAACGAATTTATTTTTGTAGAGTAGTATTGTTGAGATTTATTTTATTGAAGATGAAAAAGGGGAAAAATTGCTTCCAAACATGACTTTGGTTTGGTGTGCGCGCGCGCGCATGTATGGATGTGTTTACTTGTCTAATTTTCTTCTTTTAAAAAAAAGGATTAGATAGTTAATAAATTTATTCTAGTAAACTAGTTTAAAATTTAATTATATTTATTTCAAATAAAATTAAAAATTTAGAAATGGCCAAAAAAAATATAAATGTTACAATAGAATTAATTAAAAAATTTTATTTATAATAGAATTTCAGAAAACAAACATACAATAAAATGGAGAAAAAAGAGGAGACTAAATAATTATTACAATAAAATGTTGTGGAAAAGTTTATAAATATTAAATTTAATCTGTTGCAGTTTTTATAAAAAAATTGGAATCGAAATATTTTAAAAAATGTAATCATAAGAAATAATGATAATTATATTTATTTTAGAAGATATAACCAATTTATTATAAATATTTATTGCAGTAACTCACCATATTTATTCATGGCAAGGTTATCTATTACTGAATGTTAATTGATAAAATTACACATTTTTTAATTGAAGTAATTACATAACATGCAACTATTATCATTCGATACAATGAGTAAAGTTTCCAAATTAATTTTACAATCAATTTTCAATATATTATAATTAAAATGTTATTAACATTCATTTGTAGTATTAAAAAAGAAGGATATTTTGAATAATTAGGCTTCAATGGTATATATCTCTGAAATTGAAAATTTTGAATGACTTTTATCCTTTAATAAGAATCCACAATCACAACTATTTCAATATGTAGTGAAAAAAAAGGTAAAATATTTATATTGACATTTGAATACACACACACACACACACATATATATGTATATGTATGTGTGCATGTATACATTCACACAATATTATAGATTAATAAAACATTTACTGTAAACCATTGAATTAAGAGTTAATATTACGAAATTTATATGTAAATGTAAATAACACTCGAATTAATGAAGGGTCATGACTGAATATCAAGTAATGGTTAATGAGGTATAGAGTCAATCGAAACTTTATTTATTTATTTATATGTATTTAGTCTTGGTGTGGGTTTGATCACAATTTACAAATTAATGTTAGGTTATAATCTGAGGAATAATTTTATACTACTACTAGTAAAATTTGCACACTTTATATTTACATATTTACAAAAAAAAAAAAAGATATCCTTCTTAATAAATATATTTATACGAATTAAAATCTATTTTTGGATTTAAGTATAGATGAATTAAAATATCCTTAGTTTTTTCATCTTATTACAATTTCTCTAAATTTTTTCTCTTTTTTAAATTAAATTTTAGTTTCTTTTTTCTCATCTTTTTATAATCTCTAATTTTTTTCTTTCCATTTTTCTAAAAATATATAATCAATAATTTTATTTTACTGTTGAAGTGCTAAAACTATAATTATTTTATATTTTATTATAATTAACCGCTTTTAATATAAATAATACTTTTTAAAATTATTTTATGATATAGTTTTATAAATAAAAACTTAAAAATAAATAATAAAATTAGAAGAAGAAAATATATGAATTAACATTGACAGATGAAAGTGTTAAAATAAAATATAACAAATGAAAATTTGTGGAAAAATGAAAATTGACCGAGGATAATAAAATGTTACTAAAAATGAAGGGCAATTTAGTCATTATATTTTGAAACCAATTGGAATCTCACACTTACTATATATATCACTGTATATATGTGTGACGGGTTCGAGTTCAGATTTTATTCACCCAGTGATAGTTTAAATCTTATCAAGTCAAACGTTACGGCTATGTTTGTCTTGCTTCTAACAAAACAAGACACATGCATCAATTATTGGACTTACAAAATTCGTTTTCTTTCTCTATCTTTGGTACATTATTTGAAAAGAAACTCCTTTAAAAAATCAAAACAAACGTAACCCCATGTTTGGTTCGAGATTTTTAAAGAGTTTTATCTCGTTAAAATTTTAAAAATCTAAACCAACTATTTGATAAAATTTTTATTTAAATTCAAATTTAAATTATTTTTTCTCTTATATATATACTTAAATATTCAAAATTTAATTATTGTACTTATCAACAATCAAATATATATATATATATATATATCTCACTGTATACTATTACATCTCTTAATTATCATTACATTATATATAAATATACAAGTTCAAATTCTCATCCACAAAATTTGACAATCAGATCTAATCTTCAAATCCAACAAAATATATACCATTTTTGACCTTCAACAAAATCACCAGCCAAACGAGACCAAAGCCATTTGTAGGGAACATTTTCCAAAATTATGAACGACTCGAAATTTAAGTCAAACATAGTGCAAGAACTTGGCATTAATAGCTAACGAAATTTCATGCCATCTTTCTTGTTTATTTTCTTAAGCACACATTATTGGAGTAGCGTCAGCATTTTCCACTTTGTATAGTCTCCGATGGTATTGACGATTTTGACAGATTGGAAATTGTGATCGCGTTACGTGTTTTATTTAAAATAAGTCAATGATTGACCATCCATTTCTTTGACAACAAATTATAATGGTTTTCCAAGAATCAAACTAATATTTGTAGGGTAAACCAATTAACAAATGGAATTATTAATTGATAAACTAGATATACAATTCATTATGGAGGAGACCTCCAAAGTAATTAATTTTGCTCATTTAATATATTTCTTAAAATGTCCTTTTGATCATATGATATACTATGTATTATAACTAAATTTCCTATAATAACTACAAGTAGGAAAACTAAGAAGCCTTTTTTATTTATTTAGTAATTATTTACTTTTTTCATCTTTTTTTAGATATTCTCTTTTTTAATAATTTCCAACTAAATTTTGTTTAATTTACATCTTTTTATCTAATTTTTCTTTTAACTTTTTTCCTCTCATTTTTAATACATTTGAAAACATGATAATTTATATTTTATTATCATTAATAAAATTACATAACTTTGTTATATTAAAAAATAATTTTTGTATGATGATAAATTATAAAATTAAAGACTCGTGTACATAATTCAAAATATTTATATAATAAAAACATAATTATGTGTTATGTGTAACATGATAAATTATATTTTTAATTTTATTTACATACGCACAAAATGTGCACGAACTAGTAGTAATAAATTATTGGTTGGTTTTTGGATTCCGGTGAAAACGAATAATAGGTTTGGAAAGAATATTTTGATATAATGAATAATATAATATATTTAAATTTATATATATAAATATATATATATATATAATATAATAATAATTAAATGATGTGATGGTATATAAGAATAACGATTATTTTTACAATATTAGTATATGTAAATGTGAAAGTACGTATGAGAAAGTATAAATATTGATTTGATTGAGAATAGATGTAATGATTAAAAATAATTAGTTGTTATATATGTAAAACTTGAAAATTTTGAATTTGAATTTGAAGTGAGATTTTATGGTGTAAAATGTTTGGTTGTAATTTTTCTTTTCAGGATGATAATATAAAAAACTTATTTTCTACAATTTTCCTCTGGGAACTGAAATTCTGTACACAATTCAACGCTAACAAATTACAAACCTATAATACCTCATTCATCTTACCTTACTAACCTATTATGCCTCATTCATCTTAACTATCCTCTTTGTTGCTCCCTACTATTTTCTTCCAAAACCAGTGCTCTCTCCATATCCTTTCCACTTGTTCAATGGGCACATTTTTTGTCTCTGGCAACAATAGATACACAAAACTTGTCATCACTGCTACCCACCCTCCAAAGAAGAAGAAAATCCCAGACTTGAAATGGCACAGCATTGACAAAAATGTTTGCCCGACCAAGAAAGTGAACAGAAAATTCACAGCCACAGAAATGCTTTGTCCAGCTGACCTTATCTCCAGGGGAAATATTTCACTGGGAATTAACCAGCCTAATGGCCCCCACGACACCCCAAATCCAGCAACATATATACCAATCAATACCAACACCGCATCTGCATACCCTTTGGTTAGTGCACCATGATCACCTAGTTTGGCTGCCATTATGGCTCCAACTATCATTTGTGAGGCCAACATCACCATTCCCCCTGTTATTAGCAGAAACCTTCTCCCCAGTTTGTCCACAATAAACATCGACAAGAACGTTGTAACGATACCGACAGCTCCGGTCATGACATTGGACAAGAGAGCTGCACTCTCACCAAAGCCAAGTGCCCGGAAGAGTATTGGCGCATAGAACGCGATGACGTTGATCCCTGTCACCTGTTGGAATAGTGGGATGGCTATCGACATCACAAACTGAGGCCGGTAGTTCCTGTGAACGATGTTTCTATATGGGTTTTTTATGGCTTTTGAATTTTCACTAGCTTTGATGAGATCATCCATCTCAGCTTGGACATCATTAGTGCCTCGGATCCTTTGCAGCATTTGTTTGGCTTTCTCGTACTCATTGCTGCTGCGCTGAATTAGGCTATTTGGTGTTTCAGGAAGAAAGATCGCGCCTAGAGTCAAAGCCGAAGCTGGAACAGCAGCCAGGGCTAATGAAATTCTCCATCCCCAACCACCTCTGATCTTTTCTGTACCATAGTTAATAAGGTTTGCAGCCAGGGCCCCAATACCTACACTAAACTGAAAACCATTGTTGAAGAATCCTCTGTACTTAGGCGGCGCCATTTCTGAGAGGTACAATGGGACAGCCTGAATGCAGACACAGATCAAACCGATGAATCAAGAATGGCAAATATCAGATGGATTGTAGGTAGTTACATGTCTGACCTGGTTGGCGAAACCGACACCAACTCCTAGCAAGACTCTACCAAAGATCAGCATGTATATGCTAAGGGCTGCGCCATTAAGCGCTGCTCCTGCAAGAAATGCAGCTCCTCCAATTAGGACTGACGGCTTGCGCCCATAAGCCCTCGTTACCAATGATGCAAAGAGGGAAGCAATGAGGCCTGCTAAGTAAAGTGAGGATGTGAACAATGTTAGCAATTGACTGTCAAATTTGCAGTAGTTGCTGATCTTAGTATCCTCTTTCATCCTAGTGTAGACTTTAGGGAAAAACCTTTTCAAGAATGGCTCCATAGATGTCACTCCACCTAAATAATACCAAGTAAATTGTTAAAAATTGTGAACCGACTATGAAATACATGAAAACGGAAACTAACGCAGATAGATGTCATATGTTATATTGTTATGGAGAAACCTGAAACTCCAATATCATAGCCAAATATAACTCCTCCCATGGCTGCCATCATACAAGATAACACAAGGAACCACGTAATTTTTCCATCGGACTGCCCTCCTTCACTCGCAATTACAAACCCCCCGGCCATCAGTTCTTCTTCCAAGGCTTATTGCGCTGATGCCTGCAGAGTACTGTTGGACCTGAGAAAGAGTGGAGGGAATTCAGAATTGTGTTGATGGAAGGATGAGATCCGGTGAGGTGTTGGAATAGTCTAACATGACAGCTAGAAATTAACATAAAAAGGTTCACTTGATGTAAGAAGTCTTTAATTGATGCCTGCCTCATGTTTCTTGGAATCTTCATGTCATATTCTCACACTATCAGACACGAATGAAATTCATGCGTGAAGACAAATAATAAAACGCCAACAGTCTATACTAACAGAGAGAAGAAACAATAATCTAAACTCCTGCTGCCATGGTTGGTGTGTGGGCTTAGTCAGCACAGACAAATTGAGCAAAGGAAATAAATGACTTGTGCCTCAGGGAAATAAAGTCTCGATTATACCAATCTTGACTAGGCCAGAAAATATAATAAAATACGGAGTGACAGTTGGGTGTAAGCTATGCGTCGATACCCGGAAGCCAGGTCCCTCGCGGCCATACACACAAGGTGGGCCCACGTACGGGCCCCGCCCACAATTCTATGTCAGAGGGAGGAGTCCCGAGTCTGGAGATAAGACAGTTCTACTGCTAGTTGTGATTAAGTTTACCTTTGTTTTTAAATTTAGATAGATATTTTTAGATATTTTATTTTAAAAATAACGTAAAAATTAAAAAAAAATTAAAATTTTAAAAAATAAAGAGTGAGGCTGCTCGCCTATCTAGTCGAGTGGCTATCGACGTGTATTTTTTTAACACTAAAATTTAAAAACAAACATAATCTTAAGTTTTTAATCAAAAAAATATAGACTTGTTCAAAACTTAATTAATTTATTTATCTTTATCGGTTTAAGTCGGTCAAGGTGAGGATACGGGTATACGTTCATGTAGGCTAAAATACGAGTACGAGGGCTATATTTGTTTCCTTAATATAAATTATTCACCATTATTTAAAAATATTACAAATAAAATATATTACTATATAAATTTTATTCAAATTCAAATTTAAAATTTTTTTCTTTTATTTTTTACAACTAATTAATAATTTTTTAACTATTATATCTATTAATAATAAACTCAACCCCTGTCTTCATAATTTTTAAACTGATATTTATTTTTTTATTATCTTATAAACATATATATATTATTACATTATTCGATCACTATATATATTGAACATATATAAAAATAATTTTTCTACTTATTAAAATTTTACCAACCAAACATAATTTTCGGCCCATTCATGTCATTCAAAATTTCATCATCACCCATCCTAATTAGGAAACAAACATAGCCGAGAAATTTGAAGTCAAAGAAACTTGCGAGCTATCGACAAAAATAACGAAATTTCAGATCATCATTCGTGTTTGTGTTCTTAAGCACAAATTACTGATCGTAATGTAGGTGTTTTTCCCTTTAGATTGATTTCGAGGCTACTGATGATGTTGACATGCTGAAAATTTTGATCAAATGATTGATAATCGGTTTCTTTAATATTGATTAAAATGGTTTCCTGAGAGCCTGACACACACTTGCAGGATAAAACAATTTGCAAATGAATTCTTAAATAACAACAATAAGTTATTGGTTAATTTTAAAACCCTCTGAACAACACATGAATAATAATTTCGAGGATGCTGACTGCAAAATGTTTACAGGGGCTGCAAGTTTTGGGAAAAAAAATATGAAAAACTCATTTTATATGCAATTTTTCCACTGTGAAATAAAATTATGTCCACAACTCAATACCCACAAACTACAAATTTATTTTGCGTCCCTCATCTCGCCAGTCTCCCCTTTGCTGCTCCTTACTATTTTCTTCCAAAACCAGTGTTCACTCCATATCCTTTCCACTTGTTCAATGGGTATATTCTTGGTCTCTGGCAACAATAGGAACACAAAACTTGTCATCGTTGCTACCCACCCTCCAAAGAAGAAGAAAATCCCAGACTTGAAATGGCACAGCATTGACAAAAATGTCTGTCCAATCAAAAAAGTGAATAGAAGATTCACTGAGACAGAGATACTTTGTCCAGCTGACCTTATCTCCAGGGGAAATATTTCACTGGGAATTAACCAGCCTAATGGCCCCCACGACACCCCAAAACCAGCAACATATATACCAATCAATACCAACACCACATCTGCATACCCTTTGGTTAGTGCACCATGATCACCCAGTTTGGCTGCCATTATGGCTCCAACTATCATTTGTGAGGCCAACATCACCATTCCCCCTGTTATTAGCAGAAACCTTCTCCCCAGTTTGTCCACAATAATCATCGACAAGAACGTTGTAACGATACCTACTGCTCCGGTCATGACATTGGACAAGAGAGATGCACTCTCACCAAAGCCAAGTGTCCGAAAGAGTATTGGAGCGTAGAACGCGATGACATTGATTCCTGTCACCTGTTGAAATAATGGGATTGCTATCGACATCACAAACTGAGGCCGGTACTTCTTCTGAACGATGTTTTTGAACGGGTTCTTTATGGTTCTTGAATTTTCACTTGCCTTGATGAGATCATCCAGCTCTGCTTGGACATCATTAGTGCCTCGGATCCTTTGCAGCATTTGTTTGGCTTTCTCGTGCTCATTGCTGCTGCGCTGAATTAGGCTATTCGGCGTTTCAGGCAGAAAGATCGCTCCTAGAGTTAAAGCCGAAGCTGGAACAGCAGCCAGGGCTAATGAAATCCTCCATCCCCAGCCACCTCTGACCTTTTGTGTACCATAGTTAATCAGGTTTGCAGCTAAGGCCCCAATGCCTAAACTGAACTGAAAGCCATTGTTGAAGAATCCTCTGTACTTAGGCGGCGCCATTTCTGAGAGATACACTGGGACTGCCTGAATTCAGACACAGATCGAACTGATGAATCAAGAACAAGAAAACTTTCTAATGGAATATAGCTAGCTATGAGGCTGACCTGGATGGCAAAACCAACGCCAACTCCTAGCAGGACTCTACCAAAGATCAGCACGTATATGCTAACGGCTGCACCATTAAGCGCTGATCCTGCAAGAAATGCAGCTCCTCCAATGAGAATTGACGGTTTGCGCCCGTAAGCTCTGGTTACTGATGATGCAAAGAGGGAAGCAATGAGGCCTGCTAAGTAGAGGGAGGATGTGAATAATGTTAGCAGTTGGCTGTCAAATTTGCAGAAATTGCTGATCTCAGTGTCGTCTTTCATCCTAGTGTAGACTTTAGGGAAAAACCTTTTCAAGAAGGATTCCATAGATGTCACTCCACCTAAATGATACATACACAGAACATGAATAAGTGAAAAAAAAATACGAACACAGACAGATGTCATATGTCCTTATCACGTATGGTACGAACCCGAAACTCCAATGTCGTAGCCAAGAAGAACTCCTCCCATGGCAGCCATCACACAAGACAACACAACAAACCGCGTAATTTTTCCATTGTACTGCCCTCCTTCACTAGCTTTTACAAATCCCCCGGCCATAGTTTCTTCCTCCAAGGCTTACTGCGCTGATGCAGGCAGACTACCGTTGGATCTGGAAAAGGCTGGAGGTGGTTCAAAATTGTGCTAATGCAAGGACGAGATCTGGTAAGGTGTTGGAATAGTGTAACATGATCGCAAGAAATTAACATAAAATTGTCTACTTGATGTAAGAAGTCTTGAATTGATTCTTGTCTCATGTTTCTTGAAATCTCACGCCATATTTTTCACTATTAAACATGAAATACATGGTTGCAGACAAATATTAAAACCCTAACAATCTAACCTAATAAAGAAAAGAAATAATAATCTAAATTCTGCTACAATGAGACAAATTGAGCAAAGGAAATAGAAGACTAGTGACCAAAAGGGAATAGAGTCTTGGATAAGCCCATCTTGCCCTGGTGTTGCAATTCATTGGTCATCCGTTTACTGCACAGATAAGGGCCAAGGATACCATTGTCTAGTTTTCTTCGGTTTTTGTTTCTTTTCCCAACTTATGCATTTACGGTCCACATTTACATTATTTGTGACAAATAGGTAAACAACATAAACCATATTGACAACAAAAATTTTCCCATTCGGAAACTTATGTGAGGCACCGAGGCAACTAATAAAGTGGGCAGATGCTTGTTAAACGATAGAGAAAAAACCAATAAAAATCTGTGCCAAAACATAATAGAAACCTTGTCATGAAACAACCGATCTTTTTTACAAGAAAAAGAGCTTTCGAGAACGTCCCCCCTCTATTTATTTCATCTAAATTATTGTATTGTCATTTTCCAAAAACTTGGGAGAAGCTTACTGTAATAAACTAGGTCCTAAATTCGATTAAGTTTAAAAATATTTTTGTATTTGATTGAATTCGAACTCAAACTATGAGGTATCTTTTTGAATTTGATCTCATTACTTAATTTAAATTGGAGTCGAGTTCGAAATCTACAAAGTTGAGAGTCCAATTTGAACAGATATGGAAATCCTGTCCGCAGCATTTCATAATGGATTCTTAAGCTCGACTCACTAACAATGTGAATGTTTGGAAGCCCAAAAATTATGTGAAAAACTATTTCTAATGTGGAAGCATGATGTCAACTAAACCAAACAGCCCAAAGACATGACATAGGACGACAAATTCCAACAAAACTACTGAAGTATTTTGTAGGCCAACCAACATCAAAAAACCCATTGGTATGTGAGCTAATGGTTCTTTGTCGGGCTTTTACAGTGCAATGGGCATTAAAATTAATATTCTGATAAAAAAAAATATCAAATTACTACACAAAATAAAATAACCTTGATTAGGACGATTAGATGAAACTGACAATCTAACGTTACAATAAAACATTCTATGTTAGCTACAAGTTGGAGGAGAAATTTAAAAACTACGAGAAATTTAAAAACTACATCAAACAGTAAATTTTGCAGTGGGGAAAAATAGGCCATGATAAAAATAAGACAAATTAAAGAATTTTTTGGTACACAAAGCCTTGCAAACGTATTGATCCTGACAACAAAATCACTTCAAAATTTTCAATGTGTCATTAAGTGCATAAAAATGACAGAGAAAATTTTGACATATATTATAATGGTGAAGAGGAGACAACAAAAAAAAATGCTCTCTTGTATAAAAATTATCATGGAGTCATGAAATTAATATCCTAAACAGCTCTTAGACCCCTCAAAAAGTGAACAAACGAAAATAAATAATAAATAAAAATGGTTCATACCTGAATCAAAAATTCAAATTGTGATTAGAGTGAAGAAGATGGTGATTACTTTTTCTTCTCGGGCAAAATAAAATGGTTGGATGTTGGTCGAGAAAGGAAAAAAGGCACTGGATAAGATGGAGAAAAATTACTCTAATTAAAGTATCAAGCAATAATTAAGGATTCAATATATTAGTTGAGTAAAGATTGAGCAAAAGTATATTTGGTAGTATTATGAAATAGAAATTTAAATATTAAACGTAGTATGCATGCGATAGGATTTCAAAATGCAAATCTTCAATTTAGAGAGTCTTGTAAATACAAATATTACAAATAATAGTGGATAAATAAACTTCAAAGGGAAAAATAATTATCATTATTACCGATCCATCACATGTAGATTTTTGAGGAATTAAAAAGTTTAAATTTTAAAAGTTGGCTAAGTGGCCGAAATTAAATAATTTGGGTTAAAGAATACTTTTGCTGGAATTTAAGTAATAAGCCATTATGATAGTACTCAATTAACTTTTACTTTTTTAACTTAATCACTGTCTTTTTGTGATAAGGGAAATAGCTTGGAACATCAAGAAAACCTTTGAGTGTCTAAGATCAAAATTCATTAAACAGTTGAAGACAATATAATTTTAGTTATTAAAATGCATTTTTATATCTGTCCATTTTTGAATGTATTTTTTTAAGATTCTTTATTTCTAACAGAATATTTTTAATTTAATTCAAGTTTTGTCGATAATTTTTTTATTGTTATAAGGGTTTAGTTATATATTTCAACATCAAATTTATAAAGCATGTTTCAACTATATTATTTACTAATATCAACTAATTATAGAAAATTTACCATATATCAATAAATATCCATTTTTATAGGACTTGAATTCATACTAACTCAAGTTTGGGACCTTCATCTTATGAACGAGGCAACACATCATTGACCCATCAATTATATTTTCACCTCAAAATAAAATTAATACTAGATTATGCCATGATAGAATTCCGAAATTGTCCTTTTTAAGCTACCAAATTGCGAGTCAAATATAAGAAATCAAATTCCAGAAGCATGGACTATATCTTATCCATATGCAATTGAAATTTAATTGTAACACAAATATGCCGAATAAAATTAATTTTAGACGGAACTACAATTTGAAATTCTGCTGTTGTAATTTTAAATCAGTTTTAAAACAGTATTTATTTACGGCTCTCATGCATTTTCAAGATTAGTTTTCGTAAGATATTATTGATATTAGATCAAATCATTTTGAAAGAACACAGTCACTGGGGTTATGCAATATTCAAATCATATACCAAAATATTTATCTATGATTCAAGATCTCTACTATAAATATTCTAATCATTTATTAGTTTTAATAAGGCAACTATTCTTCAATAATTTTTTATCTTTTACCTTTTTAAACATATTTTAATAATTTTTTTAAAAAAAAGTAATGACAATGTTCCAACAACATTTGTAACAATAGATAAAATGCTAAAAATGCCTAAACACAGACTCACATGCACCAACAAGTAATAAAATTTGAACACTGATGTGATAACTCAATTTGAGATTCACTCCTACGTTTGCAAGCACTTTGTTAAGCACTATCTTCTACTAATCAATAGTCGTCAAAATAATCAATCCTCTCACTTACCAACCCAATACCCAAGTAGGTATTCCAATGGTTGGATACACTGAAACCTTTTCCACTATTTTATATCTAACAACGTAGTGGTCCGTAACACTCTAGGGTTGATTCTCACAAAACTAGACTCTATCTAATACATAGACAAAATTGGTTTTCTCTCAACATTTTAGCGCTCACACAACTGATTTCACAAGAATTTTTCATGCTCTCTTTTCCTTGTGTCATTCTTTGATATTTATATTTGAAATACATCAAAAACTTCAAGCAGGAAGTTTAACGTAGATCATCTTAACTATACTCCAAAATTGGTTATCTCTTAGTTTGAGATGAACTCAAACTCTTCCAACACATCTTCTTCAATTTGAACTTGTCCAATATTATCTCTAGATATCTTCAGGTCTTCTAGATGGCAAAGAACTTCCTCTGTTGAAGTCCAACACAATTTCAACCTTTTACAAATTTCTAAACTTAAAAAAAAAAAAAAAAAAAAAAAAAAAAAAAACTCTATGCACAGTCCTAATCCAACTAAGATTTTTATTAAGTTGTTGTAATAAATGTGTACACAATAGTACAGACGTTAAAGAGTACATAAATATATAAAAAAAAGATCCAAATTTACATTTTTATTCTATTAAGATCGAATAAATAATTTCTCATCCACATTACATTTTCAAAAATGAAAAATAGAAAGAAATTTTTTTTAAAAAAAATGACTAATTGCTAGTGGAAAGAAATAAAAGTGAAGATTTGGTGGTGGGATTTCCCTCTCCCAAAGATCTATTAATTTTATCCCTGAAGTGATTTTATCGTTAAGACAAGACAAAACACTCCTCACATCAATATACTAATTATGTTTGAATTATTAACGTCCACTCGAATAAATCAAAACCAAGCAATAAAAATTAGTGAAGACACCAACATCATGCCGACGACATTAATTAATAGTATTATCAATAAATTAAGATTGAATTTTGGCAGTTGAATAATCGCTGTGGACATTAAGTATTGGTTATAATTTCAAAGACCAAATAACCTCCATCAGTGGCAGATTTATAGAAGGATCTTTACTCTCGTTGAGGCAGAAATCTTTGGAACATCCTTAAGTCCGCGATTTCACCCGACAAAACATGTTTAACCAATTAATTATTTTAAGCCTTGCAAGTTTTGGAAGAACTATTTAGTATGCTGAAAAAAAGAAAAAAGAAAAAAAGTAACTGATTAAAGAATAATTATAAGGATATCAAAACTGTAAATAGAAATAATGAAAGAAAAATGATTATTATGAGAAATAAATGGTTTATTTATTTGAACCGTGAGATGGTGACTAATTAATTAATGCGTGCACTTAAATTTAATTTCCCTATATATGCAACGCTCCATTTCATTATTTATTTTGCAGAGTGACGCAATTATTGAAATGAAAATACCAGCACGTCATTTCAACATTTTTCACGTTAACTTGCTCTGGGAAATTAACTTTTCCATAAAATTGGCCTGATTGAGGCTCCGTGTCTTTTCTTCATTTATTTAATAATTGATTGTCTTATATTATTTAATGATTATTATTAATTCATTGTAAATTGTTATTTATTTGCAATAATGCGTTAGATCATTTGAATTAGAAAAATAAAAGAAATCGTCTTATCTCAATTAACTAGATCAATGCAAATGGAACATACAAGAAATTTATTTCAGAATTTTTATTGATATTAGCAAATTTGGCATTCTCCACGTGTGTGTAAACTTATTTTTCAGTTATAAAACTATTGCTTTTTAAATAACAAAAATAATACTATTTAAAATTAAAATTATAAAAGTATTTAAAGAAAGAAAATACAAAAATGAAAAGAAATTAAAAGCGAAAATATTAAAAGAAAGTACAATAAAGCTAAATAAAGGAAGGGAAATGTACCAAGGTTGAAAATAAAAAGTAAACATTATGTAATTAAAAAATATATATAATTTAACTTTGTGAAATTAAAATAGATTAAAATTTTTAATAATGTACTATAGATAAACAGTATAGATGATCTTACAACCTCCATGCAATGCAAAGAGTTTGCAGAGTTCTCAGGCAAGCAGCAAGCTCGTACATTAATTCTTTATGAATGTGCAGTGCATGCACAATGTGTTGACTAATATGAATATATATACACAGTAGTAACGATAGCCTACTTGATATGTGTGTAACTTTTTTATATGTTATAATATTTTATTTACTATAATCCAAATATAATGAAAATAATATTAATTTAAAATAAAAGTATATGAAAATAATAAATATAAATAAAAAGAAGTGGATTGAAAAATATAAACAAAACATTAGTGAAAAAAATATAGAATTATATAAAAAGAGGATGGAAAAAAAAAATAAATAAAATTATTTAAATGAAGACATTATTAATTTAATATTATGCAAAAATCATTCCTTTAGCCTTAATATAGAGTATAGAATATCGAATAGATAAAAATATACAAAGGAAAAAAAGACTTGACCAAATTATAATTAGGAAGTGAATGAAATAAGTGAAAACTAAATAGTAGAAGGAAAAATTAATATGTAAGAAATCAAAGATATATAAGTAATTGTAAATTTTACAATCAAATTTCTTTATTAGCCTAATGTATAGTACATACAATGTAGATAATTAAGTGCAATAGTGCAAATTTACATTTTTAGATAATGTAACCAATCTTAAAAATGTAATAGTAAAAGTGGCACACTTTATGTGTGTGCAAATTGAGAGATATATATATATATATATGTACATATATATCTTATAAAAATATTGTATTTTAAATAAAAAATATTATTAAAATGACAAAAATAAAGCATATTTAAAATAAGAAAAGAAGGACATGTAAAAATGAATTCAAAAAGGAGAGAAGAACAAACAAATAAAAATAATAAGTTAAAAGAAAAGAGAAAAATAATAATAAAAAAATAAAATTAAAGAAAGTCGTGTAATTTTATAATGTGCAACAGAAAGCTTTACTTCCATAATAATATAGTATAGATATAAATGAAAAATATAAAGAATATTTAAAATTATAAAAATACAACTAAAAAGAATTTGAGAAAAGAGAAAATTTGAGAGAAAAGTAAATAAAAATAATAAATTTATATAAAAGAGACAACCAAAATATTTTATTTTTATAACAATAGAATCAATGTTAATATATAGGATTAAAAGAAAGAAGTAATTATATATAATTAATTATATTTGAATGCATTTGGTCTTTCGATTAATAACAACTGTGGAAATTTAATAATTGAGGATAATATTATCAATTCAAAATATTCAACCAAATTGATCCCAAATTCGTATTATAATATATAGTATAGATTGTAGAAATATAATTATGTGTGTGTGTGTGTGTGTTATTCAATTTCATATATATATATATATATATATATATATTGTGAAACTTTTTCAGGTATATTAGCTCGTGAATGAGTCAATAAGCTCCTACCTACCTTGACAGCAACGGCTTCTGAATTTCAGGTGTAAATAGGGGTGAGTTCTCAGTCTTTTGTGCAAACAGATACAAGCTTTTAGAGTGAGGCTAGCTAAACATCTGTAAAATGGGAAAAAGGAGAGTAGGCCAATTTTCCAAGCCACAATGTCTTATTTCCATTTCACTTGTCATCATGCCTTGGCTTCAAACACAAACACTTCAATTTATCCACCAGAGCTCTGCACTGGTCATCTGCAGGTGCCCCTAATGGCGCCGGAAGTGATGGTATGTATGTATAATGTATTACTTACATTTTGTGCTGGTAAAAATGATGGAGCACACTGCTTTGTCTCATTTTAAAGATGTGAAACACGAGTTTGACCATCATTGCCAAATATCTCGACAAGGTGGAGCTCAATTCTAATTTTTTAGGGACTGTCGTTAACATGCCAAATGTTTAATCGGAAAAATTATTTTACTAAGATAAATAGTATAATTTATTTGAATATATATAAATTATATAATAATAATTGAATGTTAAATAATGATTATATTATAAAGTATGAATAAAAATAAATGTGAGTATATATATGATATATTTATATATAATTATGTATGTATGTATATATATATATATATATATATATGGATTTGATTATGGATAAGTGTATGATTGAAAATAATTAATTACTTATATATATATATATATATATATAAGAGGAAAATTTTGAATTTGAATTTAAATGAAATGTTGTTAAATGATATATTTGTTAGTATAAAATTTGAGATATTATTTTGTGTTTGAAAGTTGGGTTCCAAACATAAGCTTTGAGTTTTCAGTAGGCCACTTATGCTATGTTTGTTTCACTTTTTCCAAAATTCAAAATCCGAACACACGTGTTGTTCTATCAAACAATATAGATAATAGATTACAAATAAATCTACAAGAAGCAAACACACATATAAGAGTAAGTAATAATACTATTCTAGATGGATGCATACCAGTTTGCTGATTCTTCAGCGGGATGAATTATAACTTTCAGTACTAAGAAGGTTTTTGCTTCACTAATGTAAATCAAGGTGGCCAACACGTAATCTATGAGGAATTCGAACATGTCCTTCTATTCTTTTAACTGTTTTTTTTAATTGACTGATTAAGTTAGCTAGATATCCACACACACACACACATATTTACATATATTTCTCAAGTGCATGTTGATTGAGACCAATAATCCATAAGAATTAAGCAATTTGAACCCAAGTCCTTGTATCTATTCTATATTATTAAGTTATAAGGCTTTTTAGTTACACAATATTATCACAACCACTCTTACATTAATTTCGTTTATTTTTCCATCTTTTTTCTTCCCTTTCTTTTTCTTTTTTCCCTTTTTACCTTATTATTTTTATTTATATTTTCTCTCCATTTTTCTTATTTTCAAATTATTTTCCTCATTCTTTAATTTATTATTTTAATTATATTTATACTTTTAAGGATTTTAGTACAAGGATTTTATTCTTTAAGTAAAGAGTGTTGTTTGTACTTTGTTCTTAAAATTGAACCTAATAGTCATGTACTTTTCCTAGAGAGTTCGCGTGGATGGAATGATAGAGACTTTATGGAGATAAGATTTTATTTTAATAAAGATGACCTGTTGTTCAATTTCACTTAATCATGAATTTGGGACTGTGGGTAAATGCATTAACTTAAGTGAGATTAAAATCAAATTGTGAGAGTTTTGTAGAAAACTGATTTGTTTTCCAATCAAAGCGTCCCACCCCCAATTACATATATTAAAAGTCACAGCTTTGTTTGTTTACATAAAATTTCTTAATAAAAATATACATTTTAATCATTATATTTTTAATTTTTTAAATTTTTATATAATTTTTTAAAAAGTGCATAAAAATGCATATCCAAATTTATTTTCAAAAAACCAAAAAAATTTTCCGCCGCTCAACCTTATCCTCCGTGACAGCGTCCATCGTACGATCCTAAGTTATTCCCGACACCATCCACTCGTTGTCATCTGCACAGCTTTCTTCTTCGAACTTCCTTCTTTGCTGACGAAGGTGCAGAGAGCTCCTCTTTGCTGATTCAGGTGTAACGGGTCCTTACCAGAAGCATCCCTCCTGCTCTTGAAGTTCAGAGGGAAGCAGTAACAAGCCCCATCATCTGCTTCATCTGCAGCAATTGCATTCAAGATGGTAAAAGGAATTAGGGTCCATGAATTCGGAGGTCCTGAGGTACCATTCTCTTCTTCTTCTTCTTCTTCTTCTTCTTCTTTTTCTTCTTGTTGTTTCCCAGTGTGGTGATTATTCTAAGTTACTGAAATTTTGGTGCGATGGTGATTTATTTGAAAATAACTCATAATAAAACCAAATACGGAAAATATTCTGAAATTTGGAGATAATAATTAATTAGTTTATTTGGATTGCCATCCTATGCATTTTCGTTGTAGGTCCTGAAATGGGAGGAACTGGAAATAGGGGAGCCGAAGGATGCGGAGATCAAAGTGAAAAATAAAGCCATTGCTTTGAACTTCATTGATGTTCATTTCCGGGAAGGGGTTTTCAAGGCGTCCACACTACCCTTCGTCCCAGGTCCATTCTTTCAGACTATGTTTTACTTCTCCTTTACAAGGTGTTAGTGTCCAAATCGAACTCAATTAGGCTCAAATATATTTCGAATGTGATCAGAATCGGAACTTAAATTTTAAATTTTGTCTGAACTCATTTCATTGTGCAAGTTCCATCTCCAATTCGAATTCTATAAAATTTAGCCAAGCCAAGTTTGAATATTGCCGAACTTGAATTGCAACTCAAACTCGCTTCGACAACCCCCTAAATGTTTGTTGAATCAGTGATGTATATATAGAGAGAGACACATACATATATTTTAGAGATGAAGGTTAAGGCCTGGTGAGAATGGTATGATTGTTAAATAAATAATTAAGCGGAAAATGTACACTAGCATAGTAAAAATTTTTAGATTTCATGTATATATTTCTAATATATATTAAGTGACTAAAAGAATTATGTTACACAATGTGTAATCATTCAAATAACCAAAATTTTTTGGATATTATCGTTTCACCATGTTCCCTCGATTTCGATTCATGTCATTCACTTCATAATTCTAATTCAAATTTTTTTATTTCTTTTATCTATTCTAAGTTGTATACTGTATATTAAGCTTAAAGATATGATTTTGGTTAAACAATATTAATTACTACAATCAACTTATTCAAATATTTATTTGTTTTTCTGCTATTCTCTATTATTTTTTAATATAATTCTATTTGATTCTCTTATATTTTTTATTCTTTCAATTAACTCTTTTTATTTTATTATTAAGCTCATATCTTTTAATTTAAATTATTTTTATTTTTATTTGTTACGATAAACAAAAAATATAATTTATAAAAAAATTACATATGTATCAAGTTTGTCCCAATTATTAGTATATATATCTTTGAACAAACTATCTAATCTTTTTATTATTAACATCCTTTTCTAATAGAGTCCATAAATCAAAAGCTCTAAAACTATTTAAAAACAACTGATCGTTCCACAATCCGATTCAAAAATCTGACAAAAAAACTAAGAAGAGACTAGAAAAGATGAAATAAAAGAGGAGAACTTACAACAAGTCCAAAAATTTCACTTTAAAAATAAAATAAATAACAAATTATATAATTAAATGGCTGAAGCAGAATACCTTCAATAAATACAGACATAATCGTGACAGAATAAAATATGAAAAATAAATTCAAGCTGAAACTCAGAATGATGAACACCTGTTTCTAATTAAAGCATGTGTTTATACAAACTGGTCAATTCAAAGTTTGTACGTATAATTTGATTACCAAGCAACAACCTAAGCTAATTAGTTATAATTAAATTGGGTATCACATTATGTGAAGAAAAAATTAAATTAGAGTAAGGGTTATCTTATTACTTCATGTTTTGGCATAGATTCTACATTAATACTGTCATTATGTCACACAATAAATTAATAGAGACAAAATCAAGTCGATTATATGAATTATATTATGGACTTTTTATGTAATTCCAATTTTATAACCAACACATATTGCTTTCATTTGTTTTAGCAAGTGCTATATGATTTTGAATTCTTTTCAGATGATTTTTAAAATAAACAAGAATTGAGCATTCCTAACCTTGTAGCATATTAAATTAACTAAAGTACATTTTCATTGGCAAAGTTCTTAATGTTGAAACTACTTAACAAAAATATTCATCAATACTTTTTATCATGAAGAATGTCTTCATTGTGACTATCAGTTTTCAGTTGATGCATCTGACAGATTCCCTAGTGGGCACAAATTACACACACGTGTATATATTAATCTTATCACAACCTTTCTATCAATTGTTCTTGATGACAGGCATGGAGGCTGCTGGTGTGGTGGCTGCCGTAGGTCCTGGAGTGACTGGAATAAAGGTTGGAGATCTTGTTGCTTATATTGGTTGCACGATGGGGGCCTACGCCGAAGAACAAATCCTTCCTGCCCATGAAGTGGTTCCTCTGCCATCTTCTATTGATCCCATTACTGCTGCAGCCATCCTATGCAAGGGAATGACTGCTCGGTTGCTAGTTCTCCAATGCTTTAAAGTAGGTCTTTCGTTACCTCTTCCTGAACTTTTCATGCCGTCTGAGACCAACAAGAGAAAGGCCTTGTAGCTTTTCTCTGTTTCCCTTGTATACCACATATTGTTATATCCTCCTACTACGATTTTTCCTCTCATAAGCATTAGGTCTGTGGGCTTGTGGCTTCATTTTGATTTTTGGATGGTAAGAAAGTTATATGTGCTTAGATTTCATTGTATAGGTCAAAGTGCCTTTACATTTTTACTGAACAGGAAAGATTAAAAGCTTAGAGGAGGTTCCTGTTTTTTGTTTTTGCATAGAAATTATTTGGGAGCAATGTCTTCTGCTTATCATCGATTTATACTCAGACTTCAAATGTGGTTCAGTTTTCACATCTTCTGGACCAGGCTTCTGATCAGATCCCAGAACTCTGGTCTTTTCTTCTCTCACACTCTCTTTTCCTTTACAGGAAGAGATTTATTGTGTAATCCGATAGCATGATATTCTCAGCTGTCATGGGGCTTCTTTGGGGAATGGGAACAAAAGGATACTGTGCGGCTGTTAGTCGTGGCTTGCCTGACTATGCTTGCCTAAACTTACACACATTACTTGACAGTATTTTTTTCACAGAAAGCTTTACAGATACAACCCCACGAGCAAAGCAGTAAATGGAGCTGCTTGATTTGCTTGAAAAACTCGATTGTGTGGATAGAAATGCTTGATCACAAGGAAGCAATCTGCTCTTCTCAGAATGGCATTATTTTACAGGTTGAACCAGGACACACTGTCCTCATTCATGCAGCAGCTGGTGGAGTAGGATCTCTATTGTGCCAATGGGCAAATGTCCTTGGAGCTGTGGTCATCGGAACTGTCTCGACTAAGGAGAAGGCGGCTCAAGCCAAAGATGATGGGTGCCACCATGTTATCTTGTACACGGAAGAAGATTTTGTTGCACGCGTCAACGAAATAACTTCTGGTGAAGGAGTCAACGTTGTCTATGACTCAGTTGGGAAAGACACTTTCCAGGTATGGCCTGCTGTGCTCTTAACATTAGTCCCACACATATTTCTGTCATGAAATAGAGTTATTCAACTGGTCCTACTCAATTGGACAAGCAGCTTAAGACTTAGGGATTATGTGGTCAGGGATCATTGGCTTGCTTGAAAGTTCGCGGATGCATGGTGAGCTTCGGAGAGTCCTCTGGTGCTCCAGAACTGGTCCCTTTGTCGGCCCTTGCAGTGAAATCTCTGTTCTTGGCCAAGGCCTCTATAGGGGACTACACTGCTAGCAGGGATGAGTTATTACAAAATGCCTCAGAGGTTTTCAGCAATGTAGCAGCAGGTGTCCTTAGGGTCCATGTGAACCATACTTATCCCTTGTCTCAGGCAGCACGAGCGCATGCTGATGTAGAGAACAGAAAGACATCAGGATCTGTTGTGCTCATACCTGACGGATGTTAGGTGTTGATTGTTCCAGGATAGCAAGCAACGAATGCATCATGGACCAGAGGAAGACAGGGAGGAATTAGAATTTTATGTCCTCATCCTATGGTGAATGTTTGCATTAATGTAGTTTCCCTAATTCTAGATATTTTTTTGTCAGTGTAATATTGGGAAATGCTGTCTACAAATTTTATTATCAGTTGGCTTTCTTTATTTTATTCAGTATCTGCTTTAGAATCATATCTTTACATGTGTCTCACTTATAAAGAAACGGAATAAGTACTTAAAATGGTGAAGCAATTTAATGGATTTAAATTTTTTGAAACAGGACCAAGTCAAAAGGTTATCTTCGCTTCTTTGTTGAATATAAAAAATGAGAGAGAGAGAATCCTGGCTGTCGATTTTGGCGTTGGATACGTTGCAATTATTCTACATGAACTTGAACTCTGCTCTTTTGGAAAATGCATCTAGTCCTTACGTGTTAGGTGCTTAGAATGGTAACATCTTATATTAAAAATAATAAAATATTAAGACTGTCATGTATTATTACTTGAAATATTTTCACCAACATCTACAAGACCCCATCAATGTCGTATACTTGTTATCTTTATTCCCATGAGTCTGTAGTGGTCCCTTTATTATTTTTTAAAACGTGATAATTATGTAAATATATGTCCATGAAAAGGTGACGAGATGGAAGGTTATATTTAACAATATTGGTCATTGAAGAGGAGGAACACCTCACATTGTCGATCAATTTCTTCCGTTTTGGCCGTAATGACCACAGCCCATTTTATAAATATTATGAAATTTTAATTATTTAATTCATTATAAAATATTACAAATGTAATGTAAAAAGCAAAATCTAAAAAGTTGGTTTTAAAACCTAGCTTTAGAAACATAGGTTTTAAATATTTTATATTATTACTTTTTTTAATTTTGTTTAAGTTCCTATTTAGCACACTAATGAGCGTGACTTTTTTTAATTTTCATTTTGTTATATTTTTCAAAATTATATTGTAATCAGTATCAAATTAAAAAAATTGGCGTTAAGATAAATTAATGAAAATATAGATATCTTTAATTCATTATATTCGTTTTAACTTTTCGTAATTCTTTTATTTGATGTTAACAATGATTGTTCAAAGAGGCACGCAACCACTCATAAAGTATGTCATGACTATTATTATTGTGGTGGTGTTTTAAATACTTTATAATTACGTAAATTAACTGTAATTGACAAATTGTAACTCTGTACTCGGATGGTATTACATTTCCCATTTTTTTATATTTCGGGGTTGATTAACTTGCCTCTCTAAGTTTTGAGGACAAATTAGATTTCATAACATTTTTAGTATCGAAATGTATTCAATGCATTAATTTTGTTTAGAGGGAACCTCTTGTATAGCAACTCAAAGAAGGATATCTGCATGGCAATTTAAAGAATGGAGTTAACGTATTAATTTATACTTGAGAGAAGTAAACGTCACAATGCATGCACAAAAAAATATATAGATTTTGAATAGAGGACAATATAAAACCCAACATCTATCTTGAAAACGATCCCATGTTAGCCATACCCAGGCTATTCACTAATTCTATTATTCTAGAGACAGATATGACCCATAACATTTTTACTAAAGTTCATTTTTACCTTACTGAAAGCCTGAAGAAGGAAAATCACGCGAACACACTCAAACACCAAGAACGTAAACATGATAGAAGAGTGCCGCGTCGGACTTCCCCGCGCCGCCATCTTCGCAGCCGTAGTGGTGCTAGAGTGCTAGTGTTGGTGCTGCCGAGGTTTCCCAGTGACCAAGGCAAAGCTGTGACTGGCTTCATAGTGGAGATGCTCGGCCCCATCGGCCGCCGCCTCCTCGTCAGTTCTTCTCCTCGACACTCGATAATTCGTCGATCGCTAGAATAGTATCCTCAGGAGAGCCCAGCACCTCTTCTTGGTTCTTGTTTTTCGGAATTCTCTACAGTCGAATGCCCATCCTAAGACGAGATGGCAACTCAGCTGGGCATTTAACTAGAATGCCTGTTATTGGTGGAAATGTGGTGGAATGGTGATAAATATTGTAATTTTAACTATTAAAATTTGCATATCTCGTGTGTGTGATGTTTTATATAAATTATAAAATATTCTATTTAAAATTAAAAATGTAAAAAAAATTACAATAAAAATAAAAAAAAAATATCAAAAGAATTTTAAACAAGAGGAAACGTGAGAGAAAGCACAATCAAAATGGTAGGTTAAAAGAAAATAGAAAAGAAAGTGATAGAAAAATAAAAAATAAAAAATGATAATAATTATGTAATTTCACAGTACGTAACTAAAAATTTTTGTTAAATTAATAAAATAGTATAAATATTCAATTATTTTTTAATTTTTTAATACAAAATTTTGTTATTAGTCATTATCTCGAAACGTCTGGTGCAGTAAAACCAAATGAAGAACAGAATCCACCATTCTGGGGTTGGAGCAATTGACATTTGGATATCTCCCATACGCTTTGTAACTTGTATGATTGTGATTTCTCAAACTCCATGTATGATATTTAGTTTTGATACTAATGTTCAAGATAATTACACAAGTAGTCAACCACTGTAGTGGATGACAATTATCTTTCATGATTTATTTATATATTAAGTAATTGTTGATTTGACTAATTTAAAAACAGCCTATTTTCTGGTTTTATAAATTTTAAGTTGTGTTACATTATTCTCAAATTTTAATTTTTTTGTAATTAAATCAATTTTTTTGGTTGCAAATAATTTTAAATCACTTTGATACTTCTAGCGCTAGTGATTGCGACTCTGTTGGTCTTTTCATTTTTCTAAAGTAGCTAACAGACTAGATTTTATAATATTATTAAAGCAATAATAATATTAAACAACATTTCAAGTTACAACAAATTTAAATCATTATAATACAGACATTTTTATAAAAATATTATATATATACTTAGGCCATGTCAATATATAATCACAGGAAAACAGCACAATTCTGGTCACAATACAGTGATTGTAATTTTTTCCAAGTAAACATCAACTAATCACATATGCAACAACAACTTTATTTCTCATTTTAACTTTATTAAATTGTATATTAATTGTTACGCATATACATATATACAATATATCAAATTTTAATTTCAATGTATACTTTGTATTTTATATTTTATGAAAGTATGTGTGATGTTAGCTAACCTCGTCAAATGAGACAATTAAAATATACTTCAATTTTTTTTTTTTGTTAAAATAGTAAAAATAAATATAAGTCAGTGAAAATAAAAGTGAAACCTTATATAAATCTTATAAGAACAATAAATATATATTATTTATAAAATATCATTTAATTTACATGTTTCTAATTATTAAAATATATCAAATATGGAATTGAGAACCTTAAACATAAATATATATATGTATATATATATTAATTGTTGTGCTATTTTATAAATTTTAAGTTATGTTCAAAAAATTATTATTAATGTTTATTTTTTTATATTGTTTTAGAATAACGTTTCACTCCTAATATTTATTTGAAAACTATCCTCTTATTTAGATTAATTGAATGGATATATTTTTAAATAAGTTATTATTTCTTTTAAATTAAAAATTATTGTAAATGTTATTTTTATTATATATTAAAGTTATAATTAAATAAATTAAATAATATTTAGAATTTAAAATTTTATGTAAATTAATCAGACTTGAGCTCGGTACTTATGAATTGTGCTTAAATTTGAACTTGAGCTCCATACTTATGTTTTGAGTTAGTTCAATTTTCTAAACTCAACAAGTGCAAGAAAAAATAGGAATATTTAACTTGAATCAACTTGTTTGCACCCTTATATTTTGTTTGCAATTTTCATAGATTTTTATAGCATTAAAAATTATATAATTCAACATTTTTTAAAATTTTAAATTCAAATTATTCTCATTTTAATATATATATATATATATATATACTAATATTTGAAATTTAATCATATCATACACACACACACACACAGTCAAATCATTATACAGATATTTACATGCATATGCTTTTATTTATATTTATTTATATTTTTAAAACGATTATTTTTGTAGAATAAAATTATTGAATAATAAGAAAATTTACACAATATTGAATAAATTTGGATTAACTTGAATTTTGTAGGTTTTGTTCTTTATTTTTAATCATTTGATTCTTATTTCAAAAATTTTTAGCTTAAACCTTGAATAATCTTTAAGGATAGAGTTTGTACTTGATCTTTTTTAGTAGTTGTTAGATTTTCAATAACTTTGATTTTTGGGTTTAGGACAATTGCTTTGAACTAAATGCTAAATTTTGGGGTATTTGACAAATAACATCTTGAATTTGGTAATAAACTTTTTGAATTTGATGAAAAATGTTTTGAACTCGGTGACGAACTTTTTAAATTTGATGAAGAACGCTTGGAGTGTTCTTAATAATTTCAGAGAAAATTTAGAGAGTTTCAAGTGTTTAACTGCTTCACTTTTTGATTTCTATCTCTTTACTTTTTTGACTTTTATTTATAGTTGTAGGAGTGGTGACATAATTGCGTTAACTTGTTAACGTGGCGTAATTTTATTTATTGTCATAACTTGAATCCTATCTAGTAACCTTAATTAATAAGTTTAATCTTGTAAAATCTTTATTTTGTCTACTTCTAATAAGATTGTATCATTTATTATAATTTCATTGGTCAATTAAAATATCAACTATTTATTTTAATAATTATATTTATTTAAAAATCTCAAATAAGTAAATAAACAAATAAATTGATTTAATTAATATTTTAATACCATATTTTTCATGTAGATTTTTTTAATAGGACACCAAATTTTAATGTGTTTTCAATTATTTCTATATATTATTACATAATCAATAATTACTATATATTTATGTCTAATGAATCGAAATTTTTATCTACACTAAAATTATACTCATCTTCATCCCCAAAAAAAATTACCAACCAAACCCAACAAAAGCAATTTCAGTTTTTTTTTTTCTGAAGCATAAAATAATATTTGCTTTTCTCTCTCTCTTTTTGGCTAGATAAAAGGAAAAAGAGAGAAAAAAATAAGAAAAATTAGCTGGGCGTTGATTGGTGTTGAACACGTTGCGACTATCCGACCCTCCATGGACTGGAACTCTCAAGTAGGTTTGGTCACTGCGGGACAGGAACAACCCTCCTACATCATCGGTCAATTTTCGCCCTTTTGACTATTGCCTCTGTGGTTTTCTTCTTGCCCCATGCTTTGTACCAAATCCTCCTCACTTCATCACCACCACCGCCTTCTTCGAAATTCCTTCCGTTGGGGCTCTACTTCACCCATTCATCTGCGAAGTACTCTCGCCAGAAGCGTTCCTTCTGCTCTTGCAGTAAAAGAGAAAGCAGCAGTCAGGCCGATCACTTCATCCGCAGTAGTAGCATCGACGATGGTCAAAACTATAAGGGTCCATGAACACGGAGGTCCCGAGGTATCATTCTATTTTTCTTTTTAATTTACCTCCGTATCTTCTTGATCTTTGAAGTTATTTCAGTGTGTTTCGGTCCGTTATGTGATTATTGCGGAAGGGTTTTTGTCGTTCGTGATTTTGGTTGGAGCAAATGTGGAAAAGGGCTTGCGAACTATGATTTGTGCAATAATGCCTTTTTTAAACTTTATTTGATGTTTCTATTCGATTATTTGTGGTCCGCTGGGTGAAGCTTTGTATCGGTAATATTTTGTTTTGTATTGAGTGGTCCTTTGTGTATTTAGAGGATCAAAATCTTGCGCTGGGCTGCGTTTGTTGTTCCATGTTTCTTTTTTTTTCCCCGTACATTTCCCTGCCTTATCAATAGGCATCGCATTGAAACTTCTTGTTTTTACTGTATTACCAGTTGTGAAATCAGATAATCTGATTGATACCAGCTGTCATTGTATCTAAAAATGAATGCTGTCTAGGTTGAACTTAGAATTGTGGAGGTGTAAATTCTAATGTAAATTCTAATTTGAAGAATCTACGTTTATTACAGAGTTATTCATCAGATTGCTTGCTTTTTGTATTACCTACTGCAAAATACTTTTCATTATAGGTCCTGAAATGGGAGGATGTGGAAATAGGGGAGCCAAAGGATGGAGAGCTCAAAGTGAAACATAAGGCCATTGGGTTGAACTTCATTGATATTTATTTCAGGAAAGGGGTTTACAAGGCTTCAACAATTCCGTTCACGCCAGGTCCAACCCTTTCTTGATGTCTTATGCTCTCACCTCTCAATAGGAGTGTATTACAAGGCTGCTATAATTCATGTCATTCGTATGGTTTCCTGGCGTAGACCCTCTGTGTTACACGCAAGCATGTACATTGAAGCATGTTTTTTTTAGTTTTTTAGAAGAGCTCTGGTTATCACAGGACAATTTTGATGATTTTGAGTGATTTTTATTGTTACTTGTGTTTTGATCTCGAATATTAGTTTTTGGTTAATGCGTTCAGGAGCTATGCCTCTATCCTGTACTTTCTGTGAACTATCAGTTTTTTATTCTTACATATTTGCATGTATGCCTCAAACAAAATCTTTCAATTTTCTTGATCACAGGCATGGAGGCTGTTGGTGTGGTGACTGCTGTAGGTCCTGGACTTACTGGAAGAAAGGTTGGGGATCTTGTTAGTTATGCTGGTAATCCAATGGGTGCCTATGCTGAAGAGCAGATCCTTCCTGCCGAAAAAGTAGTTCCTGTGCCTCCTTCAATTGATCCTATTGTAGCTGCATCAGTCATGCTCAAAGGGATGACTGCTCAGTTTCTAGTTCGCCAATGCTTCAAAGTAGGATAAGGAATATACCCCATCCTAAATTTTTCATATTTTATTTGGACAAGAGAAGCCATTCTAGCATGTTTATGTTTCCCTGATTTTTTAATGACTTATTGCATTTGTGTTTGGATCTCCATAGGGCAACTTTACTTCACCTATGCATTTTTGCCCATGTGCCTGTTGGATTATATTAAATATTATTATTAAGTAACCAATATTTCTTCTTTTATTACGAGAAGGGTATGTTGCTTCCATGTTACAAAGCTAAGAAGATCCTGTGCTTACGTTATGCTTCCTTTACAGTTCTTTTTTGGTTGAACAGGAAATTTAAACAGCCCTAAGTTTAGGAAGCAGATTATTTTTTCCTCTGATGATAATCTGAAAGCAGTATCGTCTGATTATCATATGTATGTACTAAATTCCAATGTCCAGTTAGTTTTCAGGCTTCTTGATTGTTCCTTCGGGTGGAGAAACAACCGTATAAGTTTGATTCTTCCCATCTATATGCTTGTCTTCCATTGCTTGCGAGCTTAACTTCAGTAATTAAGTTACTATACCTGTCACTTTTTTATGGAAATTTCTTGCTTATTAATCTGGAAGAGAAGCTAATTTTTGTTTAAAGGAAATAAATACAGAAATCGGAAGAAACGAACTGCTCCATTTTTGTTCAACTCTATTTGAGAAAATTCTGGTACTCAGATACTTTCTTCTTTTTTCCTTGTCCTCTTTTTGTTTACATGGAAAAGATATTGTTGTTTAGTTTCATTCATGTTGATCTGATCCTCTGTATCCTTTCTCTATTGCTTTATCAGTTTCATTTGTTGTATGTGTGTGTGTGTGTGTGTGTGTGTATGCACTTAGAGATTTTATTTTCTGAATTGTGTATTTGTACAGGTTGAACAAGGACACACTGTCCTTATTCACGCTGCAGCTGGTGGAGTAGGGTCCCTGTTGTGCCAATGGGCAAATGCCCTTGGAGCTACAGTTATTGGAACTGTCTCAACTAAGGAGAAGGCAGCTCAAGCCAAAGATGATGGGTGCCACCATGTTATATTGTACAAGGAAGAAGACTTTGTTACGCGTGTTAACGAAATAACTTCTGGTGAAGGAGTTGAAGTTGTATATGACTCAGTTGGGAAAGACACTTTTGAGGTAATGGATCCTGTGCTCTTGATATCGGTCTGAAGCATATTCTGTATCATGGCCCACTGGGGGGCTGGAGGTACGCATGGTGATTATTTGTGTGTGAACTTGCATTGAAATCTTGGGATGTTTGTGGGAGCAGATGTGCATCTGTGGGCACGTATATATCTGTGACTGGCATGGAATTTGTATTGAATTAGAGCAAATGGTCTCTATATATGAAATTGGGTAATCAACCAAGGCCGCTGGATGTGTGCTTCTCTATTCTTAAATTTCTATGCATGAGTTGGTTCTACTGTTTGGGGCATCGACTTAATTATCACATGCACCTCCAATTATGTATGAGCTGGAAATTTCATCGACTCAGATTAGCTTAGATTGCATATTCCTAAACTGCTGCACATTTCTGTCTCTACTATTTAACCTGTAGTCATTTGACCAGGGATCATTGGCATGCCTGAAAGTTCGTGGATACATGGTGAGTTTTGGACAGTCCTCCGGATCTCCCGACCCAGTCCCTCCGTCAGCTCTGGGAGCGAAATCTCTTTTCTTGACGAGGCCTTCCATGATGCACTACACCATCTCTCGGGATGAATTGCTGCAAACTGCATCTGAAGTCTTTACCAACGTTGCTGCGGGTGTTCTAAAGGTTCACGTAAATCATACCTATCCCTTATCTCAGGCGGCACAAGCACATGCTGATCTTGAGAACAGAAAGACGTCTGGATCCATTGTGCTCATACCAGATGGATGTTAAGTGGCAATTTATCCAGGAACTAGGAATGTCAAGTGTTGTGCTACAATGGAGCAAGGAATATGATCTTATTATACCCTTAGGCTATGAATGTGATGAATGTGTATGGAATTGGTCTGACTAGAAATTTATGCGCTCATTTTCCTTTCAGAATCATGCCTGCGTAATAATGATTAGTCTGTTATGATCTTTGTATAAATTGGCGGGGCCATTCCCAGTATATTTTAAGGTCATGTTTGCATGGAATGGAATTGATTATTTTATTTGGGTTAATTAAATATTAATTTTTGATTGATTAAAATTCTTGATAAATAAAACATTTGGCATAAAATTATATAATTATCTAACAAATATAATTATATTTGAGAGTTATTATAAAATAATTGAAGCGTTAAGAAATTTTTTTTATAGATAATTCATATGAGTTTTTGAATTCTATCTTGTTATTTAAATTATTTGCATACTAAAGTTGTAATAAAAAATAATCACATTAAGTAGTCAGTTTTATTTAAAATAATTGCTATTTTTTAATTAATCTTTGTAACTTTTTAATCTTTCAAAAATATCATTTAAATTTCAATTCTACCTAACATAGAAATCATTGTCTAAATGAATAGAACTTTTGTTATTAAATGAAAACGGGGTCGGGGGTGACAATTGCGAACATTAGGGGACAACTCAATAACATGAACATGATAATTTTCAATGCAGGCTTAATGTGAGTTAAGATCAATCTCTAATTTCATGTATCGTACGAACATTTTTATTAAAAATTAAACTTGAGTAAATATGAATTTCTTGTTATAGAAATATTTTATGTAAGCTACAAGATGAATTGAGCCTATCACAAAAGTTGATTACTTTTTCTTGGTTCCTAATCTTTGACTTTCTTTGAAATGAAAATATTTATGTGAAATACTTTTAATGTTTTTCTCTATTACTAACATAGTTATATATCTTTATTAAGTTTCACTATTATATTATTATATTAAATAGATACATAATATAATTTATAATCAAAGACCCATGCTCGTAATTTTTATTAGCAAAGTCTCGCTATACTTGCAGTCTGTGCAATGAAAAAAAAATATTTTGTTACTGTTTGGACAATATATATATATATATATATATATATAGACACACACACACATATATCTGCGTGTGTGTGTGTGTATCATGTTGATTGGCATACTTAATTATATTGATTGAAATTTCTGAAAGAAAAAGATAGATCTAGATCTTTTCTGTCACGTTGTATTTTATAAAAATTTATACTTCATGACATACTAATCGAAATATTTTTTTCTCCCATTCTTTACCTTATTTTTATATTATTTTTAAATTTCCACCTCACTTTTCAGCCAACACAAAATTTACGTCAAACACTTTAGGCTGTTGGATTTAACTAGGGAACAGACCAGAATAGATATAAAAATATATCATATGGAAATAATTAGGATAAAGATATATTAGTAAATTAATATAGAGAATAAAACACAGTCATCAAGTGCATAAAGATATAAAATATAAATTTATATTTTCATTTTCTTATGTATATACATAAATATTTAAAATTTAATGTTACAGTTTAATCGATAATATACAAAGAGATACTCGAATTTATGCATATATTTGTGCTCTGAAAAAACCTCTGTACTATTTCATTATCCATACAAACCTACACATTATTATTATATATACTATATATATATATATAATTATTCTAATTCAGACAAATGCAAATTTTTATTCTTAATAAAATGTTAAACACAAGTTTTTTATATTTAATAAAATCTCCCTTATTTTCCATTTTTATCCGAATAAACAAACGAACATTTTCCAGACATTATTAAAAATAAAAGGAGACAGAGGAAAATAAAAAACATTGATTATTATATTTTTTTTATAAAAAAAACAGGACGTAGTAATAGTCTAATAGATCATGAGGACAAACCTTTACAAAGATCTAATCTAACCTTCGTGTGAATAAACAAAACCTCTACGAAAATTCTAAAATTGGAAGTCAAATAGCTTCTGCAGAAACACGATCCCTGTAATTCCCTCCGATCGGTCGTTTGGATTCCCGGGGGACCTCAATCCCCCGATTACTGTGCAGGCGAATTCGAGGGAGAGATGGTACTGAAGCAGAAATTCCACGACGCGTTCAAGGGGACGGTGGAGAGAATTACGAGCCCCCGCACCGTCTCCGCCTTCAAAGAGAAAGGCGTTCTCAGCGTCAACGAGTTTATTCTCGCTGGCGATAACCTCGTCTCCAAGTGTCCCACCTGGTCTTGGTAAATTTCCTCTCTGGCTCCGCTGGTTTTTCCTCAATCGCCGTTTCGTTTTTGTTTTACTGTTATCTGTGGGTAGAATGGGCAAATTGTGGATAGATGATTCGGATTTAGTTAGTTTCCGTTTAATATGCCCGGATATGTAATGTTGGGGCGTAATTGATGGAAAAGCTTGATTATTTATTTATTTTGATGAATGTGAAGATTTCTGGGCGATATTGAATTATTAGTTTCTACGACATCAAACTTATTTGTTGGCCGCAATTAGTTCTGGGTCCAAATTTGATCGTTGTGTTGCCTCACAGCGTAGAGAATTTGGATCATTGTATGATCTGATCCAAGCAGAACGGATGAATGCTTGGTCTAGGGATAGGTGCCTTCTAAGTGTGCAGAAAAATGAGAAATTGTGTTGCATATCAAAGGAATATTTCTTTTTTCTTTTTGGATGATGATGTGATGTGACACATTGGTTTGATGTTTGATGCTGTCTTATTGGTTTTGCTGTTATACGTAAAGGGAATCAGGTGAGCCTAGCAAGAGGAAGTCATATCTACCCCAGGATAAGCAATTCTTGATAACTAGAAATGGTAAGCACCAAGCGGTATCCCTTGCATACAGACACTTCTGTTATGTTGTCATGTCACGTTTCTGATGTTGATCTTGATCCTAAGGGTTTGTTCTTGACGATGTTGTTTTCAGTATTTTCCAGGTATCCAAACATTATGTTGGCTAAATTATACTGAATTTTAGGTTAACCGGGAATTATTTCAATGTCTTGTGTTGTTCAATGTGGTTGTTTCCTCGTCATTCTAGAACCCATACAATGGCTATCATCAAATTTGACGAGACATGAGTTTATTAAAACAAACTGTTTCACCTGGGCATTTGAATGATAATTTTGTCATAAATAACACCCTTTCAAAAGTCAGATTCTCCTTTCCTGTCATTTCATATCACTCTTTGTTGAGTGTCTTTATCATGCCTTTCTTCTCTTATTTATTTTATTCTTTAATTTTCACTTTGTATTTTGTGTGCAGTCCCTTGTCTTCGTAGAGCAGCTTCAGTTGAAGAAGAATACGAGGCTGCTGGAGGTGAAGTTTTACTAGATGATGAGGACAATGATGGTTGGCTGGCAACTCATGGTAAACCTAGAGGTATGTAGTCCATTTGTTCCTTAGACTCAAAAATATTGTAAATTTGGTTAGTCTCTTTAATATTGTTTCTTGACTCCATTCTTCTCTTCTCTAGAAAACAAAAACGAAGAGGATGAAGATTTACCCTCTATGGAGTCACTAGAAATCAGCAAGAGCAATACAATTCAGTCAATTTCATCTTACTTTGGAGGGGAGGAAGAGGAGGAGATTCCAGATATGGCAGCATTTGAAGAAGCAGACAACCTTATTGAAAATGATCCTGTAAAGTATAAACTGCTGAGTGTGGCTGAAATTTCTGTATTTGACAAGATAATTATAGAGCAGTGCTTAATTGTTTCTATTGGCTTGACTTATTTGTACCTTACTAAAACAAGAAGCAGGCGAAAGACTGAACTTACGATGTGATTTCTGCATATCTGCATGCTCCATTTTTGTGCTGCAAATAATTTTTATAGTTAATTGCTCAGCTTTACTTTTAGATATTTTTTCAACTAGAGTATAACCACTCTAATAAACAACAGCAATTGATTGTTGATGTCATTATGATAGGCTACGCTTCAGAATACATACCTTGTAGCTCATGAGCCCGATGATGACAACATTCTACGAACCCGAACATATGATGTTAGCATCACGTAAGCCAAATTAAATGTTAAAAACAATCTTTGCTGGTTAACTTCTGTCTCCAGATCTGACAGTATCTCATTTAGGTATGACAAATATTACCAAACTCCTCGTGTCTGGCTCACTGGATATGATGAGGTTTGTAACGGACAATCTTTCATCTGCATATTTCCTTCCATGTCATGGTTGCAATATGTTATACAGCTGTTCTTTCATTCAGTTCAAAACAACAAAGCAGTTAAATGTTCTGATAAAGCAAATTTTCTAGTCACCTAATTGTGTATCCTTATATTTTGCAGTCAAGGATGCTTTTGCAACCTGAACTTGTTCTTGAAGACGTTAGCCAAGACCATGCACGCAAAACTGTGAGATACGTTTTCAACATTTTTTTCGTGTTGGATCTCATAAACTGTTTGTTTGAATATTTTTGAGTAGTATTGCTTGAATTCAGGAATCTCTTACTGTGGGAGGTAGGATTGGTGAGGATCATAATTTTAAGGATTTGTTAGAAATTAGGTCTCTCTTGTTTGACCATACTTTTCTAATGTGTACTCATGAATGGTGTGTCTGCATTGAAATCAGGTGACTATTGAAGACCATCCGCATTTGCCTGGGAAACATGCTTCTGTACATCCATGCCGCCATGGGGCTGTAATGAAAAAAATCATTGATGTTCTAATGTCAAGAGGAGTAGAGCCCGAAGTGGACAAGTAATTCTTTGATCCTGCTTGCTATTTGAGAGCCAGGGTTCCTGTAGTAAACAGAATCAAATCCCTTTTTGGCCCAACATAGTTATTTTTGGTTAAATGAAAACCCACAAATTATATTAAATTTTGACTTACAGAGATCAGTTTATGAGCAGTATTACACGTTATACTACTATAACGTGATTAAAATATTAGTGGTTAGATTATTTCAATGTTTCAGAACATTTGATGCTGTATCTAAACATTGTTCTTGCAGGTACCTCTTCTTGTTCTTGAAATTTGTGGCCTCTGTGATTCCTACCATAGAGTATGATTATACAATGGACTTCGATCTTGGTAGCTCTAGCTCCTGATTTCAACGTAAGGTTCCTAAGATTGTTTTGCTACATGAAGGGCATATAGAAATGTTGCGTCTTGTTGCTCTTTTCTCTGTTGTTAAATGAAAATAGATGCGCTCCAACGATGGAGGTGTTAATGAATGGTGGGTGTTTAAGGCAATCTCAGTGCATACTGACATGGGGGAAGTATTCCAGGGGTAGCTTTACATGCTGTTATTCGTTTTATATTGGTCCCATCATAGGACTTCCTATATGCAGCCAAGCCAATTTGACTTTCTACATAAAAGAGCTTCCAATTTGTTGTTTCTGCATGCAGCAAAACTGGATATGTATAACACCCTGTCCTTGGAATCCAAAGCCTTTGTCCTTAGAAAGCGCAAAGATGCTAAATGATTTTTGGAACTGCATTACTCGGTGCTTGAAGAGTGGATTAGTATTTTAATTTCTTTAGCAACCTTTTAGGGATTTGAAGGTGGGTCAAAATTGCATGTTGCATTCTATCTAGGAGGAGTTCCTTCATTTTCTGCATTAATAAGCTTCTTTATCTTGATGATGTTTTCTGCCAGGATATCTCGTTTCGACTAATGATTTGGACCCTATTTCTGCTTCTTGCAGATGGATGCTATAAATTTTCATGAAACTTAATGTTCTTGCTCACTGAGCATCATTACTCCTGCTGAACAGTTGCAGATGCCATTCCTGTATGTATATGTCCACGAACTCATTACATAGATTTTCTTCATTGGTATTAGCATCTTCCTATGTGTAAAATCTGGCCGTGTTGTGTTTAAATGGACTATTTACTGTTTGTTGGCTCTCCTGGGTCAGTGGCATCTTAATATTTGCAAAAACTGTGTAATGATATAAACTGTTGCTTATCTTGGCCTTTTTATGTGGACAGTTCTGCTCCTCATTGAACTACTCTAAAAATGTTCACATTTTATTAGGAAACTTAAGAAGTTATTGGCCACATTTGGTTGTGGAGAATACTATCCATCCTTACTAAGCATCTCCCCAAAAAATCAATTTCAAAAGTAGGAAAAGCCATTTCTTTTGAGAAAGAATGATCCCATAATTTTTGACGATATTAGTGAATTGGTGTTGCAGTTGACCGTTAGAGGTGTAAGCCTTACTGAAAAGCAATGGATGATCAATATAAACTAATGCATTTGATAGGATTGATTTGAAAATCTTTTTAATTGCTTTCTGGAAGAGAGATGGGGCAGTTTTTAAACCAAACGACATTGTTGTCCATGGATAATGATGATTAGGAACGCAAAATCTTGTCTTATGCCTTTCATGTAGGTGAATTCTAGGTTGGCAAATTCTCTCCTTTAGGTCAAATTTGGAGAAGACTAACATTTTTGAGATTGGAAAAAAGAGTTTCTAAGAAAAGGGAACTTATCTTCAACTAGAAATTCTTATAATTGACGACCATCCTTGGTTTTCCTCTGATATATTGTACTCTGTCCTTAACATAGAAGGCTTGACTTGCCCACTGGGAGCTTGTTGGTTCAATCAAATCTTGTTGTAAATGAGAACCCTTATACTGTTAGGGTATAATACTCTAGATTTATCCATAAATAACTGGCTTTGGTAGGATTGACATCTTCATTCGTTTTAAAGGGAAGTGATATGAAAAATTTTGAATCCTTTCAAAGGCGATGTAAGCATTTGGTAGGAAAGTCTGTACAGATTTCAGCACGGCAGTCTCTTGTAGAGAAGGTGGTGATTTAGTCATGCGTACAGAAGGTGTTTGAAGATAATGGAGAAAGTAGATTTGTATTTGAGACCATTAGGAAGAGGAACGAATCTCTTTCTCCAAAGTCATTTGATGATGTCAAATCCAATAAGGATGTCTTTTTTTGGAAGAGAAGATTCAATAAACCAATAAGAAACAATTAATTCAGGGAAGGGAAGGTTCTAAGCTGAATTGGTTAATGATGACTTCAGTAATAAAGCATTCATTATTTATGGCTTAAAATGCCCTTTTAGGAGTCGTCCAAAAATTTGGGGGCAAAACATCTGGATGTAATATTGGACAAGAGGCTTTTGAATCAAATAATCCTTAAGTATGATTGGATTATCATATTTTTCAGGTAGTTGTTGGAGTGGGTTATGGGAACTCACAAGGTAAGATTAATTTCTTGGATTGGGAAGTAACTCACTAATATTCCTTCCTCGTCCTCCGTATAATGGAGAATTCTTCCTCAAAGGTTGATTCTTCTAAACAATCGATAGCAAACATAACATTAGGAGTGGCTCAATTTCTAAGAAGATTGATTTCTGGACATCTTCAACTAGATTGATGTGGGTGGCTTCAAGAATTTGGTTAATGATATTGTCTCTTCTTTTTTAAGGACTTTACTTTTGATAAAATTTCCTCTAAACCATTTTTTTCCCTTTCATCGAAGTATAAAAGAGAATATGTTAAAAAAACCATGGTCGTCATTTTAGGAAAGAGAATATGTTAAAAAAAAAAGTCAAATCATTTTAGGGTTCATTTGAAATCCTTAAAAATACAATAATATCACGCAATAGAAGAAAGTAATTATTGTGTTTTAGGATTTGTTTGTGGGAAAAAATGAGATTCAAGAAATTTTAAATGGATCTCCATGTTTTATGGTTTATTCTTTCCTTAAAGAAAAAATTTTGAGATGAAAAAAAAAATATTTTAGAACACCATCTTCAATATGGCCTGCGCGCTTGCTATAAGTGTCTCATATTGAAGATGGTCGTCTTTTGTTATGGAAGGTGCCGTGATTGTGTCATTAACAACTATGAACCTTGGTACTCCATAAAGCTACTTTTGTCTCATTTGTATTAATTCTTTATATCAACTAACTTGTCATGTTTACTTCAGCCATACCTTTGTGTTAATGATTTGTACATAAGTTACTTCGTGGTAAAATTCTTACCTAAGAATCTTGTGTTGTCTATGTGATTAAGTATCTAGGTTGCCTCTATTCTTCTCGCCATCTATAAATGGAGAAGTTTTAGCAGAACTTGAATGAATATTTTCTTTACTGTGACTTTCTGAATTTCTCTTTCTTGAAGCTATTTTCTTAGATTAATATTGCTAAACAAATAGATACTTAGTAAGTATCCGCATTAGTTGTCTCATAGAGGATCTTTTGCACTGAAAAAAAATGATTATCAAAACCATGGTCCATGTTAACTAGGTCCTTATAAATTTGAGATATAAGAGGCTATCCCTCATGAAATTTGAAAAGGTTACAAATACCATCATGATTTAGGTAGAAGGCATGGCACTAGAGCATAAAAGATGATGGATTGCGCCTTCTCGGCCCTGCTGGTTGGTCCCTCTTTGCTTTAGCAGCCTATTCTATTAGCTACTCTCTTCTCTATATGCCATATAAAGTTGAGTTGGCTAGTTAACTCGTAAGTCCAATGTTTTAAGTGAACTGGTGACTGAATCAGTTAATTTATTAATTCGATTGGTTCAATCATTTCTAAAAAATCGGTTGATCTATACCTGTACCTCTTATAATATATTATATATAGATATATACACATGTATATACACACATTTATATATTCAAGCCTGCTAATTTCTACACAAAATTATTTAATAAAAATTATATAACACAAGTAAGTTTTTACATAATATAAAATATTTAGTATGACAAATATATAAATATTAAAACATAAATCCAAGTGTTAATATGTAAATCTTGAATTACAAAATAACATAAAAACAATTCAAATAATACAATGAAGGAAAATCATAATCAATCCCTATCATCATTGCCATCAACATTATTACAATCATCATCAATTACAGTTAGATGATCAAAGTTTTCAATATTATTGCCTTTAGTTGTCATTATGTTATTTTCTCTTCCTAAAACAAACAACAATATTATATAATGATTAATAAAAATTGGTAATATATATATATAACATTTTTAACAAACTTATAGACAGTCTAGAGCTTGACTCCTTTTCATTTCTTGGTACTTTTTTTTCAAGTATATTTTTCAACTCATCTCTATCAAGCTCATTTTCAGTTTTTTCAATGATGCAAAATTCTGTTTTCTCAATGCAGTCATAATCAATTAGATTATAAGGTCTTTTTGTACTTAAACTTAAAATAATTATAAGTATAGAAATAAAAATAATAATAAAATTATAAATATATTAATGTATTGTACAAAATGAAATTAAAATTAATAATAAATATTCGTTTATCCATTTTGCAAACGTAAGTTGTAATGTACAAAAATCAAATCATTTGACATTTGATGCTTCAACTTATTTCTCTTGTTAGTGTGAATGTGCTTTAAGATACTCCAATTGTGTTCACATCTAGAAGAAGAAGCTATCTGACTCAATATTCTAATAGTTTAACTTTTACAAGTAAGGAACATCAATTCCAAACAATTTCTATCAATCATCTACAAATTTAATTATTGAAAATTAAATAAGAAAAAGCAAACAAATAATATGATATAAAAATGAATATGAAAACCAATTCAAAATTATGGTTGACCTGGCCGAGTTGATCTAACAATGTTCAATGCAGCTGGTCTAGCAAGACTCTTACTCTCTATCCCTATAAAGGGATATTTCATTATATATTTTTGTTCTTACATCATCGCCAGCTTTGTTATCAATATAATTTAATAATCCTTTTAAAATCTCTAATTTTGTACAAAAAGATTCTTTATCATACAGTAAAGTAGGATTCAAGTAATATGTAGCTACATGCAAATTTTTCCTTTACATCTTATCCCTTTTAGCGTTAATAATATAAATATATTGTTGATACAACTTTTGTTTATTTTTAAACAACTCTTTGATTCGCTTTCTTGTTCTGTACATGTCTTCATATACATAGCTCAAAGTTGGTTTTTCATCAAAATCACAAATCATCAATAAAAGTATGAGTGGAGTTCCAATTCTCACAACATTTATACAATTATTTCAAAAATTCTCATTCAAAACTATTTGTTTCACTTCTCTTGCAATATTCTTTTTCAAACCTTTTTTGAAATCATGAGATGTTAACATTGCTTGCTAATCTTCTGTATGATCACTTAAACTTTTAAGTGCAATAAAAGTTGTGATAACGTGAGTATTTTTAGGTCTGATAATTTTTGTCCATTTTTCAACTAATTAAGTGACCACTTGTTATTATAAATATGACAAGTTACTCTAGATGTAAGAATAACTAAATCATTAAATGAGACAATTCACTTATATCTCTCAAAATTAAATTAACACAATGAGAAGTACAAGATGACCAATAAATGGTTGAGTACTTCTCTGAAAGTAATTGACTAACTGTCTTGTAATTGTTAGCATTATTCGGGACAACATGAATTATATTGTTTGAGCCAACTATTTTCACAACTTCGACAAACAAGCTGCACAAATTTTGAGCATTTGCTTTAATATTAGATAAATCAACAGACTTGATAAATGAGATTTTAGAGACCTAACGAATTAAGAAATTAATCAATGGTCTTTGTCTAAAATCTCTCCAACCATTACTCATTATTGTAAACCTAATTTCTATTTACTTACTTTTGAAGGAATCAACAATCAACTCAATTTTTTTATTTAACATCTTTCAAAAGATTAACACGAAAGGTATGATAGTTAGAGCCCGTATAACCATGACTTATGGAAGCAATATTTCTAATAGTAGCTTGAAAGCAAGGAGAATTTCAAGCATTCAATGATATACATGCATCATAAAACAACAATTTAATTATCATGTCAATATCATGCCATTTTTTTTATTTTGTAAAGAAACTTTTATATTAAGTTGAGATGAATCACAAATATCACTTTTGAAGTAATTTTTCAATCCAAATGTGGCTTTTCTCTGGCTTGATGATGTGCCTATACCTCTATGAATTGATATTTTTTGAGATGATGGGATAGAAATTTCTTGAATGTCATCATCATCACCGCCTTCACCAAATATATCGTCATGAATATTTAACTTGCCCTGTCTTTTTTTTGCTTTTTCATTATTTTCCGACAAAAATTCTTGAATCATAAACCAAACTTTTGGTGAAACTTTTTTACAACTTGCAATATTCCCTTTAAACCCCCAACAAAATGTTTCATGCAATTAATTTTTCTACCCCTAAAAGATGAGTAAAATTCACAAGTGAAAATCTTTTTTCTTTGAGCATTTGTATTTGATGACATACTTCAATGTTACATCTTTTTTTGAGGTGGATTACTTCCACTTTCACTTCCACATGATTGTTGCGTTCTTTCAATAGTAGAATGAGAACTTGTCCATTCCATTAAATTGTAAAATAAAAATTTATATATTTAATAGACATTATAATAATTTGCAAACACAATTTTAAATTTTATGAACATTTGAAGAATTTACACACATTTGGGTGTTATTTTTATAATATTGTTTTCTTAATTTTACAATTCTTATAACTTTTTCAAATTTGAAACTCATATTTCTATCAAAATGGCATTCGAACATAGCCTTTACATTTTCACTACCCCAAAAGCATCCAAACAAACTTTGTCAGCCGTGAAACTCACATTTCTATCAAAATGGCATTCAAGAGCTGTGGCCATATCCAATTAACGAGCTAATTATAGTGGCCATATAAATTTAATCCTAAACACTCTCAAAGCTTCAAAAGAAACTCACACATTTATTCACAATCTTGAATCAAGGACCATTCATTTCAAAGAATTCCAACTCCAAAAATAAATTATTAGTGAGCAAGTAAATCAAATAAATAAATTTATTCGGTAATAAAACTCTAGAGTGTTGAACATACCTATGATTTGTGAATGTGCGGCTAAAAGCATTCAAGACTTGACTCTCTTCAAATTCGGCAAAAGACGAACACTCATTGGATAGTTGGCAAGTTCCAGGTCATGGCCCATGTAGGGTAAAAGTCCATGGCTGGCCACAGAGCCTGTTGTTTTAATTTTGGTTATTCCAGAAAGAAAGTCCTTCTCTTTCATAAAGTAAATAAATAAACTGAATTTCTATTCAATAATTTAACTACACTATGTCTTTATTAATTATTATTTGGAAAATAGTAAATTCATTGTTTCTTCTTTTGCTTATACTTTTTATATTTTGTACCTTTTATTTTATGACGTTGAAGGTAGGCTATGTTTATTTTGCAATTTTTTCATCTCAAAATTACACACTAAATTATTACACTTTTTAAATTATGTATCTCTCTCTTTTTTTTATACTTTTAAACCATTTTTAACAAGGAAACATCGAAAAACCAACACCCCAATTTAAAAACAAACATGGCCGTTTTAAGCGATGTTTTCTTTGAAATATTCCAGAAGTCGACTTTTCACAAAATATATATTATATACACAACTTATGAATTCTTCTTATGCTGCTCCAGGCTGAAATCTAAACTAAGAAAAACTCTGTAGCGCATTAGATTACATATTAGGCTATGTTGGAATTTTCGACTTGACGAACGTCATTCTGTGTGTAAAGAGCCAAGCCATTGAGAGGTGTTTTTATGGGGAATAATATTTGGCTAGAGTCAGACAAGTAATATATTTAGAATTAAAATTTTGACGAGATTAATAGTAAATTTGTTTAAATATATATATATATATATATACATATATATAATTAGATAATGTGATAGTATATATGAATAATGATTATATTTTAAAATGTATATAAAAATAAATGTGAGTATACATATGATATATAAGTATTGATTTGATTGTTAATAGGTGTAATAATAAAAAATAATTAGTTAATTATATACATATATATATAAGAGGAAAAAATTTAATTTAAATTAGATAAAAATTTTATTAAATTCTATGTTTGATAGAATAGAATTTGAAATAATGATTTTGATTTGAAAATTAAATTCAAGACATAACCATTATGCATTTAATTTACGCATCACATCACGTCACAAAAATTATGGGTAATAGAGTAAATTTATTAATTTTCAATAAAATTGGTCTCAATCTGATGGGCTATGTTTGGGTAGAGGGTTGTGTTGGGAGATGATATTTGGTAGGTTGTTTTAAAATGAGTATTATATTTGAAATTTTTTTTTTTTTTGTAATTAATAGTATAATTTATTTGAATTTTTTATTGTAAAAAGGTATAAAACATATGATAATAGTTAAATGGTGTGATTGTATATAAGAATAATGATTAATTTTTGGGGTTTAAGTATATGCATAAGTATGTAAAAAAAATAAAAAATATATATATATATATAGGTATTGATTTGATTGTAAATAGTTGTAATAATTGAAAATTAATTAGTTAATTATATATGTAAAAGATAAAAAAATATAAATTTAAATTTAAAAGAAGATTTTGTGATATAAGATGTTTAGTTATATAAAGTTAATATATAAAAAAAGTTAGAAAACATAGCAAACAAACATAGACATGATGATGATAGTGTGTTTGGAAGATCCTAATCCTTATCGGGCTCCATATAAACCCCTTTTCAAACCTTTTCAAAAGATCCGATTTCGAATCCGACCCTAAATCCGCGCATACGTCAGCGTTTGCTAATTTCATTGATGCACCATCGTTTCTCCACATTCGCACATTTACCCCTTCCGTCAATCAAAAATATCTGAACCCGTCGTAACTTTCATTCTCAACAATGGACGCGCTCCAATCCAGCTACGCTGGTTCTCCTTCCCAACCCGAGCCCTACCCTCAACTTCCGTATTCCAACGATCAGTGCTCCCACCCACAAGCCCAGTCTGAGACGCTAGATTCATCAAATGAAAATCCCGAGACCAAGGATTCGGTGGCCGACCCTAAGCCCGATTTCACGAAGCCGCTACTTTCGGAAAACGGCTTAACCAACACCCACAGTGGCACGGAGAAGGAATTCTCCGGCGGAGAGGAGGAAACCACCAGCCGTAGGCGGCGGCGTTCCCGGTGGGAGCCCCCGCCGAGCGAGCCCGTCAAAGATGGAGCTTCCGCCGCTGACGGAACTGGCGAGAGTAATTCTGGAGCCGGCGGGAGGAAGCGGAAATCACGGTGGGCGGACGACGACCCCAAGCCCGTAATCCAGTTGCCTGATTTCATGAAGGATTTCACTGGAGGTATTGAATTCGATCCCGAGATCCAAGCTTTGAACAGTAGACTACTTGAGATTAGTCGTAAATTGCAATCTGGTATGCCTTTGGATGATAGACCAGAGGGCGCTAGGTCGCCCTCGCCTGAACCAATTTATGATAATATGGGAGTGAGGATTAATACGAGGGAGTACCGTGCTCGCGAGAAATTGAATAGGGAGAGACAAGAGATTATATCGCAGATTATTAAAAAGAATCCTAGCTTTAAGCCGCCTGCAGATTATAGGCCGCCAAAGCTTCAAAAGAAGCTGTACATTCCAATGAAAGAGTACCCTGGTTATAATTTCATTGGGCTGATAATTGGTCCAAGAGGAAACACTCAGAAGAGAATGGCAAGGGAGACTGGGGCGAAGATTGTTATTCGGGGCAAAGGGTCAGTGAAGGAGGGTAAGTTGCAACAGAAAAAGGATGCTAAGCCCGATCCTTCGGACAATGAGGATTTGCATGTGTTGGTGGAGGCGGATACTCAAGAATCGCTTGATGCAGCTGTGGGAATGGTGGAAAAGCTCTTGCAGCCTGTTGATGAGGTTCTCAATGAGCACAAGAGGCAACAGCTTAGGGAGCTTGCGGCATTGAATGGGACTATTAGGGATGAAGAATATTGTAAGTTGTGTGGGGAACCTGGGCATAGGCAGTATGCGTGTACGTCTCGTACGACAACATTTAAGAGCGATGTTTTGTGTAAGATATGTGGTGATGGTGGGCATCCTACCATTGATTGCCCAGTGAAGAACACCACGGGGAAGAAAATGGACGATGAGTATCAGAACTTCCTGGCAGAACTGGGAGGGACAGTTCCAGAGTCTACAACCAAGCCAAGCTCTGGAACACTTGCTCTTCCTGGCAGTTCAGGTGGTACCAATGCTTCTAGTAATGCCACATTGGCCAGTCCGGGGGCTAATCTAATTAAGCCAAAGGAATATGATGAGACAAACTTATATATTGGCTACTTGCCTCCCACTCTGGATGATAATGGTTTGATTAGTTTGTTCTCACCTTTTGGTGAAATTGTGATGGCTAAGGTCATCAAGGATCATGCTTCTGGTCTGAGTAAAGGTTATGGATTTGTGAAATATGCTGATGTCCAGCAGGCTAATAATGCCATTGCTAGCATGAATGGTCACAGACTAGAAGGGAGGACAATTGCCGTGAGGGTTGCCGGTAAACCTCCACAGCCTGCAGTGCCTCCAGCTCCAGCTCCTGCCCCAGCCCCAGCCTCAGCCCCAGCTCTGCAGTCATTTCCTGCTCCAAACCAGCCCGTTGGTGCCTACCCATTCCAGCAGTACAACGCTGCTGGTACCATCACAAGTGCACCGCCTGGGTGCTATACTGGGGCTCCAGTTCCATGGGCACCACCATTACCTTCTCCATATGCCTCTTATCCCCCTCCCCCTCCCCCTCCCCCTCCCCCTCCAGGATCAGCCATATATCCTCCTGCTCCAGTTCAACCTCTTAAACCGTATGGAGTACAATACCCGCCTCCACCAGTGTCTCAAGCTTCTTCTGGTGCCCCTACAGATATTGCTTCTAGCAGTGAGCCCCAACAGAGTTATGCTGCATCTGCTGGTGAAGCACAGCAAAATTTCCCCCCAGGAGTGCAATCTCAAAGCAGTGACCCTGCGCAGTCTGTTCCAACCTATATGTATGGTAATTCTGCCATTTCTATGCCACCAAATGCCCAAGCTCCATACCCAACACCTACATATAGCTATCCATCTTATTATAGTGCTGTTCCTCCACCCCCTCCCCCTGCTATATCTCAGTCAACTGTGGACCCTAGTCAGAGCTTGAGCAATGTTCCTTGGGCCCTGAATGTGCCATTGCCTCCACCTCCATCATCTGCTGAGAGAAGTAAGAACGGTACAGATGCTGAATTTGAAAAATTCATGACAGAAATAAAATGAAGCTGTGACGATGGGATTTTGGATCAGAGGTAAGAGCAGTCATAATATAACTTTTCTCCCTATTTTTTTGCTTTTCAATCGCTACCAGTAGATCGTTTAAATTGCTATTCTTGCCTATGTCTCAGATAATTATGGACAAATATTAAAACTCAAGTCAAAGGTGGCAATTAAAGCTTAATGTTGGTCACGGATGGTACCATATGAAATTCTTCATCGTCTATCAGAATGGCATCAGTTGAGATGCATGCTTTGCATAAGATGCAAACAAGACATCCTATTTCAGTCTCTTACCTCTTGGCTCTTGCCATGATTACTCACTGGAAGCTGGGCATGTGCATAACCGTGCTGAAATCCTAACCTTTGCAGAGAGTAGAGAAAAAGTTCAGTCTCGTTCAGCCCTGTATTAGACTACTGATTTACAATTTCATATGCCGGTTTTGATTTTTGTCAGACTATTTCATTCATGCGGTTATATCTGCTTTAGGATATCTTGTTTAGTTGTTTTGTTGAAGTCGATTTAATATATATTTGAACATTTTAATCTCTGGCTGTTGACTATTTTGGTGGTAAAGCTTACAATTACTTTTAATGAACTTTTTGCTCCATGTCACTGTGACCATTCCTAGAGCTGAAAGAGGGCTGGTGTTTATCTGTCCAATCTAACTGAAGACGAGCACTTGTTGGACTTTGAGGCTGGTGGTGTGCTGGATTCTAAGTGATCGAGCTTGTGATTTCAGTTTTGTTTATTTCCTGCCATAATACCTTCCTAATACATTATGTCAGGCTTTATAATTGCAGGGATAGTCGTTATTGGGTGTGATTTTGGGTTTCCATAGAATGCTTTTGCCTTTGGGTATTAAGTCTTTTCTTTTTAGCTGATGATTTGGAATGATTAATCGGAGGGGAAAACGTTTGGTACTAATTGAACTGCTTAGAGGGCTGATTCTGAAGGGCTTTGGCCTCCCCTGTATTGAATGATTACACACACACACACACACACATATTTCCTGTTGAAACGTGAAACCAGAGATCTGATTTCTTGGCTTCTGAATTGTGTTCGCCTCTGTTGAGAGATTAGAATCCAATTCCCTTGTGGGCTGTTCTCCTGCATATATTTTAATAGAATATTCATAGTTCTCAACTGAACCTGTCAAACAGCCAAGATAGATATAATAAACTATCTTGCAGCTTAAGTCCTTTGATAATCGATTTTATCTGCTAATGAAGTGGATTAGACGTCTTTGGGAACCTTGGATACCCCCTAGGTGGATGCAGTGCATAAAGTGTTATTGGTTTTTCTGAATATATGCGCGTATCTTTTCATAATTCTAGTTAACTATTTGCTAACGGTAGAAATATTCGTCGATTTCAATTTTGTGCCGAGTCTTGTGAATTTGGCCTGAAGCGATGGAATTGCTTAGGCTGGTCCTGTGAGAGATGGATTCGCTCTTGAGGTGCAATGGAAGTGTTGGAATCTAATTTGTGTCCATTATTTGAATTATAATTTGGTAATTTGGTAAGCCACATTACATGTGCTCCTGGGGAATACTATTACTGGACCTAAAACCTAAGCAAATTGAATCTAAACCCAACTTTATTGTACTTATGTCCTTCAAAAATTTTATACCCATCAAACGAGGGATGGCAGCAGACTGGAATTTGTTACTTCTGTCCCATTGCCAAACCTTTCTACTGTCTTCGCCTTTTTTCTTCACTTCAACGTCAAGGCGGAAGGCCTAATTTTATTTTAAAAATTAACTTTGGAAAGACAAACTAGATAGCGTTTGCTTCTACGTAAATTGAATTTATAAATCAGTTCCATAAAAGCAATCCGAATGAGAATCGTGATGGAAAGTTAAAATTTGAATTAAGTAATTTTTTGTACTGTTATTGTCAAACTAATTCTAAATAATTAATATTGAAATATGTCAAATATAAAACATATATTAAGAGGGTAACCTTTATAGTCATTATGTACATTTCTTTAAATATCCCTCATTTATAAAATTAACATGTGAAGTGTTAAACTACCAATTTAATAAACGTCAAATGTGGGAAAACTTGTTGAGTTAGCCCACTACAATATTTGGTAAATTAATTAAAATTTAGTAATATTTACAAATTCTGTTTTACTTTATTTGTTAAATTTAATTTTATTTGGTAATATATATATATATATATACTTATTATTTTTTTCTGAATTTAAGAAAAAAAAGGTAATTATTTCGGCATTTATGTTTGTATGTTTGCGTGTATTACTTATGGTATTAATTCTATTTGTTTAAAACATGACAATACGGGCATTCATTTTAAAATATGTATAAACAATAAATATTTGTTTACATGTTAAGTTACTTTTTTTGTATAACATATATTTTATATTTCTTTTCAGCAATTGAGAAATTCATGCTTTCTACATATATTATTTATTTTGGTATTTTTACTTCGTACGGCACAAAAAATTATTTTATTTTATTCAGCACACTCATAGAGTGTTGTCCCATGGCCAGTCTAAAATAATATACTATATTAACAATTTGATATTGCACATTATCAAATGTTAATTTATAATTTATTGAGAATATATATATATATATATATATATGCGTGTGTGTGTAACTAATACTGGAGATAAGCTTTCTCGTCTCTCGTCTCCTCTGAATTAATGCCGAAGAAGGGAGGGACGAGGGGTAAAATGCTCCGCAGTCCACACTGCTCCAACCCTCGCCTTATTTTTTTTTTCTAGGATATTAGCACTTACTGCCAACGTCCAACTTTATATCCAACTAAGAATTATTGAAGCAAGAGAAAATGTATACAAATTCACAAAACCAACTGTTGAGGAGGATAAGGTGCATAGACCACTTGATCCCTTGATGGGAATGGTTCCAAAGACAAAATCTTCACAAGGAACACTGGCACTTGCTTTCATTGTCATTGCCTTACCCATATTCGAGCATCCCAATCAGAATGCATGAAGTAAGAAAAGAAGTACAGAAATCCGAAAAAACCAAAAAGCAACTGTTGAAGAGCCTAAACTGCAGAGTTCACATAAGCACTTGTGGGAATGGTTCTAAATCTGAAGACATCTTCATTTTCATCTCCTTTCCTGTCTGAACGTTCCCACCCCAAATCAGCCTCAGTTTGGTGATGAACAACACTTTATGATGATATCTTATCCCTAAACTAGCTCCAGTTCATCAAAAGCATTGACCATTGACCAATGTATGCTGTCATTCTACATGCTACCTTTATGCCCTTGGGACAAGAGAATTATATGAGAATAGAATGGAAGACTAGAATAAAATGAGAAAGAAATCAGATATGGTGATATATCTCATATTTAATATGCACAATAAGGAATAAGAAATTAAATGAATGAAATTATGATTATTACATTATTTTATATGTAACAAAAGTAAACATTACATACAAGATTAAAGTATTTTGACAATAAAAATTAACACTCATCTTAAAACTTAATATAATTTTAATTTCAGGAAGATTAAATTTAAAACCTAATTTTCTCTAATAATAATAATAATAATAATAATAATAATAATAGTAATAATAATAGTTTAGCATAAAAATTGATGTACAAAATATATAATACATAAAAAAATATCAATATTTTATTTGGTTGTTAAATATATATTAAATTACTATAACATAATCATTTTATTAATATATAGTCAAATATAACACACACACATGATAAGTATATAAAATATATTTATGTAAAGTGTGTACAAAATAATTAGTATCTTTTTATGATGCGATAACAAGTTCCAAAATTCACATATTAGTTACATCATATCTTATTAAATTTTGTAGAAAAAAATTTGACAAGATCATAAATAGGCGGGCTCATAAACTTAATCCTGGTGGCGTACATCTATGTTTGTTAGTTTTCATGTATATTTTTCGAGTGTGTCTGTTGTGCTTAGGGAACAAAGTATATCTTTCAGGGTTATGTGATGTATCGTGTTCGTGATAGGCGTGGTGGAAGGAAGAAGCCAGTTCATAAGGGCGCTGTGTATGGTAAGCCCACCAACCAGGGTGTCACTCTGCTAAAATTTCTACTGAGCAAGCGGTGATCAGCTGCAGAGGAGCGTGCAGGCAAGAAACTGGCTGGTCTTAGGGTTCTGAATTCTTACTGCATCAATGAGGCTTGCATTAAATTTTTTTTCATGTTAAATTTAGTATTTCGTTTCTTTCTTTCTTTTTTAGGAACTCCTGCACCAGTCTGATGAAGTTGTTGTAACTGAACTATAGGAATCATGAACTAGGCTCTTATGAACCTCTGGTTAACTCGAACAGTTTTTTTCTTTAAGATCAATGAGTGATTAAACCTCTTCGGTTCCGTTTTAGAATAGAGCAAGAAATATGAATTCTTTAGTTTAAGGGCACCCCTAGGTTTTCCTGTTAGGATTTGACTTGAAGCTAGTTATCTATAGATTTTCTTCATCTGCATGACATGGCTATTGATGCAAAGGAGTAACGCCTTGTCTGCACTGCGGGACTGCACTCGCAAGTACTATAATGGGGTAATATTGGTGATCCAGCCCATGCTGCTTTCACCAATGACCAAAGAGTCAACTGGATCTGCAATCCGGTTCACAAATTGTGGACTGACTTCTGCTGGAAAGAAATACAGTGTTCAAAAAGGAAAAGGTCACTTGCACCACGAAGCACGGCCTTCTTAAAGGGCTACTTGGAAGAGGAACCAAACGCTATCCTGCTATCATAGAGTTGCAGCTGATGATTTTTGTCCACTTTGAGAGGAGTTTAATGCTTTTCTTCTTATTAAGAATGTCACCTTTCTGATTTTTTGGATATGCTGAGTTCCATTTATTGTGTCAATAGGATTTTACTCCATTGATTTGAGGATATGTTGAGTTTGTGTGTGTGTGTGTGTGTGTATTTTACAATATTTATTACAATGGTTAAAATGTTAGAAAGAATAACGAACAGGTCTATCTTTATTATTATTATTTTTCAATTGTAAACCACGAGCTATTATTAAAATTTTGTATTTCATTATCAATAATATTCCACAATAGTAATAATTAATGTTTCAAAGTAATACAGAAGCAAAAAACAAAAATGAACACGAATATTAAAATAAATTATATTTTGAAAAAAGGTTGTGGAAGTGAAATGGAAAAATTAAACATAAATAATGATAGATCTATGTCACATATTGACATTTATGCTATGTTTGGTTCTTGGAATTCATAGAGGAAAAAAAAACGAAAATGTTAAGAAAAATATTTTTACTTGTTTGGTTAATAATGAAAATTTAATGGAAAAGAAAATTAGGAGGAAATTGTTATTGAAAAAGGAAAAATTCATTTCCCTTGCAAAAGGACGAGGAAAATTATTGTAACTCTTATTTCTCTTTCAAAACTTCATCAACTCCATTTTTTTTTATCAATTTCTTCATTATTTTTTCTCAAATTATAAAAAAAAATTCAATTCTAAATTTTTATTAATTTTATTTATTTATTTTTTCTCATTAAAATCATTTTCAACCAAACAATACGTGCAGTATTGAATTTCTTTCATTTTTTTTTTCCTTTCTCTATTATTTTTCTTTCCACACTTATTTCCCTAAACCAAACATACTATTCATTTAGAGATCGTTTGGAAAACAACAGAAAATAAAGATTAGCCTTGAAAATGAACTTAAAAAATGTGGATGAGCAAAGCTCTGTGACTTCGATTTCAAAAATTGGAACCCAGTAATGGGCCATCATTGCCAAAGTATCTCGTCTGTGTCCACCATTTCCTTCTAATGTTTCATCAATTTAGATCGGTTGGCTAACAAAGGCCCAAGTGCACCAAGTAGTCAAGTACCAGCTGAGGATATTCTACGCGTATATTGTTCCATTGGCTTGTAATTGGTTAAACTATCAGTATCGAAAGCATGCGAGAGAAAGAAAGTAAAAATGTATGGCCCTGTGATTGAAAATATAATGTACTTGGGTTCCAATTAAACGAGGAATGAGGGTTATCTCAAAAGCATACAATCTTCGACGACGACAACATTTTGAGACAACGTGAGAAGGGTGGGCTTTTAGTGCATTTCTTTGGTACCTTTCCTTCAAAGCGCAGCAAATGCTTAGGTGGCCAATTAAGAACGCTTCAATCATGGCATACATGTTCAAAAAGGGCAATATTAAGATTGTGGGTCCACTAAAACAAAGATAATTTTTATGCAAACCGTTTATATCTTCTCTTTAAATCAGCTTAATTTTGAAAGCCTTAAGTTTAAATTTTGACAGAGAAGGGGTTTAAACATAACTCCCCAAAGATAAATGCAAATTTTTGAAATTTCAGGCAATTTTAAGTCAATTCTGAGGGTTTTTTAAAGAAAATTTTTAGATATGGCCAAATTGAATTAAAATTTATTACTAAATCGTTATAGGTATGTAGTAAACTGCAAAATGAATTCATAAAGAAAGAATCTAAAAGATTTGGCACCACCAGGCCAAAAATGCGTTTTTAACATTTAAAATCCATGCAATATATAGGTGTGGGCATGAAATTTGTCTTCGTGTCCAAGTAATATACATTTGTCATGTATATTACTCTATAGCAGGGTATTGATATAATATATATATATATATATATAACAATCGTATATTGTAAAAACACACGAACATAGAGTTTTTGAAAAAGAGGATTTGAGGTGACTTAATGGCATATGCAATTAATGGAATATCAGAGTTTTTACTTTTGCTTTACCAATACGTGTAATTTGGGTGAATTTCCAAGCTATCTTCAACTTAGTTTCTATTCCTTTGTCTTATCTTCACTTTAGAAGGTATAAATCATTAGCTTGTCTATTTTCCATGTCTTCACACACTTGGAAGATGTGTGGAGGGTCCCATTTTCACATATATATATATATATATCTCTCTCTCTCTCTCTCTCTCTCTCTCTCTTCATATATATCCTTTATAATAAAGCTTCTTTATTTTGCAACAATGACATGATGAGTTGACATGTGGGACCCTTTTTTCAACACCCCCTCTATTATTTTACCTAAATATTTTTTTGGGTGACAAAACATTGGATCTCAATTGGGTTTCAAAGGGATGATTATTGTTTAGATCACATGGATCCCTTATTTGTCCCCTCGGCTTTTTAGTCACAAAAGTTTCGCCTAATGTTGGGTCATCTTCATCATAAAATATTACTTCCCACCTCAATGCATTTGGACTCATTCTCTTTGTGCTTCTAAAGCTTACGTAAGCAATTGGTGATTAAGTCAAACTGGGAATGTCTTCAAATGGCAATTTAGGAGGTGAGGAATTAATTAATGCATAATAGGATCTTTTTTTTTTGTATAATAAACTAATTAAAAATGTGAATTTTATCTCTCGCTCCCCTCAAAAATCTATATCTTGACTCTGGCAATACCACATGTCAATGCCTGCCTGATATTTACACACAAACTTATATTTAAAAGGTTGAGTTAAAAAATCTTCTAGATATTGAAGTATCTTGACTTACGAGTGGGAGCCTCGCAGGTCACATGCTTACCGCTTTACTTCACTAATCTTCAAACCCTAATGATTCTGTCGTCCACTAAGCATTCCCACTTTCTATATGTGAGTGAACTTGTGACTGTACTTAATTTGTGTGCATATTCCATTGAATATATGTATATGAAGTTATAGATATTTATTCACATTAATATGAGTTTGTTATTTATTTTTATTTGCCATCATTTGATGCATCCTTTGATTTAAAGTATTATCGTAATCTATATGTTAAAAGAATCTATAATATCTTGTGTACAAGTGAAGGACTGGTTAGATGTTGAAATCTTTGTCCTTCTTTGTGGAACAAGTGATGTTGTAATAACATAATAAAAAAAAACCAAATCAATCTCAATACACAAAGATTTGTTAAAGCATATCTCTTACGTATGCGGGAATAACCCTGCTCAAGTGTGAATATTCCACTATTAATCACTGGAAAGTAAAGCAAGATTCAATTAACTTTAGACACTTCCTTCCCCATTCAAATGCCAGCGAAATAGAGGATATAATAGTTATTTTGGATGCTAAATATATAATCCGATTTAAAATTTATTAAGTAATATAGTGTTTTCATTGTAGAAATACGGTTTAAATAATTCTTGCGTCATTAATTTCCTTGACGATCATTTAAAAAAGTAAAATATCAAACATTTTTTTCAAAAAGGAAAATTTATTATATCACGAAGAAGTACTAGTAATAAGTGTTGCTCCAAAATTCATCCTAATGAGTAACAAAAATCGTCTCATCAGGCGAGCCAAACATGCCCAGGCACGTGTCACCGACACGTGAAAAAAAAAAATGAAGTGGGTTTGAAGGGGACAAAGGCATTTCAATGGGACCCACAAAACCCGCCTTAATGGGCCACCATCCCTTCTGGGCTTCAAACATCGAAACAGCGGCCCCAATCTCATATATTTAACCATTTAATTTATTAAGAGGTTGTTGCGGAAAATATTGATGGTTAAAAAATATGGGTTAATTTTGTTTTCGTTTATTGTGTCTGATTTTAGGCGCACTTTTTTAAGAATTATGTAAGATTAAAAAAAAAAAGAAATAAAATTTAAGATGTAATAATTGTATTACGTGTCTTTACATTACAAAAATATAGATAAACATAGCTGCCATGTTTGACCATGCGATCTTGTAAACTTTTTTAATTATTTGTTTAAATGAAATTCACTTTAAAGTACTGTACTGGTTCATGACAATATTACTATCGATCTTTCAAATCATTCCATGTGATTTGGGATCAAACGCATCATCTCAAGTTATTTATTTATTTAATGAACGTAAAACTCAAGAATGATTATGCGCTGTGACACGTGGCATGATTTCTGGCACCGGGGGACAACGGGAACTCGTTGGCGGGTCAGATCAACACTCAAATATTATACGTGATCGTAAATTTAAACTTAATTTGGTTATTTTCGTAAATTAAAAAAATCTGATTCGAATCTAATTTATCAATTTTACAAGATATTTGAATAAAATCTGTCAACTGATTAATTAAAAAAATTATTTTTCTTTAATTAAAATTAAAATTTGATATTTTAAATATTTTCTATTTAATTTTATTTAATTAATTTTTTATATTTATATAAATATTTTATATTTATATAATATTTTTTAAATTATTTAAATTATACTTGTTGTTACGTAAGTCAATTCGTCAAATAATTTAAAATTGACCTATTTATTTTTTATTTTTTTAAGTTCGTAAATTTTAACTAGATTTTAAGTCAAACTTGTAAAAACTTATCTGTTAAATAAGTTGGATTTGAATCAGATTTTAGAGTCATGTATTTACCTGCCACTCTTGGGTAAAATTTCAAGTATAAGTGGATTATATTTGAAAAATAAGAGATGGTTTACTGCAAGGGCAATCAAGAAGAATTGCATTTAAAAATTTATAATTTTTTGTTAAGGATATTTGTCAGTGTCTTGCGAAGCTACCTAGTTATTTTGAATTGCTTTTAACTCCACAAATGATACAAAAAGTAAATGCCCACCATGTCAAGCTGACACATAAGCAGCAGAATAATTTAACATCTTCTCAGCATTGTTTTATATAACACATAGGCATAGTAACTAAGGTTATGTTTGTTTGGATTTTTAGGGGTGTGTTGTTTTGGTGTGTTTATTTTGAAAATTACGTGAGAGAGAGAAAAAGATAAAATTTAAAATGTACAATAACTTGTGGGTAGAAAAAAGTAAAACAAACATAGCTAAGCTGTTTGCATTCACATAAAATTCTTAAAACAATTGTTAATAAAGAAAGTGGAATTTGGAATTCAAAAATTTGATAACCCCCGAAATTTCCAAGTCCAGTAAAGGAAAGAAGTGCCAATAATATTGGGTCATTTACTGTTTAATCAATGACTGCAACCTTAAGAGTTAAAACTGTAATTGATGTCTCAATTGTAATTTTCATAAATGGGTCCCATTACTCTAATTTAGAACAATTTTTTATGCATATTGCTACTCAATTCCAAGTTGAATTACCAATAAATTTTTTCAACATTTGATCGCAGATGTTTCTGATAAATGCAGCCCACTGGCCTACTAATGTAAACAGAAGGTTCTGTTCCAATTTTATGGCGATGGTCCTCCTCATGACCCCATTTTCATAGTCAAGACGACTTTAATTTCATCTCTCACCAACACAGACAAAGAAAACGAAAAAGAAGAAAACATGGCGGAAAAAAAAAAAAAAAAAGGAAAAGAGAGAGCATATTATTTCAGGAATAACAGGAGTTTGAAGAATTGGAACGGTGGGAAATTGTAAATCACTTTCTTGGATCCTGCAACAAACATTGCCCTGATTGTGCCCATATGTATCAAATTGCTTCTGGGCCAAAGATAAAGGAGACAGGGAATGATGAAAAGTAGGGAGGGAAAAACAAAAGAAAAAGGAGAAAGAAATCCAACAAAACTCAAAAAAGAATAGTAAGAGAAACAGAAAAAGTTGTGAAATAAAGAGCAGAGAGAAGAAAGCAAAAGTGGAACAGACACTTGTGCTATCGTGTAGCCGCTTCAAATCCCATGAGTTTGTGCTATGAAGTTTTGAGATAAGCAATAGCATTACTAGCAGAAGGGGCTAGTTTTTGTTCCATTCATTTTCTGCCTATCTTCATGCCAAAAAAACAGCACAATGGGAGAAGCTAATCATCATGGAACACCTTCTGTGCCAAGCACTCCGGAAAAGCAAATCCAACCATCAAAACCAGCTCCCCCACCTTAAATTCATCACTTCTCTCAACGCAACACATTTCTCAGTCTTTTCTACCATCACAACCCCAGAACCATGAACTTCTTCTCCCTTTTACTCCCTGTAGCCTTCTTGATTCTTCTTAGGCCATCACTAGTCGCCCCCACCTCCACGGCGAAGTTGGCAGCCGCCTCGCGTCCGCCAATCCAACTTCTATCCCTTCTTTCAATAAAATCTTCTCTGAAAGACCCTCAAAACTCATTTGCCGATTGGGATCCTACAACTGCATTCTCTAGGCCAGGTTCCCAGCCCACTTGGTGTTCTTGGTCCGGCATCAAATGTGACCGAAGGACAAACCATGTTACAACCTTGGACTTGTCGGGGCGCAATCTATCTGGAAGCATACCTACTGGTATCAGACACCTGTCCCATTTGCACCATTTGAATTTGAGCCGGAATTCCTTTGATGGCCCCATACAAGCTGCCGTTTTTGAGCTATCAAACCTCAGAACTCTTGACATCAATCACAACTTCTTCAATTCAAGCTTTTCACCTGGCCCATCAAAACTCAAGTCTCTCACTTTGCTTAATGCTTACAGCAACAGCTTCACGGGACCATTACCTGAAGAGCTCATCTACCTCAGAAATCTCGAGTACCTCAACCTTGGGGGCAGCTACTTTCAAGGCGAAATCCCCTCAAGCTACCGAAAATTTCCAAAGCTGAAGTTTTTGTACCTGCATGGGAATTCACTGGTGGGTCAAATTCCAGCTGAGCTAGGATTCTTGAATCAGCTTGAACATATAGAATTGGGCTACAATGCATTTGTTGGTGGGCTTCCTGTAGAGCTTTCAAGCTTGTCAAATTTAGTATATCTTGATATCTCGTCTGCAAACCTATCAGGCAATCTTCCATCAGAGTTTGGCAGATTGGGGAAGCTGGAGGCATTGTTGCTCTTCAAGAATAACTTATCAGGATCAATTCCAGCGAGCTGGGCACAAATGGAATCACTGCAAATTCTTGATCTGTCAGACAATAGCCTGTCGGGTGAAATTCCCAGGGGATTCTCAGCCCTAAAAGGCCTCAACACACTATCCTTGATGAACAATAAACTGAGAGGTGGTGTTCCACAGGGAATTGGAGAGCTTCCCAACTTGGAAGTTTTGTATTTGTGGAACAACTCCCTTTCAGGAATTTTACCTCAGAAATTAGGCTCCAATGCTAAGCTGCAAAAGCTTGACGTCTCCACGAATTCGCTCACCGGTCCAATCCCTCCGAATCTTTGCCTCAGCAACAAGCTAGTAAAGCTCATCCTCTTTTCAAATCAGTTTTTTGGGGAGATCCCTTCATCCTTAGCTAACTGCACAACGTTATGCCGTTTGAGGATTCAAAACAACATCCTCAATGGCACAATTCCACTTGGATTTGGCTACTTGCCGAACCTCACCTACTTTGAGTCAAGCAAGAACAGATTATCTGGTCCAATCCCTAAAGATCTGGGAAATGCCGTGAAATTGGAGTTTTTGAATATATCAGAAAATCAGTTTAATTCTGAGCTGCCGGGTAAAATTTGGAACTCTCCTAGTTTACAGATTTTCTCTGCAAGTTCTTCTAATCTCAGTGGCAAAATCCCTGATTTCATTGGTTGCAAAAGCTTCTACAAGATTGAGCTTGACGGAAACAATCTCAGTGGCAGCATTCCCTGGGACATTGGCCACTGCGAGAAGCTGATTGCCTTGAATTTACGCAGGAATTCTCTGACAGGAATCATTCCCTGGGAGATTTCCACCCTTCCTTCCATCACAGACGTTGACTTGTCTCACAATTTTCTCACGGGGGCCATCCCTTCGAATTTCAACAACTGTAGCACTCTGGAGAATTTCAATGTCTCCTACAATCAGCTGACAGGCCCCGTGCCCACGTCGAGCCTGCTCTTTTCTAGTCTCAATCCTTCTTCTTTCATCGGAAACGAAGAGCTCTGCGGTGGAATTCTCAAGAAACGTTGCCGGACGGACGGACCGGCCGCCGGACCAGTGCCGATCCGCCAGCAGCCTAAGAAGACGACGGGGGCCATTGTCTGGATCATGGCGGCGGCGCTTGGCGTCGGACTGTTCATCTTGATCGCGGGCAGCCGCTGTTTCCAGGCAAGATACGGTCGTAAATTCTCCACCAATCAGGACGCCGGGCCATGGAACCTGACGGCGTTTCAAAAGCTCAAATTCACGGCCGATGACGTACTGGAGTGCGTAAACACGACCGATAAGATCATCGGGATGGGGTCCACTGGGACGGTGTACAAGGCCGAGATGCGAGGTGGCGATATCATAGCCGTTAAAAAGCTATGGGGGAAGCAAAAGGACACAATCAGGAGGAGGATGGGAGCGCTGGCCGAGGTCGATGTCTTAGGCAACGTTAGGCATCGTAACATCGTGAGACTGTTAGGGTGTTGTAGTAACTCTGAATGCACGATGTTGCTCTACGAGTACATGCCAAATGGCAGCTTGGATGATCTACTGCATGGGAAGAACAAGAACCACAATTTGGTGGCCGATTGGGTTACAAGGTACAAGATTGCCCTGGGGGTGGCACAAGGGATATGTTATCTTCATCACGACTGTGATCCGGTGATCGTGCACCGCGACCTGAAGCCGAGCAACATACTTTTGGATGCCGAGATGGAGGCTCGGGTGGCTGATTTTGGGGTGGCAAAGTTGATTCAGAGTAATGAATCCATGTCCGTGGTTGCTGGATCCTATGGCTACATTGCTCCAGGTATGGTTTCTCTCTTTCTTCTTCTTCTTTTTCTCTTAATATTATTTATTAAATATGATTTATAGCCTTGAGTTATTTGATTTTTTAAATTCTCGAGCACAATTCACAAACCATTAGTATGTTATTTAGAGTCAGAATGGACCAAATTCTCTGTTTCATTTTTATCTTTATTTTCTGTGTCTTTAGTTGTTCATCGGTATATGCAAAGCATATCCGTATAGGTACTTGTTGTGTGATACAAAATAATAAAATGAAATAGAAGATTTCATGGGCGTTAGCATGTTAAGAAAGAATCAAGACAAGATATAATATATCTGACATATCATGTGATGAGGTTGAACTTTTTTGAAGTTACGAGTTTAATTCTTATGGAAAGAAGCCATGCGTTTGATTCACAGATCAACTTCTACAGAAATAGTTTATTTTTAATTAATGATTGTTAACTTATTCTTAATTAATATCTGGATATAATCATAGCATGTACTAATTACTTTAACGAAAAATGGTAATAGACACGCACAAAAGTATAAGCGCCTGGACCATTTTTCAAATTTAAACAATAGTGAAGGTGCAGTTTAGGTACGAATGTCACTCCAAATTTGATGGGCTGGTAGTGGAAGCCTCTTTCATTCTTCTAACTTTTGTTCCTTTTTGTCTGGTCATTTACTGCTGTTTCAGTACATTGTCCACTACTGCGCCTCAAGTGCTCTTCCTCTTTAATTTCACTTTCATCATATGCTTAGGACCCACCAAGATTTTGTCAATTAGTTGCCCTTACCCACTTAGGCTTAGTTTTTTCATCTCCACTTTCCTTGACTTTGGAACTCAACTTCAACCTTTAGACATCATCTTATCTGATTCAACAATTTTATGCAATAATACTGAGGTGGGCATTTTTGTCCTTTACCTATTTTTGCAGAATATGCTTACACGTTACAAGTTGACGAGAAGAGTGACATTTACAGCTACGGAGTGGTGCTGATGGAAATCTTGACAGGGAAAAGGTCTGTGGACTCTGAATTTGGGGAAGGGAATAGTATAGTGGATTGGTTGAAATCTAAAATCAAGGCCAAAAGTGGTTTAACTGAAGTGTTGGACACGAGTGTTGGTGCATCTTGTGCTTCAGTTAGGGAGGAAATGATGCTACTCCTTAGGGTTGCATTGCTGTGCACGAGCCGGAATCCCGCCGACCGGCCCTCCATGAGGGATGTCGTGTCGATGTTGCATGAGGCCAGGCCGAAGCGGAAGCTGCCCGGGAACGGCGGAGGAGCCGGCGGTGATGTCGTGGTGGGTGGCCGAGATTTTTCTGAGCCTCAAAAGCCGATGGTTCAACGTGGATATATTTGAGTTTTGGTTTTTAACTTTGTTCTTTTTCGATATTTTTTGGGTTTTTTTGAATTTAAGATTGTGGGGATGGTATAGAAGAAGTTGTTTTAATGTACCAATTTGATCAATGAACTATTCAAGTCTCTATCAAGTTACTATGTCCTTTGGGATTGCAAATCACAAGCAAAAAATCACGTATAAGCAAATATAGGAAGAGTCGAAAGTAATGACTTGTGTTTCTAACTATCAAAGAGAAAAAGATTAAAAAGAATGCAAGTTTATATGTTTTTGTTAAATGTATACACTTGAGATTATTAATCTTATAGCATGCAGATATAATGACATATAAGGTGCTCCCATTTAATTTCCACTTCGATACATTTATTTAATTTGGTTTTACCCTTTTTTTTCCCAAAATCTAAAGCCTACACAATTTCAGGAAAGATTTTTTTTTAAAAAAAAAAAAAAAGCTTGAGTAGCTTCGATTCTAGTAATTTGCAGTGATACTTGCAGGATAGATCATCCACCAACAGTGTCTTCGTATTGACAAAGGGAGTTCGGACACACAATCTTGGACAGAAAGTGACCAATTTGTGCCAACCAAACCAAAACATTTTCGTATAAAAATTGTATTTTCTACGTAGACTGCTTTTGTTTAAACTTGAGATTTTTAATATTTGGTAAAGAATTTAAATTTGTCCTAATCAATGTTAGAATGGTGAAACATTGGATTCCATCAAGTACTAATGAATTTTACTCAAAAAAGTGTTCCCCATATTGTCAACCCAGTAATTATCGAACTGCACGAAATGATGCTTTGCCCATGCGCCAGCAAGTGGTCAATAATCATAGGATTAGGGGCATTTAGTTGTCCATTGCACAAACCATCATAGCTAGGAATTTCTATTAGCCCAATCACATGTCATGTTTTGAAGGGTAGAACCGGCAGATTCCAAAGTAACTTTTAAATGTGTGACAGTGGGCAATGGAGAACAGTGTTTTAAAACACTCGTCAAACCGAAAAATATTCCTCATCGATTACGTAATATTTATATTATAAATATTAATTAAAATATTAAAAATATATAAAATAATAAATATTTACACTTATACAATAAAAATACACAAAAATAAAAATAATAAATATTAATTCAATAAATAAAATGTAAAAATATACAAAAAATAGATATTATTAAAATATTTAATCAAAATGTAAAAAAAAAAATATATATATATATATATAAATTCTTATTAAGGTATTATGTATTCAATATATGTCTTAAAAATATATTCAATGTATGTTTAAGTAAAAAATTGATAAATATTTTGAAAGACAATTCATTTAATTTATAAAATTTGCATTATGAAGAAGTAGAAACTGAAGATATATCATAATAAAAGAAACAAATTTTGAGTTGAGGAGAAGAAAATTAAGATTTAAAAGTCTGTTGTTTATTAATTTAGACTATTTAATTTTTATGAACTGTGACTGATTTATTAGGCTTAGTAGTTTAACTATAATTTTATTTGATTTTATTCAATTTTATTGTCAATTCTAGATTTTAAGTCCTATTCAGATCGTGTTGTTTTTGACCAGACGATGATCTGACTAATTCAATCGTCCGGTTCAGATAGTTTTTTAAAATACTGATGGAGAAGTAAGAATCCTTCTTGATTTTCCCAGACTAATTTATAACACTTTCTTATCAAAAATACAAAATTATTGGTTTTGATTCATATAATCCACATTAGTATAAAAAGTATGAACCCCTGTTAATAATCGTTTTTTCCTCTATATTAATTTACTGCAACATTTTTATTTAATTATACAATTTTTATGAGTTATTATCTGGATCCAATCCAACAATTTAAAATGTCAAATTTACATTTAAAATTTGCCCTGTTTTCATTTTTAAAATTTTTTTTAAAAAATATTTCCATCAATATAATTAAATGTGTGTGTATTTAACTCAAATAATTTATTTATATTTAACTGCACATGTAATAAGTGCGCAAAAGCTCTCATAGGGAAAGACAAAAAGTTGGCTAAAGAAGCTACAATGAGGAGATATGGATTTGATTAATTAGAGTTAATTTGAATGATATAGAATTTGTACCAATTCTTGTACCGAATCTGTTATTGCATGACAAATGTTTGGATGCAAATTTGTGTCATTGGAAATGAATTCGTTCAAATATATTAAATATTAAAATAATATTTTTTATTTCTTCATCTCCCTTATTTTTACATTATTCTAATATTTCTATATCAAACTTTCAATCTACAAAATTTGCATACAAACATCAGCAATTAAACCACTCTGATTTTACTGTTATCTTGTCAACCTATTATACTCTTGCTTCTACAACATAGTACCTTAACATTGCACCACAGTTGCATTAAATTACATTTTTATGTTCTTATTGCAGTCACTTCGTTTACCAGTTGAATTTGATGTACTCTCAAGCTTCTCTGTTGAAGCTGCAAATCAATGTCAAAATAATCTGTTCACAACAATTTTCAAGAGATACTATTTATATATATATATATATATATATATATTATTTTGTTGATTTTTCTGTACTATATTATTATTTAATAAGGATTTTTGGATGTTCAATGTGAATTCTAAACTTATCCTTTATTTTTAATTTTCTATTTTTTAAATCTTTTTCTATGTCTCCTTTGTTTTTTCTACTAACTAATTATTTTTATTTACATTTTACTACATGTTTCTCTCTTTCTATTTTATTTTATCATTCTTTATTTTGTTATTTTTTTTTATATTTTTAACCTATGTTTATACTATATCATTTAAAAAATAGAAACTTTTTGATTGTAGAATAAAAAATTACAAGATTACCTTTATTTGAATTCTTTTATTTTTTTTCCATCACCTTTTCTTCCTTTTCTTTTAACAGACTATCATATTTGCATTTTTTTTCTCAAATTTTCTCTCCTTTAAAATTCTTTTAATCTTTTTTTTTATTTAGAAAATTTTATATACTTTTTAAAATAATTTTATATCTATTATTTAAAGTGCAATAGCTTCATAATTTACATATAAATTTGCACCTGCAAAGTGTCTAACTTTTACTAGTAAATATATATAGGCATGCGTGCGTGCGTGCGTGCGTGCTTGTTAAATTGCATTTCTACCACGTGGTTCTTTACAAAAAATCTTTTTTTTTTAAATTATCATTTTATAAAACTAAAGAGGAAATCATTTTATGATCCATTTAATTCTTTCTTGAATTATAATCAAACATGTTAGTCTCAAACACAAAATTATACTAATAAGCAACGTATCAAGTGTGGAGTGAAGACCCTCTACCCATTAAAAATAGTGTTTTTTAAACTTAATGAGGTTTCGTGTGAACTGTCAATAGATTCTCAAAATTCAATTGTGATGATTACTTAAATGTTTCTTGTCTCATGATTAAAATTTAGTTAAATCTGGACACTAAATGTCTTCCTGGACCAACAGATTCAGCCCGATCGATAAAAGTTGTAGGGCTTAAACTTAAATTTGAATGTAACACTCCCTCATGTGTATTGGGCTATCATCCCAACAAAGTATTATTCTCTTGCATCTACTTTTCAATAAATAAATAAACAAATTTATTTTAAGAATATATTAAAAATGTAACAGAATCATTTTTTAAATTTAATTATAATAGAGTTCCAAGATAAATAATAAAATCAAGTGCTGAAAAAAATGACTTCGTCAAATTAAGCTGAAAACTAGATTATTACCTCTAATGATGCAACCAAAGTGATCCCTTTTTCGAATTCTTGGAAGAATTGCTTCTGTTGCTTCAGCATGTCTGAGAGCCCCGTCAGAAGAAGACTTGAGTTCTCAACATTGTGTGCAAGAATATATATTATATACAAGCATTACTTTGTGAACGTGCAAACCATCTCAAGGATAATATAAAATCCGAACTCTCTCTCTCTCTCTCTCTCTCTCTCTCTCTCTCTCTCTCTCTCTCTCTCTATATATATATATATATATATATATATACCTATCTATACTATATTGTTATCTATATTATATTATTAAAAGTTGGGGCATAATTTAATTTCACATTAGAAATTTACACCATCACCCTTATACTTTCAAATATAATGACTAAATCATTTCTTATTTTCTGTATTATATATTCGTACTTATTATAAAAGTGAAACTTTTTTAGTGGACATTGTAAAATTATTTTTAATTAGTTTTATTTTTATATCATTTTCTTTTTCTCTTTACTTCTAACATGTTATTTCTATTAGCTTTTTAGTCAAAATTTCTCCCTTTTCGAATCTTTTTATCTTTACATTTTTCTTATTTTAAATATTCTTTATATTTAGAATGTGCTACATTTATTAGTTTCAATAAAGATTCTTAATTGTACAAAAGTGAATTTATACAACTACCCATATATTAAATTTTTTTATTCTTTCTATCATTTTTTTTCTCTTTTTTCATTCAACTTACAATTTATATTTATATGTTCTTTCGAATTTTTTCATTTTTTTAAACCCATTTGATCCTTGATAATTTTTCATTTTTAATATTTTAAAACAATATAAAAATCATATAATTTTCTTATTCTAATTTTTAGTTTTTTATTTTTTAAAATTTTTTATTTGTATCTTCTCTCAATTTATTCTTCTTTTCTTTTTCAACTATGAAATATAATTATTTTATAATTTATAAAATATTCATATATGTATAAAGTAGGCAAATTTTACTAGTTTGTGTGTGCATCTAACAGTTAGAAACTAGCAAGAACGTAGCCGATTTCAGTATACCTGCCAATGCATTTCTAAAATCATTGCCTTAATGTCGTTCATCACTCCCATGGCCGTCACATGGCATCATAAACGGACGTTGTGTCAGCCTAAGGAAACCAATTTGAAAAGATCAAAATAAATAAAAAACATATTCTGAGGAATGGATGGAAAAAGAACTATTGGAATTTCTTATTATCTCAATTCTTTGAAAAGCTAAAATTAAACATCACAGTCTATTACAATGTGTAACGAACAGTATGAGCAACATATTTTTCATGAATTATTTGAAGGATGTATTAGAAATGCTTATTCTTGAGATTTAATGAATGAATAATACACACGACCATTTATTGGGCCATTACTATAACATATTTATACTCCATTGTAGTTGTTTGTTATTACATGCCTAATTGCATTCGAAAATTTTTCTCATTGCACTTGACATTAATTGCATATTTTTTAGTAATTGAATTAAAAACTTCATTTTAAACAAAAGGTATGAATATAATATTAGGTTGGAGATCAACTTATTAGAACGATCATGGAGAGATATAAATTGGACCTCTTGCTCTCCATGGTGAGTCATCCCTTGATTGTTCTAAGGGTGAGGATATCAATTCTAGAAAAAGGTCTATTTCTCTTAAGGTTGATGGTTGGTCTCGATTATTAGTGAATGTCAATGGTGATTGGATGGAGTTTGTGTAGGGGGTTGAGTTTCCGAGTCATTAGATGCAATAATCCCACAGGGTGTGAAATCTTGACTTAAAGCAGCTTCTCTTTAAGTCTCACCCCTTTAGGACCTCTTTGACAGGATGCATCATTAGGTATTCTCAAAACACATGAACGATATAATTTAAACCTATGAAAGAAATTCACGTACAAATTACTTAATTTAATCCGTTTAAAGAAAATCTCACAAAAAAAAAAATATTAAGAACATGCTACATACAATTAATGATTGAAGCAATGTTGAAAATGGACATATAGTGCATGGAAATCATATTTACATTTCATCCAACAGTTTGTCTACACTTGAAGATGCCTCTTTCTCAAATACAATTCATATTAAATAAGACTTTAATTTTCAAGCAAGAGTGTAACACAAAAATCAATCAAAAAATCATGTACTTAGAATATTAAGTGAAAATCAACCAAACAATAATTCTATTTAAATTAAAAATAATAAATAATCCAAAGTGAAAATCACCAATAAAAAAGGAAAAGAAATATTAGTATTTTGGATGCTTAGCTCGAATGTGAGATCATTTGGAATCCTAAGAAGCATGCTGACAGAGAGAGGATGCGAAGGGCGTGGAAATGTAAGTTTGTGGTGTGGGGTTTAATTGATCTGCAAACCACGAACCATTATAGCTTAGCCGTCAGCCAATCCGGGTCTTATGCGTATGCCTTGACGAAATCTTTGACAATTGAATTGAAATATAAAAGAAGCACAACATTAATAATTCTGCAATCTATTTAATAATACTTAGGCTATTCATAATTTCCAACGCTGAAAATACCTCATACAAGAAAACCTCAAACATATGTTTGCTACAAGAAGAATACTTCTAACAAAATTAACAACCTGCACAAACAAATTAGACTCCAACTTCTCCATCGGAAGAAATGCCCCTCAAAGAAGGGAACACCACATTGTCATACATAATCCCAGCAATGGCTGCGCCAATCAAAGGTCCGACCCAATAAACCGCTTGGTTCTTGAAACTTCCTCCGACAATGGCGGCCCCAAACGAGGAAGCCGGGTTCATTGACCCACCCGTGAAGGGCCCAGATGCCAAAACATTGGCTCCGGCTATCAGTCCGATGGCCAATGGCCCGATGGCTCCCATGGCACCCTTCCTCGAGTCAGCAGATGCATAGACTGCGTACACCAGTGAAAACGTCATCACGCCCTCCAGTATGGCCGCCCCCAACCCAGTCATTTCTGGTGCAATCGCGTGCACTGGGACGTGCTGTGGGTAGAAGAAAATCAGGGTTTTAATCAAATCAAACATGGTGGTGTGATTGCGTTCGGACGTTGTGGAAACTTGAGACTCTTTACCTGTCCAGCAGTGGCTGTTTTGAGAAGAAGACAAGCCATGACAGAGCCAAGCATTTGCGCGATCCAGTAGAAGATGGCCTTGGGAATACTAATGTGTCCCCCGACTGCCATTCCGAAGGTAACCGCGGGATTCACGTGGCCGCCGGAGACGTTGGCGGAGACGTAAACCGCCACCGACAATGAAAATGCATTTGCAACGGCAACTGCCACCAGATTGGAAGAATCCGACGGTGCATTATCTGCCATCATTTTCCCTGTAATAAAGATCACGATCAATAAAAATCTAATGCCCGTAAAGCACAAAGATTTTACTCTCTTTCGGGAGAGTTTATGCGTATGGATGAAGACATACGTGAAGACATGGCGGCGCCCACGGCGGCGAAGACGAAGAGGAAAGTTGATACGAACTCTGCGAGGTATGATCTGAGGGCGGCCGTGGTAACGGAATGCTCCAAGCGGGATTTGAGGGACGCCATTATTGCTTGTGTGGAATCAATTGATGAGTGGATTTTCTGTGCAGTATTTGTGAAGGGTGTTTGTGAAAATTAGGAAAGGGGTTTGGACAGAGATGACGCGATTGGATTTGGAGGGAGTTTTGAGAAGTTGTGACAGTTCGTAAAGGACTTTGATTTCAAATTTTGGCGGCTATGTATACGTTACCGTTTCCTATATAATCTTGGGCTATGTTTGGGAGGGGTTTTCCTTGTAGATGATGTTTAGTAGATTGTATTAAGTTAAATAATATGTTTAAGAAAAATATTTTAATAAGATAAATAATGTGATTTTTTTAAAATATTTATATAAAATATATAATAATGATTAGATAATTTGATAATATATAAGAATAATAATTATATTTTAAGGTATAAATAAAAATAGATTGAGTATATGTGATATATATATATATATATATTGATAATTAATTAATTATATATATAAAAGATGAAAATTTTAAAATTGAATGCATGTTTTGATAAATTATATGTTTGATAACATAAAATTTGAGAGGATGTATTTGAGTTGACAATTGGATTCCAAACATAACCTTGGAGTCAGAATCATTACATTATTGAAAAATTTCAATACGGTTAAATAATGCCTTTATTATTGATTCATTATAAGTATTTTTTCCCCTCCAATCAGATCGTCTTTGGTCCTAAAAGGGAATACAAACCTGATTTTCATGTTGGCAACAAGAATTGCTGAACACTTCTGGACTCTTTGTTGATGAACTTCTTTTGCAGGGAGTGGGTGCTAAAAATTAGACAAGAATAGTGTTTGTGACAGACCAGATTCAAGATCATTAATCCTGCACTTTTTGAACACAATCAGGCACACACAGAAAAACAAAATGAAAAGGAAAAGAACTATAAGAAAATTTCTGTAATCTCCCTTCAGAAATGTAACAGCCTATAAAATTAAGCGCAATATTTTAGCACTGCCCATGAGTTGTGATGCGCATGTGGCCTTCTCTGCCCCTAAAACAAATAGAAGACTGAAGTTAGACAATATATGGACTGCTTTCAGTCCAATAAGTTAGCCAAATTGTTTAACAAGTTAACAACGTTAGCATTGAGCAATGCAGGCTGTTTATTCTCCTTTTGTATAGCTTTATAATACCAGCTGGTTTTGTACAATTAAAGAGAAACCCAAACACAGGCAAGTTTCGTATACATAAAAAGAATCAATATCTTTTAACCCTTACACGTTGCATATATATAGCATAGGCACCAATCTCTGGCCAAATTGTCACTGCAATTGACCACAAGATCAAAAAGTGCACTTAGCACATAGATTGCTAGTGTAAATGTCAAATTCCCCCGTGACTAGACATGTAGGTAAGCAATAAAAATTATAGGAGAAACTTAAAACGTTGAACAGTTGCATAGTGAAAAAGGAAGAAGGAAACTGAAAATTGGGAACTTTCAAAGGCCATTTTGAAGTATATGTAAATAATGGCATTTTCTCTTGCAGGCAATTTCTATAAAGCCTGCATTTCTACGTGAGCTTGCTCAGCCACATTTGTAGAGGGCTGTGCTGGATTGTGGCTTTCACTTGCAGCATTCATTTCTTGGACTGCAGGCGGATTAACTACTGTCGTTGGCACAAGGGTGTCATCTGATAGGTGTCCTTTCACCTCCCTATGCTCTTGGCACAAGGCACATTGGTGCAAGCAACAATGCACCATACAAGGATCACATGGCGAATTCTGCAGGTGGCATCAATATACATTGTAAATGAACAGCAAAAAGCAATGTAAGTTGTTTTAACACAAAATGGAGAGTAAGAGCCTCAACTTTGAGCTCACAGAGAGACAAAGAGACAGAGAAGTGTTTGGCAAAGCTTAGTTTTACTAGCTTATAAAATGTTCTTAGAGTTTATGAGTTTTAGTTTAAATAGAAAGTTAAAACACATTATTAGTTGAAATAGATTATATTACAAGATTTTGTTGAAATTTATAATTAAGTTGATTATACTTTTTGGTGTAATAATAATAAAAAATAAACTAAATATCATGAATATAATGTAATTAAGGATATTTTATGCCATTTCTAACATATAAAATAAAATAACTAAAAATAAGTTTGAAAACGAGCTTGGAAAAAATAGCTTATTTTTAAGTAGTTTATGGGCTCCAAAGTCCAAACATCTTGGTTATGTCATCATTGTTGCTACCATAAAACATACATTGTAAGCATTATAATTTTTAAACTCTCTCCATCTCTTACGTTACATAATTTCTGAAAAAAAAAAAAGACCCGAAACACATACCAAAAAACAAAAACAAACTCAATCCTTATTTTTGGAGCTATAAGCTATTTTATTAAAAAATTTATTAAACACTTTTGAATAGTTTATAAGCACCAATACATCCCATAAAATGTTTTACAAAACTAATAAGCTCACCTAAACGCCCTCTTAAATGCTCATTAGTCTTAAATTCAAAAAACAGGAAAAATTTTTCAACTTAGAGCACGGTATTTAGCATAAATACATGAATGAGTTGTTCTATTGTCCGCAAAGTCTTATGAACGGCAATAACTAACAAGCATGTAAATGAAGAGAAAACCATTCCTTGAGAAAACATGCAAACCAGTGATAATTATCAATTTAATGATGAATTGACACAGCATGTTTGAAGATGTCAGTGAGACAAGAACTCTCACACTCAAAATTTGCTATAACTAACAACATAATCTTCAGGGGTTCCATTCAATTAATAATGAATCAATTTAGTAATTAATATATTGGGAGATTGTATCACCTTGAGATGATATTGCTTCTGCAGTAACTGCCTCACAAGGCCAGTGTATATTCCACACATCCACCAACTGAAAATCAAACCCTCATAAATGAGACATGTAGTTCCCGGGTCAATCATGCCATGTAGGGCCGCTGTTGCTGCAGCCAAGGCAAGACCACCCTCTATGAAAACTGCATGACAGATACATGGCCCAGTCCATGGAGTATCTTCTCTCACTTGTTCGACATTGTGTCCAAACAAGACACATGGGCAAAATAGTCCTGTCCAACCTGTTGCAGACTAAAAATGTAAATAAAAGTCTTTGGACTTATTTACCATTCAAATGAATGATAGATACTTGCACTTTCTGCAGAAATAAAAAATTATACACAAACAACCAGAACAGACAGAAAACCAATTGGAATGGGTAGCAATGCGTAAAAACAGGCTTACAAGATGGGACAATCCAGATAATACTGTTTTTATATCAATTCCAAAGTGATCCACCTAAAGGCCCTAGATGAATTATGGGAAATGACAGGGCATTTTAACTTTGATATGCTTATACATAATAAAAGCACAACCTGTATCAATCAAATCCCATGTATATATTGTAAAATGTATGAAAAATGTAACTTCATATAAAATAAATATGCTTATGTCAATCTTAACAGAATTCAGGCTTTGGTAGCAAAAGAATGAAATCAAATGGTTTTGGCATGACAACAAAAAATTGTCAGCTGGAAAAAATCAGCATCATATAATAATTAAACTTCAAAATCCCAGAGCCATACTAAGTAATGAACAAATACAATTGCATAATTCAGTGATCACATAAAACATACTAATCCAACTTCCAGCATTTACTCTTTCAGTGACGAGAGCCTTATTGGCCAAACTTTGGACTCGCTCTTTCTAACTTGTCACATAACTTCCTCCAAGAAAACTACTAGGAATATTGGATTTTGTTTTGTATACAATTAATATAAAATTTATAATTGATATCAGCATAAAATTTATAATTGATATCAGCTATAAAACTTCAGAAATTTAACTTACATGAAACTTACAACTATCTGTATCTTGAGCACATCCAAAAATCCCAGTAGTCCAAGGTTCATCTGCTGGAGCCTGATAGCTTTCTGGTAAAGGCTGTCCACATTCATTGCATTTGCGAACATGCAACTGCAGAAGGACCACTAATACAATCTAAATTCTGACAGAGGCGAAGGTTGGCACAAAATAAGACTGAAATATGAAGTGAAGTACAGAAGAGTTCTTATGAGGCCACAGTCGTAAACAATTTAAAAATGACTCTCAGATACAAGATAATTTCATCCACACTTCCTATTTCCTGAAGTCTATGAGATCCTCCCCATCCTAGGGACGCTCCCTTTCTTTGGCCTTTACATCAACTTAGCAAAATTGCCACACATGATGTGTTAAATATCTAAAAGCATCAAGTATAATGAATTTCAACTTTGAATATAAATCTCTTCTATTCATTAAGTAATACAAAAATAATACAAAAATATCTTTAAGCATTGTAACCAAAATAAATACCCAGACACAGAATGAGCATGTGATTCCTAGTTGCTTTTAGATATTGACATATAGTTTTTCCTAGTATCAAGAACTATCACGCCGGAAAGCACTTTCAATCCAGGTAAGAGACGTACAACAGACTTGAAAAGATAACCTGATCCGAACCACAATACACGTGAAATAACACAAGCTACTTGGGCGTAATTTTCCTATTTACGTAACTGGCAAAAAACATGCGCATAGCCACTAGCTAAGAGTCTAAGATAGCCAAGAACGAAAAGCCCTAGAGTAGCCATCAAGAGCGTACAGCAAAACCAGTCTAGCTTCCTTATATGCATTTATTACACACACACACACACAGAGTGTACCTGAGGAACATCAATAGGCTGATTAAGCTCGCCGGGATTAATGTCCTCCATCGGAGCTTGTTCTTTCGTTAGCTTCACGTACCTCGACGGATGATTCATTTCCTCCGCCATTCTTCAAAAATCTGAAAACTATATATATGAAAAAAAACACGGAAGTCTGAGTATAAATTCATTTCGGGATCCATCGAAGAGAAACTGAAGACAAACAGATCACCCAAAAACAACACACACACACAGATCCGTATATAGCTGACCACTATAGCCTTTGTGGGGATGAAATCAAACGAGACAACCGATGCGGAGTAACTGCCGAGTAATGCAATTAAAATTGAAGGGAATTGTAACCAAAAAATTCTAGAGTCGAAGGGAATTGAAACAGGCGAGGACGAGTTGGGTGAAATCTTGGTGGAAATTGAGATTGTAGGTTGAAGGGAATTCCCTTTCTGGTCTCAAAGCAGTCGATTAGTGAACTCAACAAGTAGACTCGCTGGACAGTTCTAACCGCATGGGGTGCTAGAGTCTCGGAGGCAATCGCTAATTTATAGGATATTATTATTTAAATAAAAATTTTTAATTGTATAAAATGAATTTATCCGTATTTTAAATATTTTATCATTTCTATTTTTTTTCTTTTTATTTAACTTGTAATTTATATTTATGCATGCCTTTCATCATTTTTTTAATTTAAATATTTAATTAAATGATTTTTAATTTTATTTTTTATTTTTGTTTTAACTCTGTATTTGCATTTTCACTTAAAATTTCCTCTTTCTTTTAAATTTTCTTGATATTTCTTTATTTTATTATTTTAAATATCATTATATTTTTATTATATAATAATTTAATTTTTATTAATTAAAATACAATAATTTTATAATTTATAAAGAAATTTGAATATGTCTAAATTGTACTAGTGTAAAGGAAATAATAATTAAGATATATGTGTGTGTGTGTGTGTGTGTGTGTGTGTGTTTAGGTTTTTGTCAAAATAAAACATGCACTTTAAAACATTACTTAGAAATACGTTCATAAAAATCAAAACAAATATACCTTGTAATTTTGAGTAGTAATATAATATAAAGTATGACTCTATTTGGAAATTGACATGTTGGCAATAAGATTAATGTGAAAATTTAAAAATAATGTAGTAACAAGGAAACAAACAAAAGAAACATTTGACATATATTTGGAGTATATAAATACTGATGAGAAAAAGAAGTGAAAAAATAGATGTGGAAACATAGCAATTGTTAATGGGATGAAAATTGTCATAATATGACATCAAAACATAGCCATTTATAAATAAAGAAGAAAATTTATTGAAATATATTTTTCTACAAATACTGCCATCCAATCAGAGCCACATTGATTGCACCGAAATATTCTCTAGATTCAATTTGGGCCTTGATTGAACTGCTTCCCAACAAGACAGCAGCCCAACTTACTGCTTGACATATTTTGGGACAATGGCTAACAATTTGAATGTGACCACAACCACAATTTTTGGACATCTATTCTCATGAGATTAAAGACAGTGAACCAAACTCCGCCAAATGCGTTGATCTCTAATCATTGATCACTTAAGCTTGTAACTCATGATCAATTAACGTGATTAATTAATAGCTTGGAATCAGACTTAGCCAGTACCCACCAAACTTCCACAGTAAAGGGTCACACAAATGTTTGTTATCTTGACAAAATGAAGTTCAACAACGAAGAAATTGCCATACGTAGCTTGAGATTTGTGGGGATGCTTATTTTATACGGCAGCCAAACGCGGCGCTGATAGCCTCATAAAAATTAGGTTAACAAAAATTTTGATGGAGTAAGTTGGTCTTCCAATAGAATATGTTCCCAAATATACTTCGATTTGTCTACTTATGGACACTCTTATAATCATTGATAACACTATGTGGGCAGTCCATAACTTAATGCAGTCTTATAACGCAATTTCATATTTGTTCACTAATCTCTCTCTAAGACATGAAATACTTCTCTACTCATTTTTTGGTAAAATGTTTCCTAATTTTCGTATATGGATGGTTTATCGGCAGGAATTGATGATAACAATCAAATTAGCTCGCTTTCCTACTATGTTGAAGATAAATTACTTTGGTATAATCCACATATACTAAACAACCTATCAAACCTACCACGTTCTACCTTGAAATCATCGAATATGCATGCAAGTCATGAATTATCCACGACAGCAGTGCTCTCATATTAAAATAACTTTGTTTGGATAAATCACATGTCATAATACCAACATTCCATAACATAATTAACTCGTCGATCAACAATTGCAGATACACGTCTATTAATTTCTTCTGGATAGATAATCCCAAAATAACAAGAGATAAAAACATGTACGAATTTTTCAAGCACATTCCAAGTGGAAGGTTGCACGGCATCACCACAACAAGCCAACATGAATATGTTTTCCCATAAGATCCATGTGGGGCAAACCTGTTCACACATAATCCAACTCTCACAATTTTAGGCTCAGTAGCAAATTTAGAGTGTATGCTATCAAAATGTTTTCAAACCTCAACATCAGATGGATGGCACATAAAACCCTTTTTAGTGGCGTGACTAGCATGCCAAGTCACGTATTCAATTATTTCAGTTAAAGTATATAGTCTCTGCAATCTTTGAGTTAATGGCAAGTACCTTAATTTCGCATATAGCATGTCCCTCTTACTATGATTATTACTTGTTGATCACCTAAACCTAAGTTGCCCACAAAATTTGTAGTTGTTGAGTTTTATGGTGCTTCTAATATAGCATGCAACCAGTCCTGCAATAGTAAATATTCAAAATGAGCAAACCTAAGTCCCTTATCAATCGTTTTGTATTGTATAAGTTTTTTGATATACGATGGTCACATGGTAGTACCTCACAAAACAATATTGAGATGTCATCATCACAATTCTATGACAATTCATGCTCTACTTTTATACTCTCCAGTCACACAACATTTGACAATTGGGAAAAAATTTTACATCCATCATATAGAGGTTGGTTAACCTCAGGTAACTCCAAAAATTCTTTCTAACAATCAATTCTCATAGTTTGCAACATAACTTTGTCCCTACGAAGGCGAGTGTCTTCATCATCGAATCATGCTATGTTAATTGGACTTACTTCATCCATAAATATTTTCATGTATAAGCATTTCTTGGTTAATATCATCATCCTCAATGCTCTATATAGGCGTTTGTAATCACTACCCTTCCCACAGCACTGTCAAAGTATTTGATTTTACCATGACTAATCGTGTTACAGTAATTATGTACAAATCCCTCTTGAATGAGTGCACCTCTACCTCATTAGAATATAGAAATTCGTTGTTCTAACATTGCGAACAAAGATACTTGATTCTATTGCCATCCATAAACTCAAATTGTAGACAAACCTACTTTATGAATCCATTAACCCTATTATCGAACTCTTCAGTCAATTCATGATACCTAGAAAGGTTTTTCTTCTATAATCAAGATATAATTTATCTCAACATCTTTAACTACAACAAACATGTAAAGCAATATATTCAACATTACTCAGTCATACTCACTAACCTTCATAATTTAATTTAATAACGTATACATATAACAAATGAGAACTCAAACATGTGTGAATTACATGTCATTCAACACCACATACAAATTTCCTAACATTGCCGAAAAAAAACTTTGGAAAATGTATTTCATATTTTTGTTGTCTAATATAAAACAAGCAATTAATCAAAACTACACAAAATAATTATGGATCAATCTTAAATTTTAGAGGTGTGAAGCAAAAGTATGAAGTACACCTCAAAAACATTGCATTTCATTATTATATATATATATATGTGTGTGTGTGTGTGAAACAAAAAAATAATCAAAGTTACATAATAATACAATTAAGAGCAAAAATATTACTTTAAAAATAAGAACAACTTCAATCCCACTAATTTTATGGAGTTTTTGACTGATTTGGATATTATTTTAATAATGATGGACAGAAAAAATTAAGGTTTCAAATAAAAGTCATATTTAATCTTTTTTTTTTTTAAACATGTTACTTGGAATGGCCATGAAATCCGTCCGAAAATTTGTAAAAGCCAGGAAAGTTGTCCTTAAATTTGGAAAGGCTTGGGACAACAAGTAAAAAGTAATCCCAATGAAAATTATCTTAATTTGGGACGCCTTTTTTGGTCATTTCAAATTTAGAGATGGCTTTTTGTGAGATAATTTTGAAATGATTTTTTGTCCATGTTCAAACATGAATTTTGGACAACTTTAGAAGCATTTTTCTTTTTTTTTTTTTCATTCTAAAACAGTCACAGTCATAAAATTGGTTCCAAAAAGCTATTCCCAATCCCCTATAGAAGCATTTTTCCTTTTTTTTATTCTAAAACCATTACAAAGTCATAAAATTCGTTTCAAAAAACTATTCCCATCCCCCTTATTTTGATAAAGTTCCATGCATTTCTCAAGCAACATTTACCTGTAAAAAAAAAGAGGAAAGGACATCAACTTCCCTATCAAAGCTGTAAACGGAAGTATCATGTTCCACTGGAGAAACAATAGACAGAGAATCAACTGATAAACAGCAACATCTCAAATGAAGAAATCTAAAATTATAATACAACATACAATGTCTCACAGGTAGCCTCCATCCTACCTTTGGATCAACTTTGGCGAGGGCCACAATTGGTTGTATCAATATGTGTGAATAACTATAGAAATTAGAAATATATTCGATATAAATTTTATATTTTTTATAAAATAAGATAGAAAATTTTAAAATGTGAGCAAATGAAATGAATGAAAGTTAGAATGAAGAAAAGAGAATAGTTTTAAAAATTAGTGTGCATAGTTCCATTTTCCGTACCAGGATCATAAAAGAAAAAAATTTAAAACTAAAAAACAAAACAACAAAAAGTATGCCAAGCATTTCAATAAGACAGTGCATAGTTTGATTTACTGTTTAAACCTTGCCAAAATAGAAATTTTGGTTAAAAATCAAAGTTTCAATTTGTTATTCAAAATGATAAATTTTGAATTTCGATTTTACAATTTGTATTTGAGTTCAATGTATTGTAACAAACAAAATACTGAATTTTCTTTTATTTTTTAATTTTCATTTTCTTATTTTTTATTCCTTATTTTTCCCCTTTCTATTTACATAAGGATTTTTTTTTATTTCTTTCTTCCTTTAAATAGTGAATTAGTGATTAAAAAAATTAAAGATTTTGTTTTATTTTTTTAAATAAAATTCCGTTTATCAAAAAACCAAATCGAAGCAAACCTATCTATATAATTACAATAACAAATTGAATTGAATTGAAAATTTTAATTTAGTATTCAATGTGCAAATTTGATGTACCAAAATTTTAATATATTGAAAATTTAATTTGATATCATTATTGCTCAACCGAATGAATACCCTAACTTTTCAATTTATTAGAACCAAGATAGAATTTTGCTTAGGCCATATGTTCAATCAATAGTTTTAGCCATCAAGCACATTCAATGCCTATGCAAAAAAACACACTCATAAATACATATATAAATAAAATAGTAATAATTTTACAAATGAACATAAAATGATACATAAATGAGTGTTTGAAACTTTTGATGTCTATAATAGGATTGGTGGAGAGAATGTGCATGGAGACAGTAAAAGTGGGCAGTCATTGGGAGAATTTTTAAGCCTTCATTCTTTCTTGATAAGTTACCAGAAATTTTAAAAATTTTAAATAAATAGTTTTTACAATGAATTAGTTTCGTAAATTTACTTTTGACAATCAAAACTCTCCCTCCAAGATAGACATTTTACTTATAACTTTTTATTCAAATTTAAAAATTTTTATCTTTTACATTTTATAACTAATTATTATTTTTTAATTATTATATCTATTCACCATCAAATTAATACTTATCCATATAATTTTCTTATTCACATTCATATATTTTAAAACCCTAGAAATTTATATATATATATATATATAAATAATTTTTTACCCACCTAAATTTTATAAATCAAACATAATTTTCTTCTATACTCAAATCACTCATATTTTTTTCCACAAACCCTAAACTCTAAAACTCTAAACAAACATAGTGTCAAGCTGTTAGCAATTAGTAATAGAAGTAACAGATACATAAATCATATATTTTTTATTTTTATATGATATTATTATTAGTTATTATTCAATGATAAAAAGGTTAAGTTGATGCATGGAATAATTATATAAAAATTAATAATATTTTTAAATATAAATTATTATATTATTTATAAATAAAAGAGGAACAAAGAAAGAAATTTGAAAAATAAAACAATCAAAATTTAGATTCTATATTAAAGAAAAATTATAATAAATTACAATTGAAAAACTAAAATAAAATAAATAAAAATTAAATAGAAGAGAATATAAACATGTATGTATGCATGTATAAAGAAATGAAAACAATTCAAAAGCCATAAATGTGGTAAAATAGGAAAATCTCAGATAAATATTAGTATTTAATGCACAGAAAAATATAATAAAATGGTTTTTTACCAGGTAAGAAATAAATATTCATTTTATGATTACTGCATTTGTTTTCAAACGTGTTTTTAAAATTTTTTGTTTTAAATATTGTATAAAATAAGTGAGAGAAGAGATAAAGTTTTAAAACTATAATTAAACTCTAAAATTTAATACCAACATGCCAAAATGATTATAATAATCATCGAAGCGAAGTTCAATTTGTTTTCTTTTTCTTTCCTCGCAAGAAAAAAAAAGAAGTCGCACTCTATCATTGTATATTTAAAACCACGTTCCGACCGAAAATTCTCACTGCGGTTTCGTCCACTTCAAGTTTCGTCGTCTTTGGGTATGGCTGCCTCCTCACTAGCCTTGAAGAGCCTCTTCTCGTCCAATCTCTTCCCGAGGTCACTACTTCCGGTTCGCTCGGTGGCTCGGCCAGTCTCAGCGCGTATCTGTGGCGCAAAAGCCCTTCGTGAGTGCAGCTTCCCCGTCAATCGACGCCGCTGCCGCCGAGGTAGCTGTTCTTCTGACTCCAAAATTTGTCTTTTCCTTATTATGTTCTACTTTGTTTCCGATATATGATACGGTTCGTTATGTAATCGTATTTCGTAGTCTATATATAAATAACTACAGGGACTAACAGAAATCCGAGAGCTAATTTTTGTGCTGGTTTGTTGAAACAACGGCCGCAAACTCACGTCAGGGAACTGGAAGTATATTTCGACATTTCAAAACTTTACTCTTGAAATTGAATCGAATTTGCTAAATAACGAGCGATTCAGGATATTTTTCGAATACGAAGTCCGTGTTTGATATAACAGAAAGTGTTTACTTTAATAGTGTACGTGTTTGTTAAAAAATAATTTCAATTGCTTTTGTGTGCGCACGGCTGCTGTTTTGGGTTTATTTAATCTCTTTTTATAGATTTCCTACTGACGCCATTACGTACACAGAGGTGTTGGATCCATTCTCAACAACTAGCCGAATTCAGATACCAAACAGGATGGGCCAACTCATGGACTCACCTGTTACCTCTTGCCGCCGCCGAAACTGGGATGCAAAAGAAACTGCAGACGGTCTCCATCTACGAGTGGACATGCCTGGCTTGGACAAGGAAGATGTGAAGGTCTCAGTGGAGCAGAACACGCTGATCATCAAAGGAGAGGGAAAGAAGGAATCCGAGGGTGATGGCACTGGGCGGAAGTATACTAGTCGGATCGATCTCCCTGAGAAACTCTACAAGACCGACACGATTAAGGCGGAGATAAGAAATGGAGTTCTGAAAGTTTTCCTTCCCAAGGTCAAGGAAGAAGCGAGGACCGATGTTTTCCATGTGAATGTTGTGTGAAGACTTGTTGGGTTATAGCAGCAGTAGCCGGTGAATGTTTTGAGTGATGTTTTTCTGAAGACGGGTGGGGTGGGTTGTTGCAGTAGTAGATGATGAAATGGATCTGTCGAATAACATAAGTCTGGCGTGTTTCATGTCGACTCTTTATACTTTGAGCTGTTGAACAATCTGTTACTGGGTTATTTCGATATGCTATCTTTCTCCCTCAAAGCAAAGCTCTGTTCTTCAGTTAACTGACCTGATTTCATACGTTAATATTTCTGTTGCGCATCGCATCCTCTCTCGCGTTGCTTCTTGCATGAATAGTTTCGAAATGATGTTCCTAAGGCTACTTCGTTTTCATGTTTTAGCATGTTCTTCTAATATTCTTATTAAAAATAGTATAAAAATAAAATTTTAAAAATATAGTAATTATATTATGTTTTTTGCGGTGGAAACATACTCACGACTGCAATCGAAAATCACTTAAATTCTAGAAAGTGCTGCGCTTTGCTCTCTCAATTGCATCTTTGCCTTTCGCGGTTGCAACTCTACCTTCCATAGTTGTGATATTAGCTTTCGAACGTAAAATTATATTTTAAATATAAAAAATATATAAAATTAATAATTAACTTAATATTTATATTTTTTTTAACATCAAATTCAGTATGTTTAGTATAGTTTATGCACGATAATATACTTTCTTTTCATTTAAATTCACATGTATACGTAATTCACACGTGGAAAGGGTATAAATATATTATAATTCGACATGTTATCAGCCTCTCTCTCTCCCCTACTGTAACTGTATGCAGCGGCTCATCCCACCCCCGTCGGCCACGTATCGGTCAAACTATCTAGTTTGTTTAATGTCTCGTCCACATAGTCTCTGTTGCATTTGCAGTTCTGCCATTGTGGCGTCGAGGGGGTACCTATAAGATTGGGCGAGGTCTGCCCCCCGGCTAATGTGTCCATAGCTGACGAGGCCCCACATGGGCAGTGCAGACCATGAGGTCGAACTCGAGAACTGCTGGCACTCCCCACACCTGGAGATGGGGTGCTACAACCTTGGGTCGACGAGTGTGTGAGGCCACCCATTGCCGTGTTCTTTTCGTACATTTGCATCACAAGGTTGTAATATGGGCAATCTATAATGAAAATCCTCACTGGATCTCTATGTTGTTACATTCCAAAAAAATTAAATGTAAGGCACTCGCCCTGCTTGGGGCAGGCATACAACCATTCAATAATACAGGGTGCCAGACATTCAGTACATTGCACTTAAGGCATGCATTGGGTACCAAACATCGTATATTGGCTTTTTTTTCTCATATTCAAATATTTTAATATCTTATAAATTTATATATTATCTCATTATTTAAATTAATACATATTATATATTATATATATATTTTTTATCTACTTAAATCTTACAAATTAAATATAATTTTCATTTTTACTTAAATCACCTGTACATGCCCCTATCATAATTGGGAAACAAACATAGCGTCAGGCTGTGTAATAGATACATAAATATTTTTTTATTTTTATATAATATTATTATTCGTTATTTTTCAATGATAATAAAGTAATGTCGATGTATGGAATAATTATAGAAAAAATTAATAATATTTTTAAATATAAAATTTATATTATTTATAATAAAATCCGAACGAAGAGAGAAACTTGAAAAATAAAACAACCAAAATTTAGATGGTATATTAAAGAAATATTATAATAAATTAAAAATGAACAAATAAATAAAATAAATAAAAATTGAATAGAAGATAATATATATATACACGTATATGTATGTATGTATGTATGTATGTATGTATAAAGAGATAAAACCAGCTCGAAAGCCATAAATGTGGTGAAATAAGAAAACCGCATATACATATTAGTCTTTGATGTACTGAAAAATACAACAAAATGGTTTTTTATCAAATAAGAAATAAATATTCATTTTATAATTAGTGCATATTTTTAGATATTTTTTAATAATTATAATATAATAAAAAATTTAAAAAATATAATAATTGAGTATATATATTTTTACTTTAAAATTGCAACAAACATAGCAAAAATAATTATAATAATTGTGGTCAAGAAGCAAAGTTCAATTTGTTTTCTTTTTCTTTCCTCAAAAGAAAAAAAAAACTATTTCATTCCAGAACCTTCTCACATCTCATTGCGTATTTAAAACCACGTTCCGACTGTGAAACCCCCCGAAATTCTCACTGCGGTTTCGTCTACTTCAAGTTTCGTTGTCTTTGGCTATGGCTGCCCCCTCCCTAGCCTTGAAGAGCCTCTTCTCGTCCAATCTCTTCTCGAGGTCACTACTTCCGGTTCGCTCGGTGGCTCAGCCAGTCTCATCGCGGTTCTTCCGCTCAAACGCCCTATGTAAGTGCAGCTCCCCCGGCAATCGACGCCGCTGCCGCCGTGGTAGCTGTTCTTCTGACTCCAAATTTGGTCTCTTCCTTATTATCTTGTTATGTTCTGCTTTGTATCCGATATATGATATAGTTCGTTATGTGATCGTATTTCGTAGTCTATATACAAATAACTACAGAGACTAACAGAAATCCGAGAGCTAATTGTTGTGCCGGTATGTTGAAACGACTGCAACAAACTTACGTCAAGGAACTGAAAGTGTATTTCGACATTTCATAACTTTACTCTTGAAATTGATTCGAATTAGAATAATAATTTTCGAATACGAAGTTTTAGTCTGATGTAACAGAAAACAGTTACTTCGATAGTATATGTGTTTGCTGTAGAACGATCAGTATGGAGTTAAAAAAATAATTTCAATTGCTTTAGTGGGCGCACGGAGGCTGTTTTAATTTCTCTTTTCATAGATTTTCTACTGACGCAATTGCGTATACAGAGGTGTTGGATCAATTCTCGACACCAAGCCTAAGCCAGATACCTAACAGGATGGGCCAACTGATGGACTCACCCGTTACCTCTTGCCGACGCCGAAGATCATGGAAGAAGAGAGGGCCGATGTGTTCCATGTGAATGTTGTGTGAAGGTTTCTTCGGTTGTAGCAGCAGGCGGTGAATGTTTAAGTGATGTTTTTCTGAAGACTGTTCGGGTGGGTTGTTGCAGTAGTAGACGGTGAAATAGGATTGTCAATAACATAATTTTGTTGTGTTTCTTGTCGACTCTTTACACTTTGAATTGTTGGACAATCTGATTTTGACATGCAATCTTTTTCCCTCGATCCCAATTTCTGTTCTTCGGTTAACTGTGCTGATTTGATACTTTTATTTAGAATATATTCGTTCCGTATCTAATGCTCTCTTGCGTTGCCTCTTGCATGAAGATGGCCACAAAAATGATGTGTAACAATTTCTAAGGCTACTTTTTTTTTCAAAATTTAGTGTATATTTTTCTTGTATTTTTTATTGAAAATTGTATAAAATGAGAAAGAAATAAAATTTTAAAAGTGTAACAATTGTAACTGTGTATTTTGAAGGGAAAAAATTGAAAATAAACATAGCCTAAGTCTTTTTGTTTCATTCAATTATTTTAATTTTTTTACAACTACCAAATATAATTTTTTCATTGCTAAAAGAAAATGCACTGTTTATATTGTGTACCGAACGCCTGAATGGAAAATTGAAGAAATGTTGTATATCAAGGTGATGCATCAACTTTCATTTGTGTTCAATTTTAGGGTATATTTGGGTGGAAAGATTTATGAGAATAGATTTTAAATTTATAATAATGAATTTTTTATATTTATTTAGATGGTAAAATATTTTAATATCTCATTTTTAATAATAATTTTTAATGAATAAAGTGAATTTTGGAATCCCTAACTCATTTCAAATCTAAGGCCTGGGGGGTCATTAATGCATTCCATGTCTAATTCCATTCCCAAAATGATTATGCATCACATCAATGTACTTGAAATTTGCCTTTGCCATTAAAATGAGGGTCCAAAATTGGCTCCAAACAAGACCATTATTGCAGGAACTTTTATCTGCATTTGTGTGCTATCATTTGGCATCAGGATATAATGCCCGCCAGTATGCCTCCATGAATAGATACTTCTGCTGACATTGTATAACTCGATTTCTTGACATAATGTACGACGGGGATAGTAGATGTAGTGTAAAAAAAGTTATTTTGATATATATAATATAATGTTTAACAGTGAAATTTCAATGGAAATGGTGAGCAAGGAAAATTTGCATGTAGTGACAATCATTATTTAATTTTTATATTTTCAATTCTTTATAACCCATAGATATTCAAAGTTTAATATGATTTATATTTAAAATTAATGCATGTTCATGTGTATGTATACTATTCATTTTTTTTAAAAAAAATTATTGATTCTTTATATTATCATAAAGCTAATTTCATAATATTATATACACACACACACACAAATAAACAAAATAGATAAACTAAGCACACATAGCACTTAATAATTTTACCTATTTTTAAGACTTCTAAAGAGAAAAAGCACAACATTGTCGTCAAATTATAGTTCCAAACGAGGCGCTATTGAACGACATATAAGCTTGCACAGTCATCCATGACTTCAATCTCATGTAATTATATCTCATTAATTTATTAATAGAATATTCGGTTACTAATGAAGTAATATCCGTATTCTTTCAAATAGTTGTGCGAGCCTTCATTTATTCGAATGAATTGTTTATAATATAGTCTTCATCGTTTTATTTCTAAATATTCAGAAAATAAATATAAAATTATCAAGTAAGTTGAATTTTCTTTAAATAATTAAAACATATGGAATTTTTATGCATGGCAAATATAACAGAACATTAGAAAATTTTCAAAGAAATAAATTATAAATAAGTTGTTAGAAAAAAATTGTATAACATCATGTCTATATATAAAATTCTCCATAATTATCTTGAAATTATTAAATATTTAAATATAAGTAGATATTATTACAAGAGAAGAAAAAAGTCAGATGAAACAAAGAATTTGTCATTATTAATATTAAATATATTTAAAAATATTTTTAATAACTTTTAAGAAATAGAAAAGAAAATAAGTGACTAGAAAACATTCATATAATTAATTTCCGTTATTCTTACTAATAAATATTCTAAAATAAATTTATGCTTAAAAGTCAATAAATTTAAAAATATAAAAAGTATCAAAAGGTGAGATTGTGCAAAGTGTAAAGGGCACACGTATCACAATCTCCTGCACCTAGTGTTTGTCGACGTAGGATTGAGGACACTTTGTTGCCTCAATTGGGTGCAGCAAATTTTGTCATGTATAACCATCACTACACATGGCAAAATCTGAATTTCTCAATTGATTATATTTTTGGTTTTAAATAATAAAAAATACATTAAATAAAAAATTTAAAATAAAAAAATTTAAATATGTTTAAATTTTCAACCACATTTATAAAAATTGATATTAGACACCATTTTTTTAAATATATTTGCTTAATTTATCTAGTATTTTTGGGCAACAGATCCTCCAACAAATCTTCAAAGCTTGATTCGATGCATGGTTGCAGCCGCGCATCTTCCAACACATCTTTCAACCTCGATTCATTGGACGGTTCGATGCCGCTGATCTCCTCCAACATCTTGACTCTTGACCACTCGAGCAACCTTGGCCGGCGTTGCCGGAAAGTGTTAGCACAATAGCAAAACTTGTGCCATTACCTCCTCGTTTTGATACCTCCCAAGCCGTAGATCGAACGCTTCAGTGTCCCATTCATCATAAGCCACAGATTGAATCCACAAACCAAGAGAGATGACTTCACCATCATATGTTGTGTTTCTAGTGACAAGTTCAAGTAGCAATACTCCAAAGCTATGCTATAGACATCAGAAGCTTGCAGGGACACTTTCCAGGTGTCCGTACTTGACTTCCGGGGGGCACAGTGTCCTAGATTTCGCGTATCCAACAGTCAGATAGGATTAATTAGTTTTGTGAATCCAGCATGAGAGACAATGCCATATTTTTGTCCATCAAGGAAAACGCACAAGCTTCCGACCATCATGTGTGCGGATGTGAGCAGTGCCCCTTGCTACACTGACTGCAATTTTGAGGCAGAAATGAAGATACCTTTCTGTCGTTGAAGCAGCAAATAAACAGCCATTGCCCAAAATTTGTCGCCCGTCGCTGCAGTTCTTTCCATCACAAACATCCCAAAATCTTCCACATTTTTCGATCTCATTTTTTATGATCATATGTGTACGAGATTTGAGCGACCTTGTCGCCGAAGCCTCTTTTATACAAGTGAGTTTCAATCAAACTTGACTTACATGGCCCAAATTCGTGGTTACACAAAATTGAATTATTACACATTCAAACTCTATCTAAATATATATCGATTTATCTAAATCCAACTACCGTAAAAATTCTGTTGTGTTTTAGATTTTGGTGGACTCATTTTTAAGAGCTTGAGGCCACTAAACTTCTATTGCAATCGTTAAACTACATTGTGTATAGATTCTAACATCTCAGCTGAATATATATAAATTTTAGAAGGCCTTGGAACAAATATACCTCTCCAACAACAGTCATGGACAATGTCTCATGTTAACCAGTGTATCCACAGCCCGTGGGAGATCACCACTGGGAAAAACATCTCCACAGTCAGGCTTATCAGCTGTGTCAAGCCGGCAGCATCCCATTCTACCGCAGAAAAAACTCGACTGACCACTCGATGAAAAGCCCATAGAATGTAGTGGATTTTTAAAAGATAATATAAGGCCCATTTAGTTCTGTAGATAAATTTAAGGCCCATTTGATTGTCAAAAATTTTTTCACAAAAATAAAATATTAATTATTTTGATATTTTTGCACCGATTATTAGAATAACTACTATTAGACTTTTATTTGCTTCAACTTTTATTTATAAACTTAGTATTCAACCAACGGATGTTAAAACAGGCTTTTCAAATGGAGAATTTGATGAAAAAATTTATATTACTCAATATAATGGAAGTATTGAATTTAGGGGAGAAAATACAGTTCATAAATTAATTAAATCTCTTATGACCTAAATCAAACTCTTAAGTAGGGTAAAAGAAATTTGATCAAGTGTTAATTAGAGATAGATTTTCATCCATTGAAATAGTAAATGATCAATATGTGATTTTGTGTTTAAATGTAGATTACATGCTTATTTTTTGTACTAGTTTAGATATTATTGTTGTATGCTTTACACAGCCTCATTTGCTGGTTATTATAAAAAAAAATTGCAAATAAACAAACAGAAAACCCGAAAAAAAGGAAAAAGGATAAAAGGGTAATAAGTTAAGGTAATTAATTAATTTAAATTGTTAGATATAAAATGATGAATGAATTAAACAAAAATGATATGCCACACGTAAAATAAAATTATTTAAATTTGATCTGAATCCGGTTCCATGAAAATTCATCCAAAATTAGATTCATCTGTAATTGAATTAAAAACTCAATGGTTTTGTTTGTTTTTAAATTTTAGTATGTATTTTTAAGTGTTTTTATCTGAAAAATTGTGTAAAAATAAAATAGAGAAAAGATAAAAAAAAAAAGATGAATAACATGTTTTTAGCAATCGGATAATTATAAAACAGCCCATTGATTTTTCAATTCAAATGGAAAAATATCCCATCCACTTGATTCAGTTAAAATTCATTTGATCTCTTAGAAAGGTACAGCTTATTGGTTGCACCTTTAAAATGATAATCTAGGAAACCGAACAAAGGCGAAAAACTGAAACTAATTTACTTTCATCTGGATTCACTAGTCAAAAACCATTAATCATCATTATTCATTAATTAAGAGTGAGATATTTGGTCTTAATCATTTGCATTTTCTTGACTTTTGTCCTTTATCCAGAACCTTCTCGGTCATCTCTCGTAGTTTCTACACCACCATCTCACTTTCTATATGAAGCCACGTTCTGACTGTTAAACCCTCGAAAATTCTCGTCGCAGTTTCTTCTTCTTCAAGCTTCGTTGTCCCTCGCCATGGCTGCCCCCTCACTTGCCCTGAAGCGCCTCTTCTCGTCCAATCTCCTCTGGAGATCCCGACATCCGGTTCGCGCGGTGGTTCAGCCTGCCTCTTCGCGGTTCTTCAACACAAACGCCCTTCGCGAGTACGACAGCGATGAACGCGATTTCGAGACCGATCGACGCCCCTACCGCCGCCTCTTCTCTCCTTTCTCAGGTTTTCTTGTCTTTTCTCTAACTACGTACTTGATCTTTTCCTTATTTCCTAGTTATGCTCTGTTTTGCATAGGATATTAGGCTTCCGTTTAGTATCGTATTTCGTTGTCTATACGCAACCAAAAGTGAAAACTGAAAAGAAAGAGTTAACTCTTGAGCTGGTATGTTGAAATAATTCTGCAAATTTAAGTCTACGAACTCAATGTGTATGTCGACATTTTTGAGATTAGACTCTTGAAATTGAGTTGAATCAGCCGTTTGACAAGCGATTCGGAACATTTTTTGAATACGAAGCCTATTACCTATTTCACACCATGAGATTACTGCAATAGTGTTAGGTTTTTGATGTGGATTGATCTGTGTGGAATTTAAAAGAAAAAAAACTTCAATTGCTTTGTTATGTTCAGGCTATTTAAGGATATATGTAACTTCTCTTTTTGGAGATTTGTTATTAACGCACTTGCTAACGCAGAGGTGTTCGATCCGTTCTCAACAAGAAGCAGCCTGAGCCATATATTGAACACAATGGACCAATTCATGGACTCCCCTCTTACTTCTGGCCTACGCCGAAACTGGGACGCAAGAGAAACTTCAGAGGGTCTCCACCTACGTGTGGACATGCCTGGCTTGGGGAAGGAAGATGTGAAGGTCTCAGTGGAGCAGAACGCGCTGATCATCAAAGGAGAGGGAAAGAAGGAATCTGAGGATGAGGACACAGGTCGGAGGTATACTAGCAGAATCGATCTCCCAGATAAACTTTACAAGACCAACGCCATTAAGGCCGAGATGAAAAATGGGGTTCTGAAAGTTTTCCTTCCCAAAATCAAGGAAGAAGAGAGGACGGATGTCTTCCAAGTTAATGTTGAGTGATGTTTCTGGTGAATGTTTTGAGTGTTGACTGTTTGGGTGGGTTACAGCAGTTGTAGCTGGTTAAGTGCAAAACCGTAGATGCATGAAAATTGCGCGTTTTAGTATCGACTATTCAGACTTTGAAACCGAACAATTCGTTACTGGTATCTTGACATCCCTTCTTCTTTCAATGCAAAAAGTCTGGGATCCAGAATGTTGTGCCCGTTTGATATTTCGATTTTTAGAATGCGTATGCGATTCCCTGTGGCGTTCCCTTTACGTGAGTAGCTTTAAAAATGCTGTGTTAACGCTTCCTAATTCTCATTGATTAATCAAATTATTTTAATTTAGACCAAATTTGGTGAAATGAAGTGCAAGTGTTTCACCAAATGCATGATGGAGAAAATTAGAAGGGATGTTGCATAAGTCGGTCAAACCTCTTCCAGTCCCGAATTTGAAATTTGCATTTTGATACAGTTATGGGTTTCGATTGCAAACTAGGCCATCACTAGAGCATGGATCAATTGGCGTTAAGGTATAATGGAATTTCGATACTTTTTCTTGGATTGTATTATTCGATGTAAGCATGTAACGTGCATTTGTTGTAGAATTACAAAAGTAGTTTTAAAAAATGAAAAAAAAATATTTATGAATAGTATATTTAAAAAGTGGGATTTAGAAAATTTGCACGGCAATCACTATATTTTAAAATATTATTTTATATATGTACACTCAAATATTCTAAATTTTATCTTCACTTATATTTGAAATAATTATCATATCTTATTATTATCTATATATTCTATACTTTAATATTAGATTAAGTTTGAACTCTTTTATAACTGCTTTGGTCGCCAAAGTACAATTACAAAAATATTTCTTCTCTCTTGAAAATGACATGAATTTAATGAACCAAAATGACATAAATTAATTACAAAAATGAAGTATTTAAGTATACTTGATTTACAATCGCTTCTCGACGTTATTTCAACTCCTCCACTTCAAACAAAAACAATTTTCTTTAAATTTTTCCTTCATGCGGCTTTGCATTTCTTGAAAAAATGTATTGAAATTTTTACTTTAAAAATATGTATTTAATTATTATATTTTTTAAATTTTATTTTTTTTATATTTTTATATAATTTTTTAGACAAAATTATCTAAAATATACACGTCTAAATTCAACAGTAAACAGAATCCTGTCAGTGCTACCTTCCAATCTAAAGTTTTAGGTTATGTTTGGTTTGCAAATTTTGACTATAAAAAAATATTTACTTAGTTATTATACTTATAAAATTTTATCTCCCTCTTACACTTTAAAAATATATATCAATATTTAAAAACAACCACTGGCTTAGCTTCCGAATTCACAAAATTCTATGCCTCCAAACCAGATTTTCTTCTTAAAGAGTGGCTCAAACAACCCTTTCATCATTTTGTTCACGACCTCCTATTAGATCGAACCTTTGAGTTTCCATCGTAGACATGCTCCTTCATTAGCATGCAAGGCCCGGTTTCTGGGGCTGTCTAACCTGTCTCGTGGGATCCCATTCATGTTTATGGCCTGGAATGGGTTGGTTTGGAAGAAATTTGCTGCTCACTCCAAGACGTCTCCACCTGCAACTCGGGCCGCATCTGCTGGAATCACATTCAAAAATCCACTATCGGCTGCTTTTCATTAGCCCGAGCATTGATGTGCCTCCAATTTTTGCTAATACTGAAAATAATATGAAGACTGGTGGGACGTGCTCAGCTTCTATTTGTTGAAATGCGAGGGCAAAAAAGCACATGGATCGCCAATATAAAGTGTCGGATGAGGTAATAGTTTTAACTCTCACTTTGGGTGATATTTTGCGTTTCAGGATTTTGTCATGTCCTTTTCACATTTAGTTTTATTTTGTTGGGATCTTTGGATCTATATGCATTAATCGCATGCGTATTTTTTATGGAAAATGGTGGGAAACTAAGTTGACAGAAAAATCCCAAAAAAATTGAATTTTAATTATTTTTTGTAAATAAGTAGCGAGAAAAATAGGAATTGGTTACCATTTATCATGATATAAGTACTGTGTGGTTTTGGAAGACAAATGAATACATTTTGGAAGAGCTAGAAGGCTAACCATTTGTAAGGATAGGACTTTCTACTCGTTCCATACCTTGATCCACTGTATATGAATACCATTAGTTTGGGCGGCAATGGGGTCCTCTTCCTACGGTTCTATCCACAGAGGAAATCACTTATTTCTCATCATATTATATCCACTCTGCACATTGAGGAATATCCGAGCTTCCTTTTTCCCTTTTTTTTTTCATTTTCGATCTTAAATTCACGTGATATTGAAAATTCTTTTTATTACACTTCTGAATCAACAACTCTCTACATTTTTCATACTTGTGAGTGGAAGGTATGGAATCTTTCTTCCCATTTATTTTAATGGTTGTAGAATCATAAACAAGGTTACAACTGTTAAAACTTTTCCCCGCTCTCAATTTACATCTGGTTGGCTTTTTAATTTTGGAATTAACCTTTTTTTAATTATTTTTTAAATATAATTTTTTCATTACTAGTGTTGGAGTTGGAATTCTGTTTATAATGTAAGTTGCTATTAGTAAACATTCACTCCAATAAATGAGGGGCACACCTGAAACTTTAGACTTCTAACTACATTTAGTAAGTGTTGGTGCTTTCTTTCTACTGTGCCATTCTGTTGGGGTGCATCCACCCATGTCTTTTGGTGTATTATTCTTGTATTCAGATCCATTATTACTTCTCAAAAATTTTATTTTTGCTCCAAATTGATTACATATCAAATTATAAAAGTTTTCAATACACTTGTGTGTCTGCCTTAGTTTTCAGCATATACACCCAAGTGCTTCTGGAGTAATTATCCACTACCTACTTTCATCATATGCAATCACATCAAAAGTCCCCATAAGTCACAATGCACTATTTCAAAGACAGATGTTGATTTATGTATACTGTCGACAAAAGAATTTCTGCATTGTTTTGCTATTGGACATACATGACAAGGAGTTTCATCAGTAGAATGCATTCTCACATTTGAATCCTCAATCAAACTAATCCTATTCTTTGATACATGCCCTAACCAGTAATGCCACCCCTGGAGATGACTTAGCTGCTTTGACAATTATTCTATTAGCAATTGTTTTAGGCAGAGAGTTTACTAATTCATTCTAGTGCACTTCAGTCTTGGAGAGTCGGTACAAGCCATTCCTGAGCTCCCCCTTCTCAGTTGTAGTCCAAGTTGTTAGGTCCTGTATATAACAACAATAGGGTGTAAAAGTTAGGCAACAATTCAATGAAGTAGTAAGCTTCTTGGCTAAAATCAAATTGAAGGAAAAAGAAGAGAACACAGAGTACATCATGAAGAATAAAGTTGTGGTTTATTCTGACAATTCCAATATGCGTGGCTCTGGTTTTTGAACCATTAAGAATTCTAATGTTATATGATATTTCAGAAGCAATGATGGTAAACAAGCACTTATCACAGATCATGTGATCAGTAGCTCCAGTATCAAGAATACAAGCGGCAAGCGTGATATCTTGTAGTGTGTATGAACTTGGTGCAGTGCAAGAAGCTACACCACACATGCTAATATGGTTTGTGGTGTTAGTAGATGATGAAGTTCTGACTGTCAAGCACAATTGGAGTTAGAAGTCGTGTTGGCCCCTAGATCCCAAATCTGCTGGTTGTACTGAGAGTTAAAGTCACAAGTTCATCATCACATCCACTGTGAACTAGCTATGGCTGAGCAATAACCTCCCCTGCAAATCCTGCCTTTCCTTCATTCTTCTGGTGCAATATATGACCCAGTGGGTACCCCTTCAATTTATAACACTTGTCTACAGAGTGTCCATTCATATGGCAGTGGTACCTCGACGTTTCCAGCCTCGAAACATCTCTCAAAGGTATGCCCTTGAATTTTGGAGTGTGTGCAGTAAGGTCTTTCCTTCATGATTTGTTGCTTTGATGCATCTAAACTTCTCTGTACAGCCAAAGTTGTCAATTCAGGTCTCTGAACAGTATTAACTATAAGTATCTGGTGGTGTTTTTCTTCTTCTTGTACCATTGCAAAGGCTTTATTTACGGTGGAATAGGATCAATCATTAATATTTGGTCTCTAGCATGCATATAGGCATCATTCAATCCCACCAAAAATTGAATGACACAGTCACTTTGCAGCCTTTCCACAAGTACTCTCATTTGTCCACAATTACAATCTGGAATACTATTGTGAAGAGCCAATTCATCCCAAATAGATTTAAGCTTTACCATAGTAAATCATCACAGAATCATTGCCTTGCACCAGGGTACTAAGGGATTTCTTCAGTTGACAGATTCTTGGCCTACCTATTTTGTTGAGACATCCTCTCATGCAATTCATTCCACAACTCATACGCATCATTAACAAATATCAGGCTTGACTTTACAGCATGGGTAATAGAATTCAAAAGTCTTGGGAAATTACCATATCATTGCACAGTCTGACTCTTCTGGTTGCTGAGTTGTCCATGAACAAATGCCAATTTGTTCTTGGCCCTTAGAGCTTGCTTCATATTTCTTGACCATACTACAAAGTTTTTTGGGGTTAGCTGATCTAAAACCAATGCTACCAGTGGACCATCTCCATTGTCAATGCAATAGGGGTTAATTTGGCGATTGAAGTTGAGATATTTCTCAATGCTTCTGGCATTTGAGCTTTCTTCCATGGAGCCTGGCTCTAGGTATATGAAAGAAACCGTGGAAAGTTTGGAGAGAAAGTTGAAAGAGTTATTGGAAGGAAAAACTAACTTTATTCAAGATAAGCTGTGTCTGTGAGGCTCAACACAACAAAGTACATATATATATGGTACATCCAACAGCTTATGGAATTAGTTTTTCCCTGTGCTACTATGTAATCCAAGGAAGAAGAAGATAACTGTCGAACTGTCTCTTTACACAACCAGCTGTAAACAAGCTAAACAAACACTTAACCATTATAACTAGTCTCCCATTGGCTAAGATGTTGATCTTTGGATTCATGACTTGGATGAACATAATTCGTGCTTCCTAATTCAGGCTGCTTGATGAGTTGTTCGCCACATGGCCATTTGGTAATAACTCACTTCTCAAACAGCAACACAACCAAACACCATTGCGCAAAAAAGTCAATTTGGGGAAATTGGAGAAGAGTTAAATAAAACATTGAAATGTAATAAAGATTTCCAATAAATGTGTGTAAATATTGCCCTACAGAAGCAACTGTTTCAAGTGAAAAACAATGATATAGCGAAGGGAACAAAGATTTCACACCCATGATGACTGTGTGTTGAACTATGTTTCAATTAAACAATATCTTATGATAGAAGTAAGGAGATTGGTAGCAACTACCTCTTCAAGATGACTTTGACTTAAAAATTCGATAGATAGACGTAATAAAAATATTTTTGTAAATAATGATTAAGATATAGAAAATCTTAATAAATTGAACAAAGTCTAGTTACTCTAATATTTACAAAGTAACTTTTATTTATTTACATTTTCCCATAATTCATTTTTTAGTGTGTTCAAATCTGTTACAATTAAATATTTTTTAAAATTTATTATCCAAAAGTAGAATATAATAAATATTATTTATTCACAAGCAATATGCATAAACTTTATTAGATGATAAAAGAAAATTAACTTGATTAAATAGGAATTCATTAGATCAAATACCAAAACTAAATTAATCGAAACTCAATTGTTAAAAATATATCGACTAGATAGGACCAAAATATCGTGTAACTATTTTTGAGATGAAATTTCTTTGGGGTTTTGAACATTTGGTAACAATTTTTTGAGCTCCTTCAAAAAAATCTTAGCCAAACAACTAGGCAACACAAATTTTATTTTTGTGCGCCTAGATAACATGTTCCAAATAATAGCAAAATTTTCAAACATACCCTATATTTCAAAAATAATTTTGCTCTCTTTGCTGTAAATGGACGCAAAAGCATTTACAACCAAATCAAAATCTGTATTTAAAAGGATAAAATACCTTCGCACACTTAAGTTTTACTGTAAAAACTAGTTATGATATAGTGTTATATACACACACAGACACACACCAATGCAAACTAATTAAATACGCTCATCATTTTGACCCTGAAAAGGAGAAAAAATGGTTCCCAACGTGAATATGTTTCACCCCTACTTAGGGCGCCAGTTTGGGTAACAGATCCTCCAATATATCTGCAAATCTTGAGTTAATGGATGGTTGGTTAGATGCATCTTCCAATCCTGATCTGTTGGATGGTTCGATGCAACTGATTTCTTCCAACACCTCGACTACTTTACTCATCGTAGGTCTGCTTTGCCACATAAAGTTGACACAATCCAAAGCCAGAAACAAAACTCGTGCCATTGCCTCCATGTTTTGATACTTCAGAAGCTCTACTTCAAACACTTCTTCAGCCATCCGTCGATTACCAACGGCAGATTGAACCCACTGGACCAGTGAGATGACTTTACCATCATCTGTCATGGTCCGGGATGGCCTTCCGGTGACGAGCTCAAGCAGCAAAACTCCAAAGCTGTAGACATCAGAAGCTTGGAACACTTCCCAGGTGTCCCAGACTTCAGGGGCACAGTATCCTGGGAACAGCAAGGCTGACCGCCTGACAAAATTTCTGACAAAATTTCTAAGTTGTGTCAATCCAGCATCAGAGATGATGCCGTAATTTGAACTGTTACGGAAAACGTTTGAAGATTTTATACTTCCATGCACAAGCTTCCGGCCAGGATATGCATGGATGTGAGCAATACCCCTTGCTGCACCAACTGCAATTTTCATTCGGGCCTTCCAGCCTAAAAGTATCGTACCAGTATCACTTTTCCCTGCAAAGTCGTAGAAAATTCATTTAATTGCTACTTGGTCTTGACTGTGATAATGCTAGGTAGCATAATTAAGTCTGAACTCATAAGGTGAATGCAACGAAATGAAATTGAGTCCAATTTGTTGTGACATTAAGCTAATAAGAAATGGTATTTGGGCAATGGTCTAGAGTCGAGAAAAGTAACAGCCACCACCTCAGTGAAAATTTCTAGTAAATCGTAATCATGAGAACGTTGAAACAAGAAACCCTCGTCGTCAGAATCAAGAACTCTGATGTGCTTTAGCTGAAACCCCCACACTCCAACGGTCTAGACTCTAGAGTCAAGAAAAATAATGGTGACACGCTGCCTTACCAAGTAAAGTGCTTAAGCTGGGTTGGATCTAACAAAATGAAATGGGACATAAAAACTAAAGAAGCTTAGGAAATTTCATGAAAAGGCAATCAAAAGTTTATCATAGTGTTATATATATATATAGATACACACACTAACTTCTAGCATCAACCTAATATTAAGATAGGAAAGATGAAGAGACATACAAGAGATTCTCAAAAACAAGGTAATATGCTGGAACCTTTTGTTGGTGAAATAAACAAGGCCGATCAGCAGTCCTATGATTTTAGTTTTACTTACCATGTAGCAAATCACATACGCTGGTCTGCTCGTAGTAATGATACACCAAGAGTTTTGCATCCCTTGAAAAGTAGTAGGCCATTATTTTAGCAACATTTTCGTGGCTCATAGTTCCGAAGACCTCCATATGCCGCGCAAAATCAATTAATCTCATCTTTACACCTCTCAAAATCTTTATAACAATTGTGTTTCCATTTTCCAGTCTTACCTTGTAAGAAGTCCCAAATGTCCTAAATATTCCTTTCCCAGTAACCTCAGCATATGCCCTTGACACATCCTTAAAGGAAAATGCGAGATTAGCATCCTTGACAAATACAAGATCGTGTTTCGCAAAAGTAGGACTTATCGGGTTAATCTTCAAGATATCCTCCAACATCTTCACTACTTCATACATTTTAGGTCTCTTATTCATTGATTTTGCTACACATTTGATTCCTATTTGCAACATTTTAACCATCTCATCCCTTCTGGTAGGATACTGCAACAGATCTGCATCAAAAACATTAGCTGCCCCCTTCTTGCTTCTTACAGAACTAACCAACTTGACTAGGTCAAGAGCCTCTGGACCACCAGGGACATGAACAGAGGGCTTTCTAGTGAGAAGTTCAAGCAGCAGAATTCCAAAATTATAGACATCTGCCGCTTGGGACACATTTCGACTTTTTTTAACTTCTGGAGCATGGCACCGTGCACCAGACATGAATGTTGTTTCTATCATGTTTGCCAAGCCCACATCTGATACACAGCAGTGCGGGTGTGGAGTAAGGAAAACATTTGATGCTTTTATGTTTCCATGGACAAGCGTTCCACCATTTTCTTTGTGTAATTCAGCAATACCCCTCGCTGCACCAATTGCAATTGTTAGTCTGATTTGCCAGCGAACCTTTCTTGCATTTTTTCCTGGAAACATAAGAAGATGCATAGCATCATTCATATTTTACATTTTCACCTACAAGCCACTGGCCATAAACATTATACCATTAACACTGAACGTCAAAAGAAAATGCTTAACAGGACTTCAAAAGAAAGAGTACAGATAATGCTTAACACCGAACGTCGTGTATTAGTATCTTTAAAGCTATTATCTCCAGCTCAAGGCAGTGGAAAGATGGCACTACAATCCCAAAGCTATCTGTTATGCCACATCATCTTATAACACAGGATGACATTATGAAATCAACTATGGAAGCCAGAAGACAGAGATATTCAAAACTTGACACGGATACATACTTATCAAATTACCCCAACTAAATTGTCCAAACAGAAAGCAAAGATAAATAAAATGAATTGAATTCATTTACTGGAGTTTGCCAATTCAGATATATACAAACCTTCCATTAAATTGTGTTGTGAAATCTCGTCCCAATTTGTATACTACAAGCTAAAATGCAATGCAGTTAAAGTAACTCGTTGAAGCCATAACATGCAGTAAAGAATTTGAAACAGTCAATCATGTTTTATTTTTTTATAACATGAATAAAGAGCACGGAAATATCAATTGAAGTTTTAGAATCCAACAAACCGTGTAATAAAGAGTACACGCTCCCCTCGTTGTAATAATCATACATCATGATCCTTTCATTCTTGGATGAATAGTAAGCCCGCGGCGGAGCCACGTTCTCGTGCCTGACATGTCCAACAATGTCCATGTGGTGCACGAAATCCAACTCAGAAACACTCCCAGGTTTCAGCCTCTTCACCACAATTGTCACCCCGTTATCCATTGAAGCAGTATACGTACTCCCAAAGGTTCCCCTCCCAAGTAACTTGGCAGAAGCCAAGGATACATCTTTAACATCGAATGCAGGACTAAAATCTGAAAGTAGAACCAGCTTCGGAGGCGCGTTGTGAAGTGGAGAACTCAAATCCGATGCTTCAGAGAGGATGCTAGGACTCCTGGAATCAGCGTGAAAAAGTTGCCAAAGCTGCTCCCTCTTAATAGTAGCAGCAACCAGCCTCTCCCAGTTATCATAGATTGCAGACATCTCGTAACCTCCTAATAAATATTATGCTTTCGATCGAAAAACTTGATCGAAATCGCCACCTGCAGCCTTAAACTATTCGAAATCTGACGGGGAATCACAATACTATACTCAGGATAACAAAGACAGTTGACCTTGACTTAAGAAATTTCCGTTTTCTTTTCCTTTTTTTCTCCCTTCGGAGTTCGGATAATAAAAAGTCCAAGAAACTCAATTGGAGAAATCAGAGAAGAGTGAAATTGAACAGGAAAATGAAATTAAAAAAAAAAAAAAAAAGATTGCCGACAAATCACCTCTCTTTCCATTCAACACCTTCTTTGTTCGATTTGGGTTTGTAAAGGTAAGAACAGGTTTGATCAAGCTTGCATATAAAATTGATAATATATCATTGTTGTTCAATTTATCAAGCTTTCATTTTTTATTTTTTATTTACGATTCATCACTACTTCAAAATTTTACAAACAAAACATAATCACAAAACTTCACATAAAATATAATTAATGTAGTTGGTTAGGATGATATCAAATGAAATATTTTTGATAATACTATAAATATGAAGTTTCAAGAAGTGACTGAGGAGATAAAATGAGGTTTGCCTTTGAGGTTCAGTGTGTGGTGTTGGTTACAGGAAATAAAAGGGGTTGTGGATGTGGGTGTGAGTCTTGGAGAAGAGAAGACTTTTGAGAAGGTAGTCATTTTTATTAAGCTAATTGGATAGACGTGTATTTAGGGGTAATTTTGGAAACCTATTAAATGACCAAACATAGTATTTTAAGGAGTCTTTCTCATTGTATACAGTATAGATAGATGTGATTTGATGATGGAAAGAAGCGAAAATTAGGAGGAAGTTTCAAAGTCATGATTTTTATTTTTCTCGTCTCATTAAAATGTGCACTTTCAAAAAATACCATCCATTAATAATAATTTTTTGTTCTCTTATTTGTAAAATATTTCTAAATTTTTACACTAATTTTTATCCCTAACAAAATTTTCATTTCAACTTGCTACGCAAATCTTACGGTCACAATCTATTCTTTCTTTGGTTTTAGTATCAATAATTTTCTTATTAATTATAGGTAATAGAATACTTCAATTTAAATTTTTTATGTTTTATTTTTATTTTTATCAATTGAGGTTTAAGTTTATTTTATTTTCATTTTCAATTTAGAAATTCTTAATTGGCGTGTTAACCAATTTTTTCTCATACATTCAAATGCATTTTCCCAATTAATATATAAAAACCACAAAATTTTGCTTCATTGATGAGGTTAATGTATCAAAATTATTTACATAGGCCTACATGCACGAATATTAATTAACTGTAATTAATTACAAATAAAAGATAAAAAAAGTACGATTTTAATATACTTCTATAGTATTTTCTATTTAAAACAGTTAAGTTATAAAATAATTAAAAAATTTTAAATTTGTTCTAAACTTAAATAACAGCAATGATTAACACAAACAAAAAACAAAATAAAAAATTAAATTAAAATCTTTAATTTATTTTTAATTGTAAAAATGCACTTTAATGTATAAGAAAAATTGATAAAAATAATATACCAATTAAGAAATATTAAATTAAAATAATAATAAAACAAATCTAAATCTCAATTGATAGAAATAAAAAAAATAAAATAGAAAACAGAATTTCAGATTAAAGCGTTTTATTAACTATAATTAATAAAAAAATTAAAAACAGAAAAAAGGGAGAAAAGAAAGAACAGATTATGAAATTTGTCATGATCTGACCCACCCAAACAGTGTTTCAGGTGCAACGTGGAATGAAACCAAATCCTGCTCTCAAATTTCAATTTTCTTAGTCAAAATGAATTATCTAATGTCACAATGCCATAGATGCTGAAGAATTTATATATTAGAGCATCAATACATTCACAAGCTATGTTTGGAACCCATTTTCAACATTGTGATGTACCATCAAACACATGCTATCAAATATCATACTAAACAAAATTTTTATTTAAATTCAAATTTAAAATTTTCCACTTCAATTAATTAATTATTATTCCATCATCAGATCAATTTCTAATCAAATTAATACTTATATATATTCACATATATACTCATATTTATATATACTTATACCCTACAAATTAATCATTATTACTATTTACTATCATATTATCTAATTGTTATTATATATTTCATATATATATTCAAATAAATAAAAAATTTTAAAACATCAAAATCACACTACGAAACGTATTACTTATCCTATAATAACTCAAACCAAATATTACCATTCACAAAAACCCCACTTGCAAACATAGCCACTAAATTTAAAATATACCGTCAATTGTAATGGTCGCACGCTAAGGTGGTGTTTGGTAAGAAGTTTTTAGAATTGAAAATTGAAACAATTCCGATTATTCTTGTTTGAATTAAATACTATAGAAATCAACAATTTGAGAATCATATTAAAGTCTTCGTCTATCTCTCACAGATTCGATGAAAAGAAACCAAATTTAATTGCATTCATTAATCGCAGTGTGGCGAAATCTCTTGTGACATTTTTTTTGGGTGTAATCTAACTTGCAATCCTAGAAAGGCCACTCGTTTCTCAATAGCATTTTGTAATATTCAATAAACATCTAAATATATACAAAACTTGTGTTGATGTGAATAAAACGCACTCCAAAGACAACTGAAATTAAAGAGGTCCACACAGCATGTAGCCGTTAGGGTAAGAGTCGTGCAGCATGAGTTTTCATCTTCTGAAGTATAATATCCCACGTACTCATGCCTAGCCTTTCCAACAATCTCCATCTGATGCTTGAACTCTGGTTCTGATATACTCACACATTTCAGTCTCTGGACGGCAAATTTTACTCCATTCTCCATTGCTCCCCTCCCAAGTATCTCAGCAAAAGCCATAATTTTATCATCGACATCAAAAGTAGGACTAAAATCTGAATTGACGACCAGATTTTTAGGTGCTTCCTGCTGTTTAGGAGACCTCAAATCGGAGCTAGAACTGAAATCTTATACTCAGAGAGCATGCAGGGGCTCCTGGAGTCGGCATGGAAAAGTTGCCGAAGCTGCTCTCTCCGCAAAACAGCTGCCACGAGTCTCTCCCAATTGTCAGAGTTCCTGGATATCTTCCGCTGAGCTCCCTCCCTGATTAATTGATCAACGGCTTGGTAAAATTTCCTCCACTTGCAGCATTCATTTATTGAATTTCTGATGCGGAACTGTATTCTTCTACGTATGGGTTGGTCGGAAGTTTCTCTGTTCACTCTCCTGTAGAATAATGCTGGCACAAAGCTTCCGAAAGAGGCAGTAAAAGCATATAAATTGTCCTTGGAAAACAATTAGCAGCCACACAAAAGGACAACTGATCTTTACTAAGCGTTACAATGCAATTCGTCGGAATCCAGGGGACAAACTGAAACGATGACTTTAAAGTGTACAAGGTTGTCTCAAATGGTTTAGTCAGAGAATGCATTACTGTATTGTTTCGGAATCAAGCTGAAAGATCCACTCTCACTGGATGCCGGAGAGACTGCCGGAAATTGAGCTCGTTTATGGTGAACCCGTTTCCCGAAGAACTGGACAATGGAATACCGAGATCAAGTTACGACTACCCGCCGCATGCTGTCCCTTGATTGGAAATTGGAGTACTGAAACATGAAAGCCACCACTAGAATTCACAGTGAATGGAATACGAAAGGGAGAAAACGATTTCGTTCTCTCTCTTTCCCCGCACACAGTCAGATCTTCTTCTGTCCTCGTCTTCCCTCGTCTCCGATCGTAGATGTTTTATCTATTTATTTGGCGGAGGAAAGAAGATTCAATCAGCAACTCGGCCTTTGTCTTCCAGTTTTGGACCAAAAGCAAGTTTGTTTTCATTTTCATATCCAAAAAATATAATTATTATAATTCTTAAAATTTATTTTTTACTTTTACATAATTTTCAAAACAAATAAACTTAAAAACACACGTTCAAAGACCAAAATAAACTTACTTCACACCTATTTAAATTTTCTCTATCTAAGAACCAAAACAAACATACCTTTAGCTTTGGGCACAATCGAGCCCCTTCTTAAATTTTCTCTATTTATTTGTCTTATTTTTATATAGTTTTTTAAATAAAAATTCTTTTAAACACAAGTACAAATTTAAAAACAAACGTAGCCTTCGAGTTGACGGAAAGAATCAAAACCTGTTACAAGCCAAACCAAGAAAGAAAATTCTGGGAAAGAAGTACTCTTGTAAGGTCAATAAAGCTCTGTCGAGATGTGTGATTGTTAGCTTGAGGTGCCAGTTCAATTGGTTGGCTGCCATTGTCGGGGAGAATATCAGTCCCTAGCAGTTATTTAGGCATCCGATGAGCAACGGTCAACCATGTCTCTGATTCTTAGTTTAAACTCAGCTGCACGGAAAACTAGGATCGGCTTTTACCTTTTTTATTGAAATAAATATTTTTTACTTCTTTTTCTTTGTAATGTATTCTCAAAAAAATTAAGCATGTAATGTACACACATGATATATGTGCATATAAAACTTAAAATATAATTTATTATTTCTACAAATGAAGTTGTATTTTTATTGTATGAATATTTGAAATTATATGCTTGTGGAATTTATTTTATAATTTATCATATAATAAAACCCCTCTATTTTAAATATAATAAATTATATAATTTTATTGATGATAATAAAATATATTTAAAAAATACGTAAAGTGAAGGAAAAAATAAAAAAATAATGCATAGTAATAATGCATTATTATCATTACTATGCATTATAACACAAAAATATAAATTACTATGCATTATTATACTTTAAAATGCATTAAAAATAACACAAAATAAATTAAAAGAAATAAATAAATATAATTTAATGAAAAAGATTAAAAATAGACAATATAAAAATGGGAGGAGAAAAGTAAAATAATAAAAGAGACGCTTTTTAATTTTTTAAGTACCAGGAGGCAGTTACTCCATTTTTTTTACAATAAACTAGTAAAATAGCACACTTTATGTGTGTACAAATATATTTATAAATTATAAAATTATTATATTTTACATAAAAAATATAACTATTTAGAATTATATGAAAACATATTTAAACTAAAAAAACAAAGAATGATAAAAATGGGAAGAGAGGAAATTTAATAGAGAACATATATAAAAACATTAAAAAAAGGAAGAAATAAATGATAAAAAATTAAAATTAAAATAGAGATAATTGTGTAACAACGGACATATTTCAACAATATTATGATACACAGAAAAAGTAATGGTGTATTAATAATTATATATTAATATGTTTGGTCTTTCAATGAGAGTAATTAAGGATAATTTTATAAATTCATAATGCAAAACCAAATTAGCCTCCAACTATTGTTAATAGAAAGTTATTAGAATGGCACTTTACAAAATGTATAAAATGACTAAAAGTTGAATGTTTGTTTTAATTTCTAAGTTTGTGTATTTGGCTGTGGCTTTTATTAGAAACCGAATAAAATTAAGGGAAATAAAAAAATCTAATAAGTGTCATGATAGCAATGTGTGTTATACATAAAGCTAAAAATATTTGCTATATTATTGTGAATTATCAATAGGATTTGAAACATTGAGCTTAAGAAATTCCATCGATTCAAATCATAAAAAAGCTATGAACGAGTCTTGGTTTCTTGGATTGAAATGATTAGGCGGTTGTAATGAATATAATTTTACTAAGTCATGATACCATACTCTTAAATATTTATAAATATAAATATAAAACTAATATCCTTCTCTACATCACCCTCTTTGTTAAATATTTTTGTGTTTTATTGTAATTAACATTAATATTATAACTATTTCTGTTACCAAAATTATTTTGGCATATTTGTACATAACTTTCTATTAATAGAGTCCAAACAATTATTTATGTTGAGTAAAATTGGACTCTTGAAGATAAACCTTAAGTTGGGCGGATATATAGAAAAGTCTTAAGTCTAATAATGTGATATAACTTATGATTGGACAAGATCAGATGAAATCCATACTAACAATGAATTCTAATATGAAAGTGATGTGATTGGATCAAATAGTTAGTGGATATGCATCGAGTTCTATGGTTATTCCGAGACAATGCTTGAATTGTTCTGAATACTGTTATAACATTACCAAGGAGTTTGAGATCCAATTGACTTTATAGAAGATTATGCTTATCCACAAAACTTTGTAAGGAATAGAAAATTACCGCACAACTAGTATAAATAGCACACCATTTCAAATGTAGATAACAACTTCTGAAGTCTCCAAATATTAGCTGTGAGAGTGCTAAATGCTTACAGTGATAATTCATACTTAGTTGAGAGTTGAAGAGTGTAAACAATCTTGTTGATACACAAACTAGCTGTGAGAGTGTGAATTGAGCCTAAGGAGAGTTAAGTTTAGCACAAGATTAGGGAATTTTGGTATATTCAACTATTTGGTTGCCTTGAAAAAAGGTATTAGGTTTATGTGATAAGTGTGATAGTTGTTTATCTTATTTTTTACTATTCTTTAGTTGAATTAGTGAAAAAAATTTAGCTCGGTACCGTAGATATAAGAGTAGAACTCCGAATTGCATTAACAATTATAGATGTTCAATATTCTTATTTAATTGTTGGTGCATGCGAGTGTTTGATTATGCATAAAGAACTAACTACTGCAGATTTTCTCAATTGTGTTGTGTTGTTACAATACTACCTATAACATTACTGCATTTTACAATTTTGATGGTAATTAGTTTAAATTACCACTATAAATTAATATTACTTTAGTAAAGTACACTATGAATAATATTGTATTAAGTATTTTTTTAATTACCATTTTAAATATAGATTGAAAAATGCAAAAATTACAAAAAAAAACTTTCAAAATTAGATTTTAAAAACCCAATTATAAAAATGTCTTTATGTTTATTTTATACACTTTAATAAAAGTTTTCATTGAATATTAATTTAAAAATAGGAAAAAAATACTTGGATTTCTGAAATATAATTCTAAAAATAAATTTTATATATGCATATATCAACCAGCATTCAGCATGCTATTTTATAACTCGATTTCAACTCTAGTTCCTAATTGGACAATTTGAGTTCAATTGGAGATCAAAAAATCAAGGTAGAGGGTGTTTGGTTAAACTTATTTTCAATAGTTTATAAGATTACATGACTTATAAGACATTTTTAATGCTTATAAGTTTATAAATTTTATTTTAAAAATAAGTTAAAAAATATTTAATAACATCATTTTATAAGATTTTTTAAAATTAATTATAATTATAGTTAATTATAATTTTTTGAAGTAATAATGATGAAAATAATTTAAATACAATTAATAAAATATAATTTAAAAATATTCATGTTATTTTTAATATATAAAATGAGGTAGTTTATAAGTAGTTTGAAAAAAATTAGTTGAAATAAATTAACAATAGCCAACTCATTTTTAAAAAATTTATAAATTTTAAATATCTTATTTTTTGAATTTATAAGCTTTTTTATCAAAAAAAATTATTAAATACTAATGAGAAACTTAAAAGTATTTAATGAACTATTTTAAAGAGTTTGTAAACTCATTAAAACACCCTTTTCGCCATGAGTTTGAGTTGAATATTTTGATTTACAAATTTGATCTCAAATAATGGAGTTAGTTATGAGCACAACTTCAGCTGCCATCATTTTTAGAATAATGGCATTTTGAGCATTACATTTAAAAAATTTAACAAAAGGGAAATGTCAGAATTTTTTCATGAAAATCAAAACAAGCACATTCAATTTTTTAATTAGAAATACTTTGTACGTAGGATGACTTTCATATTATATTTGGATTTTTTAAAATTATCCAAAAAGTACGAAAGGCCAAAAAAATGCCAATAATACGAATTAAAAGAAATCGTTTGTCAAACAAAATGGTTTTGAGTAATTGTGTGGGTGTGGATGTGACTTCAATCAAAATCAAAATAACTTGACGTCCACGCTTCTGCCTCTAAATGTTGACTTTTTGCAGTCATTATTATTAATTTTTCAACTGAGCACGAACATAAACTTCTATGTTGGCCCCTTCTCAATCATGTGGAATATTTAATATTGCCAAGATAAGATGAGGCCATAAACGACTAATAGGGTTAAAAGCAAATTAATTTTGTTTGAATGTAATTTTTGTTGGTAATAAAATTTGTGTCTTTTCATTATTTTGAAGAACAAAATATAGACATATAAAATTTTGTGTCTAATCAAATAATGCTACGTGAAAATACGGTGTAAAATATCAATTAAATAAATTTTATTTAGATTTTGAAAATTTAAAATAAATATAATTCGTCAAATAAATAAATAGATAATTGATTAATCAAATGATAACAAAAGAAAAAATTTCGTTGGAAATATGAGAGATAAGGATTCTAATAAGATGCTTCAAATAAAGGGAGCAATAAGATCGAGTTACATTAATAAGTTGATGTAATCATACTATCACTCTTATACAATAAATAGGAGCCATATTTAATAGAATATAGAAACAGTTGAAGATTTAGAAGAGTTGAAGTCCAAGAAAAAGGATGGCAATAGGGGTAAGAATTGCAACTATCCACCTCGTGGGGATACAAATGGGGCGATCTCGACTGAAAAAGCCTTTACAAATTCTCTCTAAATTTAAAGGAAGATCTATAGTGTTTGTCACCAAATTTAAGGTATTTTTCATGAAAGAACTCCAAATTTGATGTTTGATTCAAAGTCGCAATACTAAACTGAGAAATTAATGTTAATTCAAGGTTTAGCAATCATCAAGTAAGATTAAACGTAAATTCTTTTATTGAGAATTGCTTCAAATATCAATTTATGTTCTTGAAGGAGTTCTACAGTATTCTTGATAAAATTTAAAGTGTTAATCATGGTATTTTTACATATTTGACATTAAATTTGTGTGCATGGTGTTGTACTGCACAATTAACATTTTTAGGTGGTCAAGTCAATTTTAAAAAAAATTAAGTCAAACGATCTTTCTAAAAAATTGTCAAAGTCTCTGAAATTTCAAAGTGAATGAAGAATTAAAAGAGTTAAATTAAAAAAAATAGAACTCACATAAAATTCATTTTATTTCAAATTTATTCATTTTCGTACAAATTTTTTTGTTATATAAAAATTTGGTCCTACGCAAGTATTTGTGAAAAAGGAAGAGATAAAAATTATTTTTCGATGCAAATTGTGCATCATTTTTTCTTCAAAATTTACACTTTTACATCAACATAATCTTTTTTTAATCACTTGCTTTTATTTTTATTTTTATACTATTTTAAATTTTTATGCCTACTTTTTCCCAATTCAAAGTATTGAAGTGCATCTATTTTGATGGAACATAAACGTGTAACAATAAAAAATATAAAATAAATAAAATTTTCCTTTAGTAGCTTTCGTGAAATTCACTAATCAAGTTGCAACAACGTCGCCTGTCTTAATAAACCATCGACAGATCATGCAAGCATTTTTGCATTCTGTCTACCTCTTTTGCATTCTTTCAACATATTTGGCTAATCTTGTCAATGAATTTACGTTGTCAAAAGTTGATTAATCAAATTGGGTAACCGTGTAACTAACCGGACAACTTCACTACTTCGGGACAAGTAGGTAGGGAGTCAAGAGGGTGTTTGGCAAAGGTTTTTTTTTTTTTTTTTTTAATAATAATAAAAAATAAATTAAATATTATGAATATAATATAATAAAAATATTTATATATTTTTAATATATATATATATATAATGAAGTAATTTATAAAATATTTAAAAATAATTTTAAAAAATTAATTTATTTTTAATGAGTTTATAAATTCTAAATATTTTATTTTGAGAACTTGTGTAAGTTTTTTTTATTAAAAATTTTATTAAACAAATTTATAAACTTTCAAACATAATTTGAAGAGTTTTATAAATTCAGTCAAAAACCCTCCTAATCAGTGAAGGCAAAAGAAACAACTTGAATTGGGTTGTTACTTGGCCTTCCACTTTTGGCTTTTTCTGTCGCAAGAAGCAATGCCCAGAAAAACAAATTAGTGCTCTTTGCTTCATCAAGATTTCGGGATTAACCATTTCAATCATCATATTTAAAAACTACAGTTTGATGCCTAGAAAACAAAAATTATTTAACGACTTGTCGAAAGTCAAAATGACAAGGTACATGAAAGCCGAGGGCATGAACGTCCAAAAGGAAAAATTTTATGATTGGTGAATGGAAACGGGTGGCGGTGATTTCGGAAATTCACATTTTGCTTTTGCACTGTTTCACTTGTGTCAGTCTTAAAATCTATAAATGAAGAAGCTCTGTTCGCCATTGTCTCTCGCCTTCTCATTGTGAACTACTTAAAGTCAGCGTCTCTTTGTTCGTTGAAGGAACTGCAGCGAAGAGGAGAGAAGAGCACACAAACGCGCGCACACGACAATTTGGAGGCAGAGGCGGAAACATAAATACTTTTGAGGAAGAAAAGTAAGGGTTGATCAGCTCGGCCAATCCCGGGTAAGGCATTTCAGACCTTAAATCCATGCTTTTAGTTCTTGTTTCTTCAATCAAGATTGTTTTGTATGCTTGAGTTACGAGTAATGTTTGGTTGGTTAAAATTATTGCCTTTCTGCATTCTAGAAGGCGTTTCTAGAAGGCAGCTTTTTTGGGTCCTGTATCGATTTCCTTTTTTTTTTTTTTAATCATAGTTCGTGAGAGTTCAGTCCTGATGCACTCTGAAACATGTTGGAAGGATTCTTTTTTTATTGAATCTTCTTGGAAATTCATCTTCCTTCTCTGCTCAGTAACATACTTCAATAAATTATTTTTCCGCTAAAGGAACGATGGACAATTATGGTGGATATTGATCTAGATTCTCGTTGTAAGTTTTCCGTTATAGACAAATATGATTCTACAAATTTAAGAGAGACTTTTTCCCGTTATTTTGGATATAATCTTTTAATAAGTGATTGGGATGAGCACGAGTTTGGGAATTTACCTATATTTATTCCTTTGAGTAAAAACATCCGCTAAACCTAAGGATTTTCCTGGAATACAGGGAATCTTTTGACTTGTAAAAAACATACAAAAATTGTTGTATCTTACATTAGACCAAAATGGTTATTTTAGAACTTCCAGAGATTCATTGTAAACTTTACATTATACCATGGAAGTCTAGATGTGCCACCTGATTACTATAGTCCGTCTTTTGTTTATCTATTTTCTATGTAATGGTACTCCAGAGATTCTTTCTTTCAAAATATAAATTGACTTTGGAGATTGATTAATGTGAGAAAACTAGGGAAGCCTAATAATGGTCATGCCTATCTCACAGGAAAGGTATGTTTGTCTGATAGTACATTTCGTCTCATTTGTTGTCAGTTTCCTCCTGTTTCAGGTTGCAAATTGCCACCTCTACATTCTATAGTACGAGGAATTTGCTTTTAAAACCATTAATGGGTTCTGCTGGAGAACCAGCCCCGGAAAAAAATTACAGCAAGCCCCCGGGAATTCAATTAGTAGAATACATAAAAAAGTCGACCATTTCCTACAAGACATATCAGGTTATTGCCCTAATGGTGACGTTCTTGGCATACTTGACCTACCATGCTAATAGGAAAACAACCAGTGTCATAAAAAGTGCTCTTGATCCCCAATCTCCCAATGCAGACTTGGAATCCGGCTTCTCATGGAGAAGGGCTTATTCTCACCAGCCATTAGAAAGTACTGTGAATTCATGGGCACTAGGAGCTGGTTGGGCACCATTTAATGGTGCCAACGGAACAGCATTGCTTGGTGAGCTAGATGTGGCTTTCCTTTTTGTATATGCTATGGGGATGTACTTTTCTGGACACATGGGAGATAGAATGGATCTTAGAATATTTCTGACAATAGGAATGGTTGGAACTGGTTTGTTTACTGCCCTTTTTGGAGTTGGTTTCTGGTCAAGCATCCACTTCTTCTGTTACTATTTGATGGTCCAAATGCTTGCTGGATTATTCCAATCCACAGGATGGCCCTCCGTGGTTGCAATTGTTGGCAATTGGTTCGGGAAAAAGAAGCGAGGGCTTATTATGGGTATCTGGAATGCTCATACATCTCTTGGTAACATTACAGGTTCTGTGGTTGCTTCCATTTTGTTGAAATATGGATGGGGTTGGTCCATGGTAGTCCCTGGTTTAGTTATTGCTTTTGTCGGTGTGGTGCTGTTCTTTTTCTTACCGGTTAGCCCTGAGTCTGTTGGAGCTAATACCAATCACAATGATGAACTGCTCCCACCCAAAAAAGAAAAGGAGGATATAACAGAGCCTCTTCTGAAAACAAAGCCAGAGGAAAAGAATGCTGTTGGATTCCTAGAAGCATGGAGAATTCCAGGGGTTGCTTCTTATGCTTTTTGTCTTTTTTTTGCTAAATTGGTGGCATATACGTTTCTCTACTGGCTTCCATTCTACATTAGCCACACAGGTACATGAATTTCCCAAATTTAGTTTACACACACACACACACGCACAGAGTTTTCCTTTGCATGCTTTTTTATTTTTGATGATTCGTCACTTAAGATAATTATTTTCATTCTGGCTGCTGCAGCTATCGAGGGAAGATACTTATCAAGTGGGGAGTCTGGAAACTTGTCTACATTGTTTGATGTCGGAGGGGTGGTTGGAGGGATCTTGGCAGGTCACATTTCGGATCATTTAGATGCAAGAGCCATAACAGCTGCAAGTTTCATGTATTGCACCATACCGGCTCTCTTCTTTTACAGAAGCTATGGACACGTGTCAAAGACTTTAAACATCATACTCATGTTGATCACAGGATTTTTTGTGAATGGACCTTATGCCCTTATATCAACTGCAGTTTCAGCGGACCTGGGAACACACAGTTCATTAAAGGGCAATTCACGAGCATTGGCCACAGTCACTGCTATCATAGATGGAACAGGTTCAATAGGAGCAGCAATTGGACCTTTGCTTACAGGATATATTTCAGCTAAGAGCTGGAATGTGGTGTTTACAATGCTAATGGTTGCAGACTTAATAGCGGGTCTGCTTCTAACAAGGCTGGTTGTGGCCGAGGTGGCTGCAAAGATTCAAGGGTCGAGGACTCAAGAACTTCCCAGTTCAAGGCCTCCCATTATGGAAGCATGATCGCTCTATAATGCCATATGGATTATCCAGCTCCAATAAATTGCTTCGGTTAATTTCAAAGCAAAGTGGCAGAAGATCTTGAGTTTGAGGTCTAGACAGAAGACAAGTTTCATATCCTTAATTAATTTGAAATGGTGATGGGCATAAGTGATGGTTTTCCATGTTTTTACTTGTAAAACATTGCGTTATTGTACAGTCTGGTATGCATATCTGACTTTTTCCTGTCATCCACAAAGAAGGGCAGATGAAATGATTATCAAGAGACAGCTGATTATGACCTTTTTTTTTTCTTTGATACAAAGATTGAGGTGATACACATCCCTTCCAATTCGATGTCTTTTTCTTCAGAAGTGAATTTGTTGGGATATATTTACTACGTGTCAGTTCAAATGACATTCCTGATTGAGTGGGAAAGACTTACATTCGCTCTTTCTTCTTCTTCTGTAATTGATTTCCCTATTTCAAGTGTTTGTTCTGCTGTTGTAATAGCTCCTTCACGATCTTCGAGGTTGGTTTGTTTTACATTTAATTTGTCCACACCTTCTTCATCCCTTGTTTTGATATATATTCACCGGTTAATTCTCACATTTGCTCAACTACCGGTTCACTTTTCGGCTTTGGTCCTTGGGGTTAATGACACTGTTACTAGTATACTCAATTTTGGAGTCAGGTGATTGGTCGAGGCTGGACCAACGAATATTTTTATGGTAAGAGCCATTACAAGTTGCTCACTACTTTAAATCTCTAGTGTTTCTTTAATCAATTTGATTATGTTAAGATAAAGTATACCCTTTTTTTAATTGTATCAGTCCTGATTATTTAATTCAATACCACCTATAATTACCTTCACAAAAGGATGAGGACACCAGCAAGCCATCAACCCTGCATAATAATTGATTTATTTTGTATCAACGTTATTAATTTGCTGGAAGGAATTTGCTTTTAGATGAAACAGGTCCACAATATAAAAAACAAAGTGTTCCAAAACTAATATGGTCCTTCGGAGGAAAATTTTAGCTCCACGTTCCTTCTTGTTTTCAAGCGAATGTGATCTTTTGCTGTTACACTTTTGAAATTCTTAAATAAATATTATTTTGACCTATTTGAAAATTATCGCCGGGCCTTTCTGAAAGCTGCTTGGTGCTGCACTGACTCGGACGACTTATACTATATACATATTCATTACTTTGTAAGCTTTGTTTGGATGTAAATTATTGCAAGAAAAAAAAAATTTCGAGTGAAGACTTATGAATAGTGTAAAAATACGATAGAGGGATAAAAAGAATTATTTGGTTTGTAATATGTTAGAAAGTGTATATTTTTGCTTTTTTTAGAAAGTGCGGATTTTGATGAGAGAAAAATCAATACAAATTTTAACGCAAACACACACCCTTAGTGTTCAAGTTCTTTCATTTTATTAAAGGATAAGGACCTTTTTTAATTTTTTCTACCAAACTTTCCATCCCGCTTTGTCCTCGTAGTTATCATTTAAAACGTGCATTTATTTATTTAGCTTATCAAAAAGAAAAGAAACCCTCTAAGCCCTTACATCTACTTCTCTTACATGCCACGTTAATTGGAATAGCTAGTATTTATGCAAATTCCAAAAACAATGATTATGTATGGAAGAGGGGTTGTTGTTGGAGATATTGTACGATGGGATGAGTAGTAAGTTTGATCGTAAGATTTGAATATAATAAAATTTTTGATTTAAATATATGAATAAAATATGTAAAGATGATTAAATATTTTGAAATGTATAAGGATAAAAATTAGTTATTAGTATATAAACAAATAATATATATATGTGTGAATTATATATAAGTTTTGATTTGAACATGTGTAATGATTAATAATAATTATTTAATTATATATATAAAAGATAGAAAATTTAAATTTAAATTTAAATAAAAAATTATGTTTAGTAACGTATAGATTGATAGAAAGTGTAGAGATTAGAAGTTGGTTCACAAACATAGAGAATCTATCATGACACATATCCAAAACTAATTTCTTGTCCTATCAACAAGTCTTTCTATTTTTAAACTAAATAAGTAAACAGATAAACTTCAAGGAATAATTTTCCTAAAAGTGGGATTTGGTTGGCATCGTCTGATTTCTTCCACTAATCGAAAGCCCACCTTCAACATAATTTTAAAGACATGTCAATAATTTATCAAAAAACATAGCCATACAATCATTTCTCATTGTGAAAACCAGTGGACTAATTTTGGATGCACAATCTATTGGGCACATCTGGTCCCTGTTAGAGTGGGTAGAAAAATTTAAGGATTTAAGTGGAAACAAAATTTATATTTAATATTAAAATATAAATGAGTAACAAAAATATTTTTTATATATACTTAATATATTATAATTATTAGATTATGTAATAATATATAAGTTTATAGATAATAAAAATAAATGTGAGTAAAAAAATTTTAGAGATATGTGTTAGTTTAACTATAAATGAGTATAATGACGAAAAATAATTCATTAGTTATAACGAGTAACAAAAAAAAAAAAAAAATTTGAATAAAATTTATATAGTAAATTACTTGATTTGTAAGATTTTTGAACGAAGGTGAATAATTCCAAACAAAGAACTGAACAAAGGCATTGATATTCATCCTTTCAAATTAATTATTAAAGTATATTATTCATTAAAATAATATTTTTTTTATAATTTTCTCTTTTTTAATTTTACACTTTTTAAATTTTTACATCAACTACCACTATTTTTTTCATTTTAAAAATATAATTACTTCTCAAAACATGACTTCATATCCAATTGCAATCCATATATTTTAAGTTCATAATAGTTTAATAAACAGTGTTTTTTTTTTTTGTTTATTATAAAGTCCAAACACTCATGTAGATCCATCAAGCATTGCTTTTTTCATAGAACCCATATAAAACACAATTTTAGCCACAAAAATTTTATAAAAAAATTAATAGTTCTGTTACAACCGTCTGGAAATCAATTTGAAAATTTTTTCATTAATGGTAAATTTTAAATCCACCTAACACGACATCGTTAAAAACTCCTGAAATTCATATTCTTTCTTCAACAAGCCTTCAATCTAGGTATAACTTAAAAAAATTGTTGCAAACTCTTTGTTGATTGTCATCTTGCGACAAACAAGATGAATCAGTGGGGGATAAAAGGTGGGAAGGGAAGAAAAATACGATTATAAATTTTACAAGCCATTATCACCTCGAATCTTCTGGCTTTGTTTGGATGCAAATAATGTGAAGGATGAGACTTGGTGATAAAATCTAAAAATAGTGTAAAAGTAAGAAAAAAAAAGGAAGGAAAAAAGATTATTTTACTGGGCAAAGTATGAATTTTGGTGGAAGAAAATTGAGAATTTTTTTTAACAGATATAGCCTCTTAAGTTTTGGCAGGACATTATCCTAATATATAGATCATAAGAACAATTACGCTAAAGACAATTATATTATTACTACTGTGCATTGAGACACCTTTCAGACTTTGTTGATTTGTTCCACACTATCAAACAGTGATAATCTGATATGCACGCTCGATTACAAGTTAGGAATAAGGAAATTATGTGACAGCTGAAACTCAAGTAGAAATAAGTCAAGTAATTAAATCCTGCCCAGAAGTTGGGGATACCGTACTGTTTCTAAACATACTTGATTTGAACGAAATTGTTCTAAAGCAACAAATACCAGAAATTTGATTATGCCTCTTTCAAGCTTTCACAGGAAACAAATTGATATTATATGTAGCATGTAAGAATTCTATACGTTGGTGTAAGACAGAATCAGGCAAATTATAAGTAAACTGAGATAAACTAAAATCAAAATTGAATTTCAGATGCAAGAGCCATAACAGTAGCCAGTTTCATATGCAGGCATATTGGCTCTCCTCTATCACAGAAACTATGGCTGAATTTCAATGATCTTAATCACCATACTCAAATGTTGTAAATGAGCCCTATTCTCTTTTAACAACTACAACTTCTGCTGAGACGGGAATACACAGTTTGTCAAAGGGCAACTCAGGTGCATTGGCCACTTCTGCTAAGCACTGGAGTGCAGTTTTACAATTCTAATTGGCTGCAGACTTTATAGATGGTCAGCTTCTAACAGGGCTGGTTGTGGCCAAGTGGCTGCAAAACTTCAAGGGTTGACAACACAAGAACTTCCTAGGCCAAGGTTGCCTTTAATTTAGGTATAATGGCTCAATAATGGCATAAATTTTCTCATGACATGTGCCTACTTGTGACATGCCATCTAGCTCCAGCGATCTGCCTCAATCAATACAGAAGCGAGTGGTATAAGATTGGAGTTTGAGATAGGTGTGGACATGTGATTTGAATTGTGCTGAAAAGAAGTGGTGATACACTTATTTTTGCCAGGAAAACACCCACAAAAGCTCATATAGACAACAAAGCCTAGCTCAATGTAAAGTTAGTTCCCACCAAATATCCAGGCACGTGTATGTTGTTAATTGATGAATATTGACCCTTTGTTAAATTTGATAGCTTGAAAACAGAAAAGGCCAGAGAAATATGGCTATGAAACACAAAAGATATGCTTTATGCTTTCCAATTGCTAAACGGCCAAGAATCAATTTGCTAGTTACTTCTCCAATCACAAAAACAACCCCCTCATGGACTACGACAACTGCCAAGTATCAGGACGAATGCATCTTACAAAAACCAAATGAAACAGTATGAAGAAAAAAAACGGAAGTATTATTCTATAGGGCGATGCACCTGTAAATCAAATTCAGGCAGTTCATACGCCGTCGTCGCCGGGCTTCTTGGGCTTCCGGTATTTTTCTTCGACTTGCTTGGCAGTAAAGAGGGCTTCGTAGACGACCTTCTTGACGTTGGGGATCTTGTAATTCTGGGCTATGTAAATTCCACACACCGTTCCGGCTGTGAACGAGAAGCTGCTTCTTATTATGCCCATCTCCCGACTATCGTATTTACTTCTCTATCGGAATACAATAACGGCCTAACGAGCACAGATTTAGGGTTTTTCCTTTGCCGTGGGCCTTGGGACTTCGTAACGATTAAGGATTCGAGAACAATCGCCAATTTCCTGGTTTTCTCTCGCGTTCAAATGGTGTTCGACAAAATGCCACGGGTCGACTGAAGACGTGTTTGTGATGGGTCACTTGTTCTATGGAATTTTCCTTCTTTTTCCCCTTTATTGACATTTTTTCCCTTTTTTTTTCACTTTAAAAAATTTATTATATTTACTTCGAATTTGATGATTTATTCACCTGCTCATAACTTTAAATGATGGATTTAATATTAACACTGTTGAGTAAATGGATGTGTTTTCTACGTATAATAATTTGAGTTATTGTCTAAAATATTGTGACTTTAAATTAAATTTTGTCAACAAAATAAATATTCAACAAAAGGCTTGATTAATAAGCTAAAACAATGAGCATAAATTAATTTAATTTTCACCCAAATAAGAAAATTGTTTTATGTGCAATAATTTAAAAATACAGAAAAAAAATAATAATAACAAACTGCCTTGTTACGAATAATAATAAAACAAAATAGGTGTATTCCATTTGTAGCTACGGATTCCAAACAAGACATAAAGCTCGGGATGGATTTCTCCTTGCCAATTTGATTGCTGAGATTTTTATGTTTCACTGGCGCATATATGCGATTTTTATCCGAAGTAAATTACCTTTTCCTGCATCAAAAAGAGGGAAAACTGACAAAGATTTGTACTTATTTGCCGACGCCTTCAGATTATCCTTCGTAATTTGTGAGAAATTTATTTTAAATTTTGTTTCTTTTCGTTTGGATTTGATACGGTTGATACCTATTTGCGATTTACTCTTTTCTGTGTGCGCGGATTGAGTCTTGGGTTGATTTATTACAGTTGTTGCTGTTTAATGTTTATGATACGATCGAGTTTCCCTTTTTCTTTTTGCTGATTCGTTATTTTGATTGGCGTTAAATTTTTCTTTTCCCGTTTCATCTCTAGGTTTTGATTTGCGTGCTCTCTTTTTGACTGTTTTTTAAAATAAAATGGTCACTAACCAGAACTGATATTTTTACAGCTTACAAAGCATTTAATTCTGAGAGTTATTCTTTTTCACGGTTTTTTGTGCACATGTAATGATGCTTGTCTGAGGATACGCACATCTTAAGGGCATTCTGTACGTTCGCTTCCTGTTAGAATTGGATTCTCCCACCCACGATAAAGAAAAGATTACTAAAATAAAATAAGCTTTTACTCTTTGAATGATTTTAAAGCTTTATTATGGATTCATTCTACCATCGCACATTCATCTAATGATTCTCTTTAAGTGTAAACCTATGTAGATAGAATTGGAAGTTTGTCACCTGGGTGTCTCAGACATTTGTGACTTATGGTATCAGGCAATGTGCGTGATATTCTTAGAACATTTTATTTGAATGTTTTGGCCTTATTTTCTGCAATTTGACTGCTTTCGTCGTTATGCTCCTATTTGCCAGTTTTGAATATTGCTTTTTGATTTTCTGAAGCGTTAGGAAAATGAGTAACTTGTGGTTTCTGTAATTTTAAGGCATAAGGCAAATTTATTGCATTTTTCTAGCTTCTGTTTGCCCTAACTTACCCTTTTTGCAGGAGCTGTTGTTGCAGAAAAGTTATTCCAAGATAATTTGAAGGGATCTCTTCAAAAACTTTATAAGTTTGCAAATTGTATTCCGAAGTAGTATTTCATGGTTTGGCTTTTGGGGAAAGGATAATGCTAAGTTTGCTCTGATGAAAATTTTGGCGGACTTTGATTTTGGTGGAAGGATTCTATATATTTCCCATGGGTGTGAGCTTCTTGTTCATTTCTGTGGCTTGTACTGTCCTGAGCCTCGTTGGCCTTCAGTATTGGACAGAATTGGTCCTTGAAAATAAATCAAATGGTATGATCCCTGATGATTTTATCAATTTGGAGGATGGAAGCCGCGCCTTGGAACTGCTTTTGGGTTCACACACCACTCTTGTGTTGGCGGCCAGTTTTGCTCTTAATGTAGTTATCTTGATAATTTTAGGCCTAAAGGTATGTTTCTCCTATGTATTTGGTAAATCCTTGTTATTTTTATTGTTTTATATTCTCACGTTGTTGACATGGAAGTTACATTACCTTTGAATATGTCCAGAATTCTTCTTTTTTTCGAAGTAATGGTTAAAATTCTAATTGATAAGTATTGTTTATCAAAGAATGGTAGCTTGTAACTAATTAACCATATTATTTTACTCTTTTTATGCAGACAATATTCTTTTCAGAGCTGTACACGTCTGAGATATGGAAATTGCTTGAACGCCTAATTAATTATGTGGTCTACAAGGTAAAATTATAAATTAGTTACATTATATTTAATCTTTCCGGCATTCTGTTTCTGCTGAAAATGATTCCTTGGTAGCAGCTTTATGCCTTAGTAGTTGCTTATGTTTCTTGGCAAATTTGCGTGTGATGGGAAGATTTTCATGGCTAGATCTGTTTTCCTGGCTGTCCTTCAGGGAGGTATTAGGAAGCATTTTACTACTTCTGGGAATGATTCAAAATTTTTTGCTTCAGCTGGAATGGAAAAAAAAAAAAAAAACCATCCACTAGGAATTTCATGATAGCTACTTGCAAACATATGTTGTTTATTTTCAGAGTTTTTTTTTTTTTTTTTGGGTTTGAACTGAATTATTGTAGCTATAGCTGTCAGATTTCTTTGAGCTCACGATTCTTTTGTTGGATATTCTACTGATTATAAACTCTTGGAGTTCATTTATGGTTTGAGCTGTATTACATTTTTCTTTAAGGTTACTGTCTTTGCTTGCTTGCTTCCAATTCCAAATTTCTGACTTAAATTCAAATGCTTCTTAATAATATGCAGTTAAAACCATCTAAAACTTCCTTTTTATATCATAGAGGTCAAGTAACTGTGTTTTTCTTCTTTGCTAAATTGTTTATTGACCACAATTGATTGCTTGTAAAACAACCATGATTGCTTCATTCATGTCCACTTGCTATGTATTTGTTGGTGATTGGAGATCCCACTTACTGAAGTGCAAAGATTTGTCTCTCTTCTATCCTCCACTCATGTCTACTTCCATTTGTATGTTTGTCATTTCCTTCCATTTTTTCTCTTCCATTTATTTTACTGTGTTTTGTTGACTTAGAAAGTAACATGACCTCAGATCTAACATATTGTGCGTTGTTTTATTTGTTGTTGAAAAACTATTGTGATCAATTTGTATAGATTGCTTAATGAAAGGCCATCTCCAAATTTAAATGATGTCTGTTCGTAATTGCCTCACCTCTCCGTTCCTTTGGGTTTACCACAAATATCAGTTGAATAACAATTCTTCTGTATGGCAAGGCATTTTTTTAGCATGCCTAAACCATTTCAATCAATTAGCCATTGATTTATCCTCATTGCATGCCAATTTCCAAATGTAATTTTTTCCCTATTTTCTCATGAACCCATCTCACAGATATCCTTAGCATTTTTATAACCACCTTGAAGAACCAGCAAACTTGATCATTTTTAATTTTAAATATAGATAAGTTGCTGGATCCCTAGTGTTTCTTTTGTTTTGCAGAGGACTACTCATTTTTTCTTTATTATTTTTATCTATGTTGATGGTGGGAAACATACCTTGTCTGGTTCTCATTCAATAATTACTGGATAAGCCATCAATTTGCTCAACAGACAGCAGTGTTATTCTGTGACAGAAACTCGCATAGACATACTTTTGCTAGCTGGGTCAACGTAGTTGGATGCTGGTCTAGTTGACCTAAATTTTTTGCCTAGTCTGGTCAACGTAGTTGGATGCTGGTCTAATTGACCTAAATTCTTAACCTCATGTTGACAAGTAGAGCTGCTTCTTTGCCTTTACAAACCAATCTTACTAGGATTTTGCAAATTGAGTCAATGGGACTTAATGTTAAGATATCTGTTTGATTTGAATAACTAGTTGATAATTGGCTATTGAAGCTGGGCAAAGTATTCAAGGAAAAAAGACATTCATATGATTGTTACCTGCAGAATTTTATTGCACTACTTGTTTTGTGTTACACAGTGGTGATTGATTAACATTTGGCAGGGAACTTTTCTCCCACTAGTACTCCCACCAACATTATTTCAATTGGGCCTATGGTCAACTTGGTTAGCTGTGCTTTGTTTCTTGAAGGTACACACTGATATTATGTCCAAGATCTTGATATTGTTGGGTGCATGCAGTGCCTTATATCTGATGGAATTTGTTAGAAATAATTGGAAAAATTGAATCCTGCTTCATTGATAAAAATCTCACCTGTGGGGTTGGCTAAAAATTACATTAGTTACCAAAAACAAAAATCTAACTTAAGATGAATTCTAACAATTCATGTAAATCAGGAAACAACATATAACAGGACGCAAACTATTTAACAAACCATATGAAATTTCAAAACAGATATTCTCTCTAACTGAATTAATTCATGCAAATTGGGCAGATGTTTCAAGCTTTGGCTAGGGATCGACTTGAGCGAATGAATGCTTCTCCCTCTGCCAGTCCTTGGACATACTTCCGTGTATATTCTGCGCTGTTGCTTGTTTTCTCTGTTGACTTGCTCTGGTATTTTCTACTGCAATTTCTGTTGTGTAGATTTTTTCCATAACTAGAGTGGGGAATTTTTCTGTTGATGTTTTTGAGTTAAGTTACGTGAATTGCCAGTGACATTTACTTCTTCATCTAGTTTGAAAGTTTATAAATTACTGAAGGAAAAAATCCTAAAACAGTATTGTGTTATTCTCTGTGTTTTATGTTATCAATGTTTGCTTGTTACTTAGATTTGTCAGTGCTAGTTATTTGCTCTGTTATTAAGTCATCAGTGGCTTTATCTTCTTGAGACATTTCTTTCCATAAATGTTTGTATAAGGTGGCATTTGGTTTGCATGGTGGAATTGGAATCTGATTAAGAATCATTCCTCTGGGGTTTGGAATTAAATCTTTTATTCCAATACATTTGTTTGGTTTAATACTTGGTATGTGTATCAGTACTATAATTAATATTTATATAATTAATATATAGTGTTGGCTCATTTGATATGGGATATGAGAATTTGAAGATTTAATTTAAAAAATAAATAATTGAAAATAAAACCTGCATTTGTAAATTATTTATAAATTCTATATTTATATTAATTATTTTATACTATAAACTTGTAAAAATTTTAATATTGAAAAATACATTCAAAATTAAAATATTATTTGAAATTTAAAATATATATAATAAATATTGTAAAAAGAAAATATTAGAAACAATAAATGCTATACATTAATAGAATACGGAGAAAAAAGAAAAAAGCCTTCATGTATAATGCAATAATATAAATAATATAGATGAAAACATTTTAAAAAAGAATAAGAGTGATAAATAGAAGTGAAATGGAGTATAAACAAAAATAAAAAAGAGATTAAAATGTGCTATAAGATAGATTAGAAATAGAAAAAAGTTAAAAATAAAATAATGTTAGTTCAATAAGAGCCCAATGAAGGGTACAGGAAAAACAAAAGAAAAAAGAACAAAACATGTTTGAAAGAAGGAAGAGTAAAAATTAGAAGATTTTTAAATATGGCTAATTTAGTTATTTTACATTTGCAAAGCAAAAAGCACTCCATAATTTTAATTATAGTGTATATATTTGTGTATATATGTCATGTATTTAGATTAGTATTGTTTACATAATAATCAAATTTGGGTTTTGCTTAAAACCCACCAACTTACTAGAGATGGGGGGCCTAAATTTTGATTCCTATAGTAATAATCAAAACAAGAACTATGGGAATTATTCCAATTCCCAATTTCCAAACCTTCTTACCACGTGCCATCTAAGAAAAGAAGCAAGTTCACCTTGACGAAAGGTGTGCAAGAAGACCTCTTACTGAAGCATCCTGTTGTGTAAATTTCTTCCAGAATGACTATATTGAGGCCAGAAAAATCTATGTTAGCATGTAGTCCTGAAATTGGCATTTCTTTGCTCTTTCTTTTCTACTTTACGCTTTCTTTTCTTGTCATAAAACAAAAATACCTTTAGGATGGGATAGAATTAAAGTCTATTGGAATTATTTTGAAGGATTATTTAATCACATTTGATATATGGGATTAATTATTCTTTATTTTAGTTATTCTATACCAAGCTTGATATTAATCAAGAGCTTTTATCCATCATGAAGAACACGTGATTATGCTTGATAAAATAATTTATCTGGCCTAATCATTCGAAGTGAATATGGCCTTACATTTTCCCAGTTATCTTGGTATTGCTTGCCTTGCTTCCCTTGTCATGCTCTTTCATACTTGAGAGATTCTGTGAATGTTGAGCCTGTGCTCTGTTTTAATTGTTTTCTTGGTTCTAAGTTTCTAGTTTTAGATATTGGACGGATAATTTTGTTTCAGTCTTTTTTCCCTGGAGAGAAACTACCTAACTTCAATGGCTATCAACATGTGGACTGAAAATTGAGTGCAACTTTTGGTCACTAGTCACTGATCATTAGCTCTCATATTAGGTGAGGGATGTATGCATTTACTCGTATTTCATAAACTCAATGTAGAACAATTGGTAGATCATGGTGTAATCTGAAAATTCTCAAGTTCAATTTTTACACAAACTTATACTCTTGACTATTGATCTGTTATTGCAGGATATTGCTGTGTCTGACACTATACCGTACAACTAGTTCATCAATGCTTTTGTTGCTATTTTTTGAGCCTTCAAGCATTGCTTTTGAGACATTGCAGGTAATGCTTAACTCGAAAACCGTGTTATTTGTCATTGGATCTCCAAATTTTGGCTGACAGTTTGCCAACCTTAAACTGTAGGCCATTGTGGTTCATGGGTTTCAGTTGTGTGAAATATGCTTGCATCACTATGGAGGAGATGATATAAATTGCCGATTGTCTAAAATCTTTGATGTATCTCCCATAGGTGAGTTTCAAATTAACTTGAAGGGAGATCTTGATCTGGGAAGTTAAATGGCGATTTTATATTCCTTTGTCCCATTACCATTTCTCTATCAATTTGAAATATGGGTCATTCAATATTGTTACGACATTAGTCTTGATATTATGATGATGAGGTTAACAAATCTGAACACTAATTTGGTGCTTCAGCTTGTGTCTAGTGATGTATGAATGGGGAATAGGTGGTTGTTGATTCATAAATTTTCTGTAGAATGCCTGTAGATATTATGGCATTGAATTTTTTCCTCTTTTGTTCATCATTATTTTAGAAAAAATTCTTTTGTATGTTTTTCATATGAATGTGTGAATAGAATTTGACCTATTCTAGAGATTGTCTTGATATCAATGTGCTGTTATGATATATTAATGCTATACTTTTGTCTTAGGTTCACTGGGGGAATGGAAAGGCATCCTCATACAGGACTTGGGTTTTTTCCTGGACATAATGACAATGCTAATGGCCCTTGCTCATTATTTGCATATTTGGTGGCTTCATGGCATGGCATTTCATCTTGTTGATGCTGTCCTTTTCCTAAATATTCGAGTAAATGTTCTCTCTAATTTGCCAATGCTGTTGCAATGCATATGCTACTTCTGATATTCTGTTAAAGTTGCTATTGTTGCTGGTGTTGCTTGTCATCCTCATTTATAGTCTATACTCATCTTACCTTTTATTGTTCTTAGGCCCTTTTAAGTGCAGTTGTGAAGCGTACTAAGGGCTTCATCAAACTGCGAACAGCTTTGCAAACCCTTCATGGAGCCCTTCCTGATGCCACTTCGGAAGAGCTCCAGGCATATGATGATGAGTGTGCAATTTGTCGGGTAAATTTTATATAATGCCCTTGCGTTATATAGTTCATTCAATATTTAAGAATATAATACATTCAAAATTCACAGGAACCAATGGCTAAAGCTAAGAAGCTGTCTTGTAAACATCTTTTCCATCTTGCATGCTTGCGGTCTTGGTACGGTTAAGATGATATTTATCCAATAAGCGTTTCTGGTATCACATGTTGTAAGAAAATATTTGGATTGAACTGGTAACAGGTTGGACCAAGGTTTAAGTGAGAGTTACTCATGCCCTACTTGTCGAAAGCCACTTTTTACAGGTAGACCTGAGAATGGGTCGAACACCAGGGATGTGGAAATTTCGATAGATGAGCAGCTTGCTCGTCAAATGAGTGCTGGACTTGATAGGCCCAATATTCCTGTTCACATTCCTCATCATGGGATCTTTCCTAACCAGTTACAGAATGCAGCAACTGGTGATTGGAGGTTTGGTATTTTATTGATGTTTGAATGTTTCTAATGCACTGGATGAAATTTCTTCATATGCACTAAGATGAGTTAATTATTTTTCATTCAAGGAAAGGCAGCTCGAGTCTTCAAGTTCTTGGATTGATTATGAGGGCACACCTGTCATATTATACTATTTCTTATTTAATTTCCAAGTTAAGCTAGAAAAAGTTCAGTGGTGTCATGGACTCATGGGCTAGCCGAATGGTGAGTTTATCATACAATTAATTGTGGTTTCTCTGTACTTCTTGTCCTCGTAGGACTGGAATTGATCCGAGCTGGTTGGGTTTAGACGGAGATGGACCATCTGGATTTGGTCGAGTGCAGATGGTAATGAGGCAACTTGCAGCTGTCGGGGAAACTTATGCCCACACTGCTCTTGATGATGCTGCTTGGAGTCTGTTTCCCCCAAACCCCTCTCAGGCTGGTACATCCAGGTCAGCCATCCCTCCTACTGGTTCATCATCGATGCAATATCCTAGAGGTGCTGGTGGTCTGCATATAAGCTCAATGTCACATGTTGCAAATGACAACTTAGCACTGCATATAAGCTCAATGTCACATGTTGCAAATGACAACTTAGCAAACATACTTGCCATGGCTGAAACAATTCGGGAAGTGTTGCCCCACATCCCTGATGACATAATCTTCCAGGTATAAGTCTTGTTCAATCAAAGATATTATTCTTGCATGGTGAAAACTAGAATTCCATCCTGATGGTCTTCCAGTTATCTGTATTTTAGACTAAAACATCTGTTATGGTTTATAGTCTGGCCATGATTATCTTGAAATTATAACCTTTGTTAAAACTGACTGAGGTGGATTGATCAATGATAGTACAAGATAATCAAATATACATTTTCTGAACAAAATATGGCTTTAGATTCGTATGCTTCATATAAGAAAATGTGGGGACATGTTGATCTTATTGGTAAGATCTGTTTAATCATCAGTTTTAAATGGGCTTGTCGTACATTTTTTTTCAATTTTCTGGTATGCACACTCATTTTCAATGTTCTGGAATTTGCAGGATTTGCAGCGGACAAATTCTGTGGCAGTCACTGTGAATAATCTTTTGCAAATGTGATAGTACCTAATCTTTATAATAAACTATATATTTCTACTCTCGTCTTTTGTGAGTCCTAGTGGAGGCTAAGTGCAGGTTCAAGCAATGCATTGTTGTGCTTAAAATGCTACACTTTACAGATCGTTGTGCTTAAAATGCTACACTTTACAGATGCACATAGAAGCAAAATAGTAAACCATTCCTTGGGGAAACGTGCAAATAACTCTTAGTAAATAAAACAACTTTATGAATGCCTAGACAGGGAGGCATTTGTTACATCATGGCGTGGCTCGGTGAAGCTGTCGATTGCATCCGGACATGCAGCATCACTTGTAAGATCCTTGATCGATAGAATAAAAGTTCATTTTTCTCAAATATTTGTGATTGCCTTCCAGCATCTGAGCTTTGCATGTTTTAGATTTGGGGGAAAATGGAACAATCCAAGTTTTATCGTGACATGTTTTAGATTTGGGGGAAAATGGAACGATCCAAGTTTTATTGTAGTCACGAGTATGATTGCTTGCTCACATTTAGCTGTTCTTACCCATTTTGTCGCATTTGTAGATGCTGTAAAGATCTGATTTGCTCATATAAATCGTTTATGGGGCTTCTTTGTATGCTAACTGTTTGGTTTACTTCTTTTTATGCTGTATTGTTTGATTAGATGGTTGGTTGTATTCAATCGGTTTTGTTTAAATGTTTTCATGACGTGATATTAAGTGATTAAATTTATCATTCATCCTATATAAAATATATGGTACTATGGATCGAGAAACATCGTACGGAAATTTCATGGCTAATTATATGATTCCTTTGATTCCTTTCTAAATTATAATTATATCGGCTTCTATTTTAAGTTGCTAGAAATTATAAAAAAAAAAATTAGAAAACTACTTTCTTTGTTTTCGTTTTTAAAAAAGGGATTTTGCCTGTTTTAATTTTTTTTTTTTTCAAAAAATGCCAAAAACCGCATTTTACTGGTTTTGTTTGATTTGATTTGATTGGTTCACACTAATTTGAATAATGTACGGGTCACATGGAGTAATTGAACTGGAAGATGGATCAATTATGATTGAACCAGCCATAGAGAATTGAATTGAAAGATTTATCAAATTTGATTGAACCAGTCAGTCTAGTTTGGTTTTAAAAATCTTGATAATTTTTGTGGGTCTGTCCCACAGTTTATGCATTTTTGTGATTTTGATGTGCCGAATTGAATATAAATTGTAACATCTTGGTGCCTTCTTGCGCGCGTAATGTTGAGAAATCTAGTGTGTGACACTGATATTCTCGTATTGAAAAAAAAATGTATACATATAAATGGTCTTCATGTCTGCTTTCTGATGAGATTTACCAAATAAATTTTAAAAGAAGACTACATTTAGTTATAATAGTTCTAATTAGAACTGCCTCTAACAACATTCATCCAAATCCAAGGTTCAAATTTGAACATGAAAACATGAACGCCTTTCACAGCTCCATCTATGCAAACGGCCGCTGGTACGAAACAAATCCGTCACACGAGTTGTAATTCTTCAGTTAAATTAAGACAAGGCAGGCATGGGGGATATTGTTATACATCGAGCAAAAAGATAAAGATGACCCTTATATTTTGAGCTCCTCTAGATGCGAACATGGTAGCATTATCAGGACCTACGAAACGAAATCAAAAAAAAATATATATATATATTATTTTAACATTATTAAAAAAATGACTTTAGCAATGCAAAATATGGCAACAAAAATATACAGAAAAATGTGATGAAGACCCACAAAATCAAAACCTTTTAACGATAAAAAATTGATTAAGACCCACACCGAACCTTTAAAAAATAAATAAAAAGAAAAGGAAGAAAACCCATACTTCTATTCTTGTTGGATTTTGTAAAACTTGGTTTAAAAAGAAAAACAAGAAGGCCCATGGCACCCAAAAAAAGAGAAAAACAGACAGAGAGAGGACAATCTAGCAAATAGAAAGAAAAGGAATTACCCACGCCTCTGTTGTTAATCTTCAGGCCTTGACAATTTTTAGCTCCCAAAGTAGAACTATGAAAAGAGATCATAACAACTTAAGAAAAACCCTAATTAATTTGATTTGGCCATTCAATTTGAAGAACGGGATCATCAACAACACAGAAAAATTGCAGTTGAGAGGTAAACCATCGTGAAGAATGTATAGTTTGCCACATGATGAAATTCTCATATTTGAAATTTAATTATAAGAGATTAGGTAAATTTAATATTTGCGGGTAAATAGTTAAAGTTATGTGTGATTGGATTAGTTTTATAAGAAAAAAAAACATAAGAATAATGTTTTAGTGGAAAAGTAAGAGGATGTTGTTTGTTGTGATATGTTATTATATACATTTATAAAAATAATATGATATTGTAATAGAATAAAATATAGTACTTTAGTAGTTAAAATAAATTTATTGGTGTTATATTTAACAATATTAGGTGCAAGTAGGGTAGGGTAGGATAAAGAAAACATAAGATTGAGTGAGAAAATAGGGTAGGAAAAATGTTAGGTGGATAAAAAAGAATTAAGGGAAATTTTTATAAAATAGTACAAATGAGCCAATATTTTGTAGAGCACAGTGCCAAACCTATTTAGACAAACCTATTTACAATAGTAATAGGTAATTGTCCAATCACAACTATAGATTTTGAAGAAGGGAAAAAGAAGGAGAAGAAGTTAAGCCCTGAAGGGCTTGTTCATTTAGGGGAATTGAAGTTGATAAATTATTTTATTAAACTCAATCTAATGCTCTATTGTAATAATAAGGATCCATGATCAATTCTATCTGAAATACTCTCTCATAATTAAACAAACTTTCTCCCCAGTAATTATAGGAATGCAAGATTCAACAATCCCAATTCCACTAGCTGACAATACAGAATGCAGAAAATTATGTAGGGTCAGTGTAGCAGGGAACGTTGGATAGAGAGAGAAGGCAGTAGAATCGTGAGAATAGTGAAGAATAAGGTGCATGATAAACCTAGTCGGCTTGTGAGTTTAATAAATTAGTTTGATAATAGCTCAATTCAAATTTGACTTGTCTTGAGGAGTTTAAACTCGACTTGAACATCTATTAAGTCGATCTTGAAGTCAATTTCTTTGTTAGAAAACTCATGAGCTTTTTTTAAAAAAATTATTTTTATATTTTTATTTTATCAAATATTTCACACATTTAAATGTACTTTATAACTATAAAATTAATATTTAATAAATAATATATAACATATTAAAACAAATACGTAATTATGTAATAGTAATAATGGGATATTTTTAATTATTATGTGAACTAATATGAGCTTCACATTTAATTAAAAAATATATATGCATATATACAATTATTATTAACTTATCATATAAATTCATTCTAATTAATATATATATATATATATATCCTTTGATCACTCAAATATAAAAATTCCATAATAAAATTAATTAAAATTTTATATTCATTCATTTTATAAGTTAATACAAATATAATTAGACTATATTATTATGTTAATTAATAAATATTCACATAATTTATATGTTTAGTATCATTTGAAAGTTATTAATATTTACAAATTATAAGGTTATTCAATAGCATATTCCATTTTTCACAAAATTAAAGATAGTAATTTTTTTAAAAGTATATATTTTATTTTAAAATAATAAGTAGTGAGCTCGAGTTCAACTTGATTAGGGCTCAAAAAATTTTGAGCTCAAACTTGATTGAGCTTAGTTTTTTGGACCCAAACTTACACTCAACTAGATTGAATATAAGTCAAACCCAAGTCTAAAATTTTTAAGTTGGCTCAATTCAAACTTGACTCATTTGTACTTCTAGTGTCGAATGGTAGAACTATGAGTTATTTATAAATATTGAATAGTATTGTTTAATAGAAAGTAGAATAGTGTTGTATAACAATAATAACAGTTTGTAGTCTAGGAATGCGTTTGTATTGAAAAAGCGTTGTGATGAAATGAAAGAGAGAGAGATGCGAGTAGGATTATAAAGATGGTTTGGAATGACCATGATAAAATTGTAGGGGGTTTATAGATGTTAAATGGTATGAAGATAGTTTGTAATGACACAAAAGTATCAGGTAGTCTAGAATGGTAGAAAAAATCATGGGTATTTATAGAATTTGAATGGTGCATTTGTATTCAAGAACGGTTGTGATAAAATGTAGAAAGAGAGAGAGAGAGACATGAGTAAGATTGTGAGGATAGTTTGAAATGACAAAAAAGTGTGAGGACAGTCTAAAATAGCAGAAAAAGCATAGGTATTTATAGATGTTAAATTGTATTGTCTAACCGTGAGCATTTGTGATGTTGAATAATATTGTTTAACAATAAGTATTTATAATGTTGAATGGTAGGGTTGTGGTTCAAGTATGCATAGATGTTGAATGGTATTGTCTAACGGTGAATATTTATGATGTTAAGAGCGACATAGGTGCGAGTAAGATTGTAAGAGTAGTCTAGAATTATAAGGATAGAATTGTAAGGTATTTATAGATGGTGTAAGGTGTGAGGATAGTTTAGAAGAACTAGTATTGTTTAATCGTAAGTATTTATGATATTGAATATAACTGGATTGTGAGGTATTTGTAGATATTGAAACATGTGAGGATGGTCCGGAATGGTAGAAAGAACAGTATTCATGATGTTGAATGGCAGGACTGTAATCAAGGGATGCATATGTGATACAATGGTAGGGTTATAATTAGGGGATGCATATGTGATAGAATTATAAAGTGTTCATGAATATTGAAAGATGTGATTTAAGTTTAAATTAGACTGACAGAATAAACTGATATTGTCTAACTACGAGATACGATGTTGAATGATAGGGTCACAAGGCAAGGGTTCTTCTAATCAAGAGATGCAATGGAATTCAAGTTAAGGACGTGCTATTCAATTACAATTCAATTGTATTTGCCCAAATCAGGACACGTGTGCTATTGTCCAGTTTACATTACATCACAAATTCAATAAAAAAGAAGCACAATAAAGACTGCTTTGACGTTGGTTTTATTTTCAACACAACAAACTCTTGACACTGGGCTATGTTTGGATGCTAATTGTTCAAAACATTATCACATTAATTTCGTCATTTGGGTAGGAGTTCTTATAAAAATAATCATGGCTTCAATATATCGCATATAAATCACAATTGTTAATTTTTCAACAAATATCTGTATAGCATTTACATAAGCTTCCTTTTTATTATTTAATGATAATAAAAATTAATATTATTATTTTTAAATTTTAATAATGTAAAATTATTTATAAATTTTAAATTCTGTTTAAAAAATTTACGAAAGAGAGAAAAGCAATAAGAGGTGAAAGGAATGAAGATGAAAAACTCGAATTTTTATTGAGTAAGAAGAGAAGAAAGAAAACTCAAAAATATGATTAAAAAAGATTTTTTAAAAAAAAGAAAAAATAAAGAAAATGAGGATAATTTAATAATTTAACAGTAATGACCAAAAGTTAGTTATGAAGAGCCCTTTAATATAGATGATTTAGTAAGATGATTCGTGTTATTTAACTTAAGGTAATAGTGTTAATTATATTTTGCAATAGAAGTAATGTCAATTGTGCAGTCTTAATAGTATAGTATTTACTCTATATTATTAAGTTAATAAGATTTTTTAGTTATATAATGTCAAATCCTTAATTGAATTTTTTTATTTTTCTATCCTTTTCATTCATCTCTCTTTTTTTTTTCACTTTTCTTTTAACTTGTTATTTTTATTTATGTTTTCTCTCATTTTTTCTTTTTTTTTTTTAATTCTTTCATTATTTTAAACATTTTTATACTTTTAATTTAAATAATTCTACTTTGATTATTTAAAATATAATAACTTTATAATCTATATATGAATTTACGCCCATATGTGCGAATTTTACCAATAGATATAATTCTAATTAGCTCTGTATTATTTCTCCGTACAATTAACATGATATAGCTGCTTAAGAATTTAACCAACAAAAATTTCCAGACACAAATGGCAACCGTCACCAGTTATAAGGAGAACCGTCGCGGCAGTTCCGCGGCCAAGCTTAAAGTTTCCGGTGCCGACGAGCTTCGACTGTCACAACCGCCCATACGAAAATCGGGCAATCTTAGGAAACTGCTGCTGTGAAAAAAAAAATGTCTAGGAATTTACTTGTGCTGCAAAAGAAACTGGACGAACTGGACGCCGAAGTCACCGACGCCTTCCGCCATCCTCCGCCGGAAGCGGAAACCTCTGATACGCGCCACCAAATTCCCTTTCGGGACACCGAGCAGCGTTTCATTTTCCTCGAAAAACTCCTCTCGGCCGAACTTGCCTCTCAGCCGCAAGCCTCCGACCAACTTTACGAAACTGGACAGAGACTCGCTGCACTCAAGGCCGCGTTTGGCCATTGGACCAAGTCTAGAAATAGTGGGTCCAGTGATCAGGACGATACGCCGTCGGTGTGTTCTGACTGCACTCAGGCGCTTCTGTGCGACGACGTTCCCGAGTCGGGTTCTCCAATGGCCGACACCGACAGCGTTCCCTGCGAAAAGTCACCGGAGAAGTCCTCGGATGGTACGGAAGAGAGTGAGAATGCAAAGAAAGTCGAGGCGGTGGCCACGGCGACAAAGGGGAGGAAGTGGGGCGGAACGTTGAAGTATTGCGGAGCGTTTGGTTGTGGCATTTTTGTTGGAGCAATCTGCATGGTAGGGTGGCTTTCTTCTTCTCATCATTTCGTTCAGTACGAAGCTTTTCTTGTCCCAACGTAGGAAAATTGTCGCCCTAGATTCACATTGTTGCTTACAGTTTTGCATGCTTTTGTGACAAGTGGCATAATTAATCTGTGTTCCTTTTTATGTTGTGTCTTACTTATATAATTATACTATTGGGATACCGACTTTTGTTCTCTAGTCTTTATAGGCTTCCTATTTGCTGTTTTTTGTTCTCTGTGCAACTCTCAAATAAAAGGGCACCTTTATACGATCACAGAAAAGTCAGAAATTACAAAATTCTTATTCTGCTAAATTGGGAACTGTAATTACATCTGCTTAGGACCAATTTATTACAAGGGGTGCAAAAGCCATTGTTGATGCCATATCCAAACATGCCAGTGAGACATGTATTTCTTAACAAGGTCCGAGTACATTAGGTCCAATTAGGATGTGACGGCTGCAGTATTTTTGTTCCAGGACAGGTAGGATGCATCCCCTAAGCGCCTGCAAGAAATATTAAACACCAGCTTAGCTCCAATATGCACTTAATCCATGATGAACGTGAGATCTCAAGAAAATTTGTTAAATTCATTTTTGAACATGAGACGTGGAACAAAGATCGATTAATTAATTTACCTTGGCTTGACGAGATAGAGGATGATGAAAGCTATAGCAATGAACAAGCATACACCACCAACTGTTATATAAATCTTGCCTAGGAAATCATTCTTCCCACCGATCCAGGTTGTGGTCGAAATCACCAACTTCTTCTGACCATTGAAAGAATAGGTGTTGTAATTGTTTTGTATTACTACTTTTATTATCTCTTTTTCCTCAAGATCAGTTTCAATCCTTCCATATAATTTCCTGAAAGTAGGCATTGCCGCAGTTCTCATCCAAACAAGAAGGTCTTCTTGCTGGTTCAGCTGTTCCCGGGTAAAAGGTTAGGACCACGAAAGCTTCTAATCAGAGTTTCAAGCTATGCTGTTTTGCTAAACAAGTCTATTAGTTACAATGTAGCATAAAACTATTGTTTTCTTCTGACACCCTTCTGCAGTTACTGTTTAGTAATGATCTCTAAACTAAGTCATCTGATTAACTTACAACGAGTGGACAAAGCAATGCATATTATCATTTATTATATACGCTAGATTTGTGTAACTTTCCAGGAGCCAAGAAAATAATCATCAATGGGGGTTCAAGGCGCCAATGAAAAAAGAGTTCATTTACAATCTTGTCAATCAATAATCAAAATGGGAAGAAAACTGAAGTAGAGGATAAAGAGTGAGGGACTTACAGGAATGCTCTCATTAAGTTTTCCACCACCAATTGGGTCTTGGCTTTGGAAATTCTTCGGATAGACATTAGACCCAAACTTATAATCCGTGTCACTTTTCCATGCAATGCCCTTTTTATTAATTGGTAGGTCAATATTATTTCTAGACAAGCTATATGTGTCATTGAACAAACTCCAAGCAATAAGGCCACAGGGGACTATGGGCCCATTATTATTTTCTGCCTTTGGTTCGCAGTTGGATGTTTGTTTATCATCACCAGGATTCCTGTACTGTTGGTCGTTTCTACTTTTAACATATCTGCACCAAAACAGAATTTTGAGTTCAGAAAGAGCTCAAGAGGGCCAATTTGCGTATCCATAATAACATATCAATCATAGTTGGTCATAGTATGCTACAATCCTCAGTGGGGTGAAAAATGAAATCCAATACCCTTTGCTTTTGTATGAATATAATGTAAGTAGACTCTTAATGCTCAATCCAGCAGCATGTAAGAAATAGCATTCAAAATACCTGTGTGATACTGAATTAAAAAATTGCACCAACCTGCGATGGTTCTGGTAGAAATTATCAAGCTGATAGTACACAAAAATAGGAGGCCTCATCTTCTTCGGAACCTGGAGTTATATCCAGCAATGTAAAAAATCAAGGTAGAATAAGCTCAGAACACGAAGTTAATGATCATTGAACTCAAAACATTATAATCAAGAAAGTAGACTGACAATCAAGGTCCTGACACAGGTTTTGTCCGCTTCGGGATCCTGGATGAATGCAATCTTCTTATCGCTTTCTGCTCCAGGATTCGAATAATTCTCAGGAACACAATCCTGATCGTATCGGTCTATTAGCTGAACAACCTACGTATATCCAAGCGACAACATTCAACCAACTCACATTCATGTAAAAATTGGGATTTTATATTTAAGTACTTCACATATTCAATATCATATAACTGTGTTTTATGAAAAGAGTAAAAAACAGAACTGTGCATGTCAGCTCAATTTCGGCTCAAATATATTCTATATAATGAAGCATTTAGCAAGATTAATGTAAAAATTTACACTTTCTGAAGCAGACAAATGCATAAGACCAACAGGAATGAAGGTTATGCCGAAAACAAGGAAAGTTGCCATGACCTGGAAGAGAGGACACAAAACCAGCAGTAAAAATCAATCATCAACGTTAATTGGAAACACAGATAAACTATTACTGAAATACATACCAACCCAGGAGTCAAGATGGGTTTGCAGGCGGGAAGTTCTTGCTGAGTAAACTTGGAATCTGGGAAAAAGAAAACATGAAAGCACTCAATCATTCATAGAATATCCATAATTAAAGTTCAAAGTCTTGAAACCTCCCCCAACCCCCACGCCCAACCCTAGCGTAATCGATAAATAAATAAACATGCGGAAAAATACCCACAATATCAACGTACAAGAGGTTGTTATATTATCCATCTCTACTATGAAATCCTTATACTTTTTCTCAAAGCATCAACAACACAGGATTCAAGGAAGAACGTAGATTAAAAGAAATGCAATTTCACGAGAACAAACATAAACAAATGGTACAGAAATGCACATTTGGGCTTCGAGGATGTCTTGGAAGATGCTTGAGAGCCTCCATCATCACCGCCCATTGTGCAAAGAAAAACTCGTCTCGCGATGTTACTTTCGAAAATCGAGAACACTATTTTGTTGGCAGAAGAAATTTTATGATTTGGAGAGGAAAAAATAATGAAACAGATTATTCTCTTAAAATTTTATGATTTGGAAATGAAAAAATAAAGAAAATAAAACTGGTAACTGGTAGGCTATGTTTGTTTTCCAATTTCGAAAACTAAAAATACCTACTCAATTATTACCCTCATTAAATTTTATCTCTTTTTATTTTTTACTTTAAAAAAAAAATCCACCAAAATTTGAAACAAATCCTTTTCTCGTTTCTCCCCTTTATTCTAGGAATAGTTGAAAACTGAAAAAAAATAATTAATAAGATAAAGAAGCTTTTGGTCATAGAATAATTGTCTTAGTTTACCTAATCGAAAGAGATTTAAATATCTTATTTTCAAAATTTTTTATTTTTTGTATTTATATTTTATTTTTCTTCATTAATTCCTTTTTCTTTTATATTTCCAATTTATTTAAATTTTTTTTATTAATGACATAAAATTTTCACATTAAAAATATTATTAATTAATTTATATAATTGTGCACAAGTTAAATTCCGTGCTTGTTAGTAGACGAAGCACAAGGGTCATAAGCGACACTGGCAAAATGATTTTGTTAGGTATTCTTTCACGCACATATGTTTCTGGGATTGATATATTATAAAGAAAAAAATAATCATAAGGAATATTTTCTTATCCCTTTATATTATTTAATTGATTTATTGCATAGCATATTTATGTTAAAATTCAAAAAAGGTTTTTCATATGTCCATCCCATGCAATTATAAAATTATATCTCAATTTATCTCAACTTTTTCAAATTATTTCTTATTTGTTTTAGAGTTTAGGTCATTTATTAATTTTTGTCATTTTTTTCTCTTCTTTTCATATATTTTTATTAACTCTATGTATATATGCACACACATATTTTCGTACCCTATTAAAGGAAAGTGATATTTTATTTTTTATTTTTCTTATTTTTATTTTATTTATCATGTTTCATTCTATTTAAATTTTTATTTATGTTTTTGCAATTTTATCCACATTTTCAAATTATTTTTATTTCTTTAAATTTATTGTTTATCAATCTTAAAAAATGAATAAAATGAAAATTAATCTTTTGATTTAATTTGAATATATATTTATATATAGTGAATAAGAGTATACGAAATTTAGAGAAAAAATAAATGATAAAATTAAGAAATAATCTAAATATTAAAAGGAAAATTTAAAAATAATTTTAAGAACTTGATAAGCATGCCAAAAAAAAAAAAAAACAACAAGAGATGTAATTGAGCTTACGCTGATTTTTTACGCGCTCGACTCGAATTGTCAATCTTGAGCTCAAGCTCGAGTTCAAGTAAAATTATGAACTCAAGTTTGAATTTGAAGTTTAGTGTATGAGCATAAAGTTTGAACTTTTCGAGCTTATTGAGTCCGAACTCAGCTTGAGAGTGCCTGTGACTTTATTTGGTAAAAAAAAATTAAAAATTAAAAATTAAAATAGAGAATCGAAATCGGGCTACTCATCGAGTTCAAGTATCGTTATAAAATATTCGAACTTGACTTAGTAATTATGTTGAAACGATCCTTGATCGAATTATTTGACCAAATCGAATCGAACAACTCTGCTATAGTAACAAATGCATATATAATTAAAAAATAATTTAAAAAGTGGAGAGAAAGTAAACTATAAAAATAAAACAAACAAGTCAAGAGATAAGATAAAAGAAGAGAGACTATGGAAAAGTAATAAATGAATAAGAAGAAACTTGTCAGACTGTCATGCTGCAGAAGCATTGCTATTAAGTGTAGCATCAACTGCTAAAATTATTTCTATTTTCAATATCCCTTGTCTCATTTAAACTATACTTACTATTTACTTACACGACATTACAAAAAGATTGCCCTCCCTTTTCCCAACATTTATCTCTTCCCATATGCATAAATACATCTACTTATATATATATATATATATATATATAATGTAATATATATTCTATATTCTGTATAACATAATATATCATATACTATATATATAAACACAATATTTTATATATTATCTATGCCATTAATACAAATTTCTATTAATATCTACTTATCACATTATTATAATTATTATATTATCTCTAAAATATCATTCATTTACATATAATATTTTATTTTTTTATCACATATCTCTAAAATATTTTATTTCATTTTTTCTCATTTATCCCAAAAATATTTTTTTAAGAATAAAACATATATCCAATTGTAGCCTAAAATGCTTAAGTCTAATTTTCTCAAATGTTTTCGCTTTGTGCAACATGGACAGAGAAAAACGGGATTATGGGCACGTTGAGGGATTATAGATGCTACTGTTTACATCATTGTTAAAATTGTGATAAATATTAAACTATTATTATTTAGTTAATTTTACATTTTTCAATAAAAAATTATAATACTTGTGTTAAAAGGACTTAGTATATTTTACCAAGTACAGGATAGAATTAACCACACTTTGCCCATACCTTCTCAATTTTGTTATCTTTGTTGGATTACAATTCACATATGCAATGCACTGTAACTTTAAACTAGTAAAATTTGCACGTGTGCAAAAAATTATTTATAGACTATACAATTATTATGTTTCAAACAATAAAAATAAAATTATACTCAAAGTCTAAAAAATAATAATAAAAAATGAGAGAAAACACAATATTTTTTTAAAAAAAATTAAAATAATATAATTTTATATTGTACAATTAAAATAATTTTATATTCCAAATATTAGATATAAGTAAGACAGACTACTACTTGAAACCTTATGATATCATATCAAGCTAAATACTATGAAACAATTTAAATTTTATTATCAATTTAAAATTTCAAACTTTATGTATATACTATGAGAAAATCCTAATTATTACTGTCTACGGTCATAATTTTTATTACTAGATATGGATATACATATATTTCATTACATGTACTTAAATTATATAATTAATTAGAAATAAATATGTTTATATTTTTCAATGGCCATGAATTTTGATTTGATAGTACTAATCATTTAAAAATATTTTTATAAATCCAAAAAATTATGTTCTCCTAAATGACCCTTCTTTTCAACACAGCCTAAAACACACATACCTCAGTGCATGTTTGCCTTTTCTTTAAAGTGTGTGTTTTCAAGGTTTTTTTTTTTTTGTAAAAGTAAGAGGAAAAAAAATTAAAATTATAATAATTAAAGCATGTGATAATATTATAAAAATGAAACCAAAAATAGTTTTAATAAATTATTCAAGTTTCTGTATGACGTCAAAGGGTGCTTTATTTCTTACACTGTTTATTAAAAATATATATTCATTTTCGGTAAAATATATATAGGTAATTAACAAACAACAGTCAATATCAATATTTAAATTCATAAGATATATTGTGCAAAGCTTGCAACAACATTGTATTATGCTCAGTATTTACTCGCACAAACAAATGATGGTAGATATAAAAGAAACTTGCCACTACATTCCATTTATCTATCTATATATAGTCAAGTATTAAACAATATGCACATTTTTTTTTAAATTTGGTAAATTTCATCTAAAATTTCCAATATTATGAAATGAATGATTAAGTGAATATATATATTTTTTATTTCTACGTTAAACACTTCGTAAGCGGTGATAGAATTAAGTGTAACTTTCCTTCAACCTTTAATCAAAAAAAGATTTGAATGATTGAAAAATAACCAAAACATTGACATGATCCAAATTTAGATTCATTTAGAAGTAACAGAAGAAAATTGATCTGATTCAAAATTAAATTCAACCACAAAATCTTCAAATTTCTACAAAATCTGATTTTGAATTGAAATTAAACATGAAGTTTGTTATGTAAAGTTTGATAGAATATAATGTTGAGATATTTAAGGCGTTACAAACACAGCCAGGAATAGGCATCAAAAAGCGGAGGCACGCCCGTCTAATCTATTGTTTCCCCTTCTAAAACGTAATAAATTGCAGCTGACAAAATCAAACAATCAAGGTCGGAAAAATTAGCTATGGGCTTGTTCATTTAGAGTGATTTGATTTGATGAATTAATTTATATATAGTAATTATATATTCATTTAAAAAATAAAACTCACCATAAAATATGAATTCAATACAAAATTTTAGATAAATAATTTAGGATAAAACAGTATTACTTAGTTGGTTTATTTGATATTTTATTTAAAAGACATTTTTGTCTCTCAATATGATAATGACTAATAGTTTTTACAATATTTAAAATTAGATATAATTTTGTGATACTTATAAGAATAGAAAAATAATTATAATTTACAATAATTTAGTTTTATTAAATAAATGTCAAATGAAATTATATAGTAAATATTACTACATTGATTTACGAAAAGATACAAGTAATAAATAAAATATACATAGTTTTTTAAAAAAATTTGAAGTAAGAGTATTTTAAAAGAATAAAAGTTATCTCATTAAACAATTCAACTTAATAAACACATCATTAAATTATCTAACTTATCATTCAAAAAATATATGAGAATTTAATCTTATGGAATGAAGTGAACATGACTTCAAAACAAACTAATAGTAACGTAATATTGTAAGTAGGAAGGTGTAGAATAAAGTAACAAAATGGATGCTGGGTAAGCATGCTCTGAGAATCTGATATTTGGGTTTTGCCATTCATTTCATGGCCAATGCTACGACTTCTAATCTACTAGATACCTTTTCATATCTCTATGGTCATATTAACTGTAGTATGAACTTGTTTTAAATGGTTTCATAATGTAGTCATTTTCAGAAAAAAAAAAAAAAGAATAACAAAATCATGGCCCTGCAATTAATACATTGGCAGAAGTTGAATCATTCTTGACCCCTCATCCTGTAGAGCACGTAACCATCATATTGGGGATCATGTTCAGACACAACAGGATTGACATTGTTCATGTTGGCTTTGGCTTCCGAGGTTGCCATGATGCCAAACATGGGTGAAGAGTGGCCCGCTGTTAAAATATGGCTCAATATAATTATTAGTCATCGGCTTTTACACTTGATTTTCTAAAAAGTCGAGGTACAGAAGGAATTAATTACATCAGTGGAAATACACGGTGGAAATGAGTTTGAAGAAAGTAGATAGATATACAGTAACAGATAGATATTTTCAATATTTATCTATATAATATTATTAAATTTAAAAAAATGTTAATTACACAATTATTCTAATTCTTGTTCTTTATTTTTAATCTTTTTCTCCTTCCTTTTCTTTTCTCTCTTAATTATTATTATTTTAATTTTTTTATTTTTTTCTCTCCTTTATTCTATCGTTTTCTTTGTCTCTTTTTTTTTTTGATTTATTATTCTTATTTATGTCTCCCTCAATCTTTTTAAAAATTTTGGGTGATTCTTTATTAAATTATTTTAAATATTTTTATACTTTTAATTTAAATAATTTTATTTATTTTATTTAAAATACAATAATATGATAATTTATAAATATATTTACAATCTAAAATACCCATAACATACTCTCGTGTCACCACACAATTATTATTTTTTATTCCATCGTATCCACATCTACATATTTGTTTTATATACATACATACGTATGTATAAGTATATCATCTCGTTCTTCCTTTTCTCATTTAAAACACTAAGATTCCGTCCTATGAAAACAGGCCAAGATTTCGCATCCTATCTTTGTCAAAGATTCGGAAGACTCAGGCATAGTCGTCATCCTCGTTTCATCATATCCACCTAAATACCAATTATACCCCTATCACCACCGTCACTCTTTAGTACTCGCCCCTCCGTTCTCCATCACCATTTCAATCGGCATTTGTTTCGTGCTTAGAGTCGCAGGTAGATTATCAGCTACAATATCTAAAGGAGTTTTCTTAATTAACGCCGAAAAAATGAGCAGATTCCGGAGATTCGAGATTGTCGAACACACCCCTTCATTCTTTCTCAGAGAAACCTCCATTTTTAACCCATCCAAGACCCTAATGCTAAACCCTTACTTCCCTTCCCCATTGTTGAAGACGAGCTCGAATACTCCTTCGACCTCATAAACTTCACTCCTACTCCTTCCTGTTTGTTCGATGGTGTTGACAGTATTATCACCCATCTGATCGAGACCAGCGAGACCCCTTTCCACACGTCAAATCGATGGGTCACCCGACGGGACGTGCTTGGCGAGCTCTATTTGCAGGCGCTCAGCGATTGCATTTCAGCTTTGGAGTTAGGGTTTAAAGGGCTGGTGGGGGTGGACTAGTGTAGGAAGAAGTTTGGGGAGAGGAAGTACACGTGGACGGCCGAGATAAAGAGCCCGGAGAAAGACCGAAAGTACAAATGGCAGGCGCAGCGTAAGGACGGGAAGGATAAGGGCTGGAGAAGAGTTACAAGTGGACGGCTGAGGTTAAAGGGAGAGGCGCTGGAAACTACCCGGTCGAGAAGACGTACAAGATTAAGATGTCCAGCGGTGGATCGGAGGAGGAGGAGAAGAAATGTGAGAAAGTGAAGGAGAAGGGCAGGTCGGTGGGGTCCACACCTCGCATTGTTGAGGTTGAAGAGCCATCCCATAATGGCGGCCTTGTTTTGAGGCAGGTAATTGGTTTCATTACAACATCTCATGTTTTATACATATATTTGTCTCAAATTGAGTCTTTTTTGTGATGCAGAAATTGTTGGTTCTTGCTTGATGCTATCTTAAGGCACTCAATTAACAATAATAGATTGCCGTAGAGCTTTTGACTGATTTCAGATTGATAATGTTGGCTTGAATTTTAGAATCTTATTTATGGTTAGAGCACTACTGAATTAATTTTAAAGAACATTTCATGGATTTAGATCTTCTTCAGTGACTCAGTGGCATTAGGCTTTCAAGGATGTAAAGCATATACACTTGTACTTTTCACCACTTTCACTTTATCACTTACAAATTGTGGAGGCACACGAGGAAAACGTTGGGAGGTTTTGAAAGCCGCAAGTTCCTAAAACCAATATATTTTTCCAATGTGAGAGCCTGCTTATGAGAGTGGGAGTTGGGTTGTCTCGTGTTTGAGTGGTCTACGGCGTTAACGTGATAACATGACATGAGAGGAGAAGAGGTTACCTATCTTCGAACGAGATTGAGAGGTAAAGACAAAGGGAAGGGAGTCTATGAAAACTGGTGAAGTGATCTTGAAAGATTTGCCGTTATAGAACTATTTGTTAATTTCTGGGGGAAGAAAAGCAATTATCTCTGGGCATGGAGTACGGTGGATGTTGCCTCATCATAATACTTTTAATACAGAATCATATTCTAAGCAAGCACTATTCCGTTCTGTCTTTTACACCAACCTCGTTGTAGACCAACGTAGTCCCAAGATAACACCACATTGTGTCGGCGAGGTGGGTTGGACTTGCATGGTCTGTCATTGGATCTGTATCAGTGTAATTTGGTGGATAAAAAACTCAATTGACTCGGCAAGCCACCGTGGAAAATTCTCTCTCCGAACTTTTTGGTGTTCCTTGTAATCTATGTTACAATCTGTGTAACAATGTGGCATGTCTTATGCTGAAAGGTTTTCAACAACTGAGTGCAGAAGAGAAGGGGCAAGCACAACCAGATATCTGGACAAGATGCAGCGGCTGCGATTCAGAAGAGTTTCCGAGCTTATGTTATCCGAAGGTCTCAGGCTCTATGTGCCCGTCGGGAGCTGGCCATCGCCAAGAGCAAGTTGAAGGGGATCAGGGCTCTCTACAACTTCTCTTACCGTCGTCATCTTATCCCTGATGCTGAAGAGCATCAAAGGTTCTCTGAGAAGATCATCGTGTTACTTCTGACTATTGATGTGATTGAGGTACGTAGTGGCAAGTTTTTACTGTAAGCAAGTAAAGTTTTTAAATAATCAGACGTGGCTTTGTGTAATTTTATTGTAATAAAATGTTAATAATTAATTATTTATATTTTAAAAATTAAAATAAATATAATTCTTAGAATTGAATAATAAATAAATTAACAATTTTATTATAAATGACAATGTCCAATTAAAACGCGACAAATGTCAAAACGACAAATCAAATTGTGACAAGTGTCAAAGTCAGGCAATAAAATCATGTCACATGTCAAATTTTATAAGCTCAGAAGTAGAATTTTGTTGATTCGACAATTAATTTGTAATCATTCAATTAAGTAATGTCAAATTAGATATTCTTAGTCAACCAGCCAATGCTACATCATTAATCATGTATGGCAGCAAAGTCTTCTTCACCCCTATAAATAGGGGTGGCTTTCACAAATCAAAAGGGGGGAACAAGATCAACACAAGACGAAGAGATCAAAGCAAAAAACACCAAGAAGACGAAAGAGAAAGACAGAAGCTGCGTCAAGTAACAAGCGATCCAGAAAGTTCAAAATCTCCTCCATTTTTAGCCGGATTTTTCGACCAATATTCAAATTATATAAGTTGGGAGAAGAATCAGAGGACCAAGTTACAGGATAGGACCTACAAAATTTCATTCGATTTAAATTGTAATCGATTTGTACAAATTTTTTGCTAACAAAAGTCTAATTGTAAAAATTTTGTCCTACAGTTTTTAGCACTCCTAGTGGGACTTCTTTACTTCTCATTTCTTCTCTCAACAAAAGGAAATCCAAGAATCTCAAATGGTTAGAAAAAAAGCAAAGTCATCCAAAGTCGTCGCCTCAAATGCCTTATGAGCTGCTTTTGAAAGAAGTGTTGTCAGAAGAAGCCTAATAAGGCAGGTGACTTACTCTAAGCCGATTGCCATTCTTGAGGCTGTTGATGAACAATACTATCCAAGCTAAGAGAGTGAAGACAACAAGAATGGTTCATTACCCTCCAGTCTTCGTCTAGTCGTCTCATCTAACTCGAACACCGCTTTAATAATGATGACAGGTGTCTCGAATTTAGAAAATCAAATTGCTGCATTAATTAGGACAATCGAGGGTCTTGCCAATTATGTATAAAAATAGAATTCCAAAATCTCTAAGTTGATGGAAAAGGCAGAGCCAGTCGCGTGGAAGAGAAGTCTCAAGAAGTCTATGATGATGTCGAGACATCTAGGAAGCAGCAGCTAGACAAAGAGAAAAGACTTGCTATTAAGGAGCTCCAACTCTCTAAAAATAGTTTCATTCCTCTCGATCAACTAAAAAATTTCATCGAATGAGTCATTAAAAGTAAATTTGAAGGGACCACCAAATTATCCTTGACTTATGCAAAGTTTTACATGGTTCGGATTGACAGCTTGAAAATACCAACAGGTTATCAACCCCCTAGGTTCCGACAATTTGATAGAATGAGAAATCCAAAGTAGAACATTACCCATTTTCATCTACACTTGCAATAATGCTAGAACCTACGGTGACTTCCTTGTTAAGCAATTTGTTTGATCTTTAAAATGAAATGCCTTCGACTGCTACATTGACTTAAAGTCAAAGTCTATATAAAGAGTTTAGTTTTAACAAGTTTCTAATTCACCTTTTTTATTTCCTACTTATATTAAAAAGTAAAACTCCAAAATGCTAATCTTTAATAAACTAATTTTAAATTAGGTAGTTTTTCTATTGACATTCAAAATTAATATTTTTTTGAGATCAAGATATATTATATAATACATAACATATGCGCAGTCTTAGTGTAAATATTGTGTCGAATGCAAATAACATTGTGAGTATTCTCCTTATATATAATTTTCAAAATTGAATCATAAATTAATTTTATATTATATAATCACACATCATTCACCTTGTAAAGATTATATCCATTCATAATTGAAAACTATATAGTTCAGCTCAAATGCATTTTTATTTTTTTCTCAATAAATTTTGTCATTGTTATACTGAACTTTTAAAATAACAAAATATTTTAGTTGATGGATCTATGTTATAAATTGATGGTTGTTCATGAACACTAAAAAATTTGGAATACATGTGTGTACATATCTATCCATATATGTATGGGTTGTGTAAGCATGTGTAATGCACAGGTAAGATTAAAGTCAAAAAATATCGAAGTGCTAGAAATTTTAATTAGATATTTTAAACATTCAAAAAACTAAAATTAAAATGTTGACATTAAATTTTTGATAAAATCAATGATTTTTTTTGTAACTTTAATAAATTTTGGTTTTCTCCTTATCTAGGTTTTTAACTATATAAGAGGATTCAACAAATATGCTAATGCCTTATCAAACCCTACCGTTGCTTTTACATGATTTTCACAGGATAAATGTGACATTAGGAGTAGCCCCATCTCCATGGAATACACATACTAGTAACATAACCCTACTTTTTCCAAGAAGCACCCAATTATTTTCACCAGTTTCCCATAGGGTTGGGAAGGAAGATCAATTAATCAACAAATTGCAGAATCTTCAGAATAACAACTTCTGTATTTGTATTTCGTTGTTGGCTATCTTTTTAAGGTAAAAAAGTTCTTGTCCTACATTTATACCCCACTCTGCTATTATAGTTGTTTGTGCACTTCGTATGCTTCTTGGCAGGAAGCTTGAGTTTTGACAGCTTTTTCATCAACAAACAGCCAACATCGGGCGCAATTTATCCCTTCTATGATTCACCAGCATATTTTCTTGTGGGTCCAAAGTCATCAAGACTACTACCAAGACAAATATGCATATTAAGAAAATTCAAAATTGCAGATAGAGCTAGCAAATATGCTACTATGTGAACATTAGAATTATTTGCTGGCAAAATTTCAAAATTTGAAGGACAAGAATAACTTTACTTTCATCAGACACTTAGTTAACTTCAACACAATCTGACCGTATTTGACAACCAATTTCCTTTATTCGTCTTAAATCAATTGATCAACAATGCCTATAGAATAATTTGAAATAAATATAGACTTTTACTTCCCTCACTCTTGTTTCGAACTAATTCTCTTGATTCTAATCCTTTTGATGTTGAATAAATGATCACATGATCCTCCTTTTTATATTAGCCACTTAATCAAATAAATGGAGGTGATTAATTTAATCTAAGGGCTATAAAATATTATTTAAACATTTCTAAAAAATATCATAGCTCTAAATATATTTTATGAATATCTGAAAAATTACGAATTAGACACTTTTTAAAATAGTTTTCGATATTTTAACATTCCCTAGCAACAACTATTGTATGCTATTTCATATCTTCTCACCATCCCAAGCTGCCTTCGGAACTTCTCAAACTTCGAGCAGTCAAATTGCTAACTAAACATGTCAATCACTTGGTCACTGGGATTGATGTATTTCTTTTCAATTTCTTTTGAAGTACTTTTCAATGAAGTGATAATGTGATTTAATTTGTTCTGTCCTCGAATGAAGCATGGGGTTCTCCGCAAACCATAGCTGATTGATTACATATCAAAATATATCTGCACCGGGTAATTAATTAATTACTATAGATTTTATAGACTATATTATGAAAATTTATAACAAAAATCATGAGAACAGCGTAACTAAAACAAATAAGCGCACATAACCTAAGTAAGAAACTGTTCATTATTTATCCGTAAACATTAGGATAGTAAAATTAACAAGAAACAAAAAGATTAAAAAAAGTATCCGAATTAAGTAAATTATTAATCTTAATACAATGACAATATCATATATATATATATATATATATACACACATATTGTGATGAGCAAACAATATCGAAACCTATCATCAAGTAGGATGTGAAAGGAAGAAACAAGCCATGCACTGCAGTCCGGCACAATTCTTTCCATCACTCTTCCTCTCTCTGGCGGCAGCCTCGCCTTCTGCCCCCGCAACAGTTGGCTGCCCACTAGAGTGGCGGGGGCGGGGGCGGGGGCGGCGGGAGTGGATCCTCTTCAGCTAGCTTCACTGATCATTTCCATTCTACTTTTCTGGCCTGGACAGACACTACTTTGGACTCTCAAGGGACATTACCATTGATTATATATCAATAAAAATTATTTTAAAAATAATTAATTTTATTAATTATAGTTAAAATATGATTGTTATAATTTTTAAAATTTAAATAATAAAATAAAAATATTATTTAACAATTTTATAAAATAAAGAGAAAATAAATTAGAAGTGAGAGTAAAGAAGAGACAAAAAAATTCAAATTTCTATTGAGATAAAAAGAAAAGGATATAAAAAAAAATAAGATTAAAGAGAAGAAAAAAATAAAGAAAATAAGGATAATTTGATAATTTAAGATTGAATACAAAAAGTTGGTTATTATAAATTCTTAACACTTGATAATATAGCTAAATAATATAGATTAAAGGTAATAGAGCAAATCGAAATTATGCAATTAAAGTAGATTTAAATTCTTAATAATAGCAATTGAAGCACATTCATTACATGAACTTTAAAAGTTAAAATGTAAACAAGTAAATATGGTACACTCTATATATGTGCAAAATTATTTACACATTATAAATTATTGTATTTAAAACAATAAATTTTAGTAAATTTTAAAATAATAAAAATTAAAGATAAAAAGGAAATGGTAGAAAAAAATAAAGTGGTTAAAAATAATTTGTGTAATTTTACAATGTGCAATTAAAAATTTTTAGTTTTATAATGATATAACTATAAATATATAGAAGTAACATGTCAGTAATTGTATTTGTAAATATAAGAATAATAGCATTAATTTATTAATTTAGGGTAATAATGTAAATTTAGAATGTGAAACCAAGTTAAGGCCAAACTTCTAATAATATAGTACTATTAAAAATTACACATTCTATGCGCGTGTAAATTTATTTATAAATTATAAAATTATTATATTTTAATGAACAAGAATAAAGTCATTTAAAATTAAATAATAAAATAAATAAATATCATAAGATTTTGAAAAAAAGCGAAATTTTGAGATAAAGACACAAATGAAAATAAGTTAATCTTATAGAATACAGAAATAAAATAAAGAAATTATGTGATTTTACATTGTCTAAAAATAATGATTAATTAAAATAAAAAAAATGAGGAACATCAAAAGAATATGAAAAATAAAAAATCGATTGAAAACATGAATATAAATTGTTAGTTTAGATGCAAAGAAAGAGAGAAAATGAAAGAATTTGACATTAGGGTAGTTATGAAATTCACTTTGTATATCCACAAACTCTTACTAAAATAATAATATAGTATAGATAGATAATGAATACAATAAGAAAAGATAAATAAATTAAATATTACTAAAATTCAAGATAAAGTAATGAGAGAGAGAGAGAGAGAGAGAGGATCACTATAATATTTTAAAGATTAGATAATAGTCGACATGTAACAATTAAAAAAACATTTCAAAAATTAGAATTTTGTAATAATTTTCTGTGTTATATTAATTAAGTGAAATTTAGTAACATTTTTGTATAACAGTTTAAAAAACATTGCATATAAATGGATGGTGCACGCCTCTCCCCGACTGGTGTTCTTCTCTGCGATGCACCATCCCCAGCAAAGGTAAGTTTAAAAAATTTTTCTTCATAACTATTTGGTTTACCAAATTGGTTATTAGCAGGGAAAAAAAAAACAGCAATGTTTGATTTGAGGCTGGAATGTATTTGGAAATGTTTGCCATTGGCGATTCTTTGATGAATATATTTGGGGTAGGAATATATTTGACGATTTCTCTAAATTGTCTATGAAATTGTATATAAAATTATGAAATTGAACAATTGTATATAGGGCTAAAATAAAATTGTGAAACTGTACATGAAATTATTTATGAATTTGTGAAATTGCATCCAAACTATCAAGTGCGAGCATTGAGGACGGAGATGGGGACTATATCGTGATTCCATGCTTTCTGTTGCTTGTCCATAATTCCAGTAGTTTTTTCCTTTTTCTTAATGTATGCACTATTCCCACTGCGTACCTAAATTTGCCAGCATGAGACGCCTGCGTAAACAACTTTTCCTAAAATAAAGTTGGCAACAGATCCAATATCTAGTCAAAACGTTGCAACTATTTATCTTATGCATTTATTTTTCTTTAATAGTTGGAAAGGCATCCCTTCAATTATGCCGATCAATATGTGACAATTAAAAGATAAAAACACGGGCGTAGCATATAATGTTGACTTTTCTTTTCTTTTTTTTTCTCAACCGTCAGCCTGTCTTCATTTTGTTTAATTGAGCATGACGACCTGGGATTCAATAAATAAAAGATCATCCCATTGATTGTCAATTTATTTATTTCTTTGGAAAATTACTTAATTTGTATACGAAGTGTAATTTTATGTAATTATGCACACAAGTGTGTTTTTTAGTTAAACATTGTATAATTACTCTATCGTGTATGTTGTAGGATATTCTTATCTTTCTGTCCGTTCTTTTGCTTTTTCTTTTTAAACTTATATTTATTATGTTTTCTTTCAATATCTTTTGATTTTTTTAAGAATTTTTTATTTTAAATATCAATTTGTACAATATTATTAAGTGTATAAGACTACTTCGAGTGCCCAACGTGAAGTTTTACTCCTGTTTATTTTTTTTATTACTTTTTCTCTCTTTGTAAACTTATTTTGATTTGTATTTTATTTCAATTGTCCATTTTTCAATTTCTTATGTTTTTCTATTTTGTTTTATATATATTCTTGATATTAAAAATAAATATTTTTTTATTTGAAATATAATAATTTATGACTTGGCAAATATGCTTGTGTTTTCGTAATACAATAAAAATACAATACAGTACACGTGTTATAGTATGAATACAGTATAGATTTAATGGGGCCGGCACAGGGAATAAATTTAATTGGTGGTGGTTCCGAAGAAGGAGTGGGGCCAGGGCCTCGACCAGCTGGCGCGGACAACGACCAAATGATCTCGGGCCTCACTGCCAACGTGGCCACGTCGTCTCTGACAAGGACGAACGCAGACACAGTTGTGTCTTTACGCGCGTTCGCTCCCGAAATCGTGCTTCCACGTCCTCGCTCTTTCTACAGTCTCCCACTTTTGTATAAGTTTTTATTATAATAACTGTCGCACGTACTTCCACCACGGTATCGGTCAAATCGCGGCGTCACGCTGCGGTGTTGAAAATCTGTACAGCGGAAAGAAAACAACCCCCCGGTTCCAACCCTACGGTTTTCTCTTCTTCCCTCTCGCCTTCTGCAATACGCAGCTTTGTCGCCTCTGTTAATCTCGCCTTTGATCGTTTCCATTCCTCTGCAATTCTTTTCTTTTTTTTTTTTGCATTTCCTCTGTTGGATTTCTGTGTTTTCCTTTTCATTCACCGATGCGATTGTTGTTCGAGGAAAGGTGACGTCATCTCTCTTTGTAACCGGAATGTTGTTCTTTGAGCCTCGACGCTTTTAACAATGTTTTTTGTCTCATTGCTGTTAGCTGACGTTATTTCTTTTCATGCTTTGATCCTCACTGTGCAGAATCTTCCATCTCATATCTTTTTCGTCGATACGTTTCTCCAGCTGGTTTTCAAGAAGGATCGGGTACGGTGCGGCAATGTGGATTTATTTACACGCATGCTTACTGTGAAAGCGCATGAATTTCTCTCTTTTTTCTGGGTTGGTTCATATATACAATCGTAGCGCGAGGTCCAATTCTTCATATCTTGCATTTACGTATTCGTTTTTTTGTTCGCTTTTGGCATTAGGTTATTGCTATTTGTCTGTAATGAAGATTTAGTGGTCATTTCTTGGAAAAAATTTTCAAACGTTAGTATCTTTCGGAGTGGATTCTTGTGAACTTATGACGCTCTTTGCTCTTTTTAACTTTTTCAGGAAATTTATTTCCTTTGTTCATTTTTATTTTCTTGTTATCTTCGGAGAGCACAGCACTTTTCTTTCCCCCGTCTGCTCTGGGAAAGTTAGCTTCTTGCTTCTGCTTATGCCCAAAATCGTCATTTTAATGATATTCCATTAGTTTTGCTACGACGTTTAGCTATCATTTTCAGTGGTAATGAGACGTTGCTCTGTTACTCCTGTTTTTAGGGTGGCCTGGAAAGGCCCAGGCCCCCCTCGCCTGCCCAAGCTTTTGAATATTCATTTTAAGTCCTTTTAGTCTTGAATTTATATTTAAAAGATTTAATATTTTTTTCTTTATGTCTTTATCTAGGTTGGCCCCCTCAACGAATAGACATTTGTTTGGATTGGCCTCCTCAAAAATATATTAATGGGCATCTTATTTCTTAAATACAATGGAATGCATATGTAAAACGTTGGTTCGGCTTTTTAAAATATTACAATAAGTTTGTTGATTCAAAATGATAGATCTAGTAGAACTATATCATTAATCTTTGGTAATGAATCTAGATGAAATCTAGAGCTAGTAACAAAATTTATTTTCAAATTGATAAGTTCAAACATGATTTTTTAAAATGCACAAGTTCACATCTCCACTATTGTTTTACCAAATCAATTCTCTTACTTTTATGAGTATGAACTGTGTTTTCGTAATAATATAAAATATATTCTTAAAATATATTTTTGTTGTTATAATTTTTGAAAAATTATATAATATTATTATATTTAATTTACAAACAGATTGTAGTCCGACCCCCTCAACCTTTGAGTTGTTGATCCATGAGGGATGTGAACTCTGAGCCATAATTCTAGTATATCACTCACAGAGTAGTATTGTACATTAATTTATGCGTATATTCATTTACTTTCACCTCCTTATTTTTATATGAGGTCCTTTCCAAGCTGTTGGCTGGTTCATTGAATGATGAGTTGAATCCAGCGTCGTGTTAGTTTAGTTTTGTATCTTATTCTTAATTTTTATCAACAGAAAACTAACTCATTATAAAGGTGTGTTAAGATATTGGTCTTTAAAATGCTGGAAAAATAATTTATATCAGTGTGACAAGGATGGAAGAGGATCAAATGAAGAAATTATGCCTGTAAAATTATATTATTTGGTGGTCACTTATGTTTATGTTGATAGTAACAGCAATATGGAGACACCTGACTTTTCAGTTGCTTTCATGAATGACATGGTTTTGTTGCATTTCTGAATTTTAATGTGCTGGGGCCATACGTTTAATGCTTCCTACCAGCCCTTGAGCCTGTGTCCGCTTTTCAGTTCTTTATATAGCATTTAGGTGGTCAAGTTCTCAGAATTTTTTTTCAGATGAATTAGCTGTTGCTTTTCCTATCTGGTTATCTTCTGGTTTTCTTACAGCAAATTTTCTTGCTTTGAAGTCTAGAAGTTGGTAAATAATGTTACCATTTTTTTAGCATCCCTACTTGAGTCCAATTTATTGGAGTTCTCTTTACTCTCTAACCTGTCAATATATCCTTAACTAGTCTTCTAATATAATTTTGTCAATCTGCTGAAGTTCATCGAACACCAATAGTTTATATAATTCTGCCAATAGTTTGTAGAGTTCTGCCTGCTTTTATGTCAAAATTCTTCTCTTATCTTATTGGTGATTATAACTTTAAACATGTGCCATTTAGTTCTATTAAAGTGATTTTTTAGGAATTTAAATTCATGCTAATAGCTTAGCAAGGAACTTTGAGTAGGTTTATTTGCAGCTTATGATTTGAGTAGCTTTTAGTTGCTTTCTATAGACAGAAAGATATCTTGATTTTTCTGTTAGCTTTCTACTTTGCTGTGATACATGTATTGTTACCAGGATAGCTAAGCATTCTAGTGTGCTGTAACTTATGAGGGATCACCGTGAAACAAACCCTTGATGTGAAAAATACATTATGACTTGCAATATCTTTCTTGGAAATCTGCAGTTACTTTTATTGGCTGATAAGAACCACTGAGTCACAGCTTTTGAAGAGAGATGTCCCAATAAGGTTCGAATGGGATCAGGATGTTTGCTCTGGTTTTTAATTTCCTTTCCTTTATTGAACATTCTTTCATTACTTTCCACCAGATAACTTCTGCTTGATGGACAGCTTTCCCCGTGGCAGTGATAAATACTCTCAAAAGGTGGGGCTTTATTGACTTAAGAATTGATTAAATTGAGTGAAAGAATTTACAACAAGTGCTTTGCAGCTGATTTTGCTAGCTAACAAATTATTTGGAGCTGCATATTTGAACCTGAAATCTGGATCTCGTGGAACTGAAATCAAATCTGACATCTCCTGTACTCACTGATACTGCTCCTATGAATAACACAAGGGTAGGCATTCACTCGGCTCTGCTGCCATAGCAACAGAATGGTTCTGCATCCTCTGCTACAGTCCTGAATATTCCAAGGAGGAAGCCTGGAATACTTGATGATGTTCGATCGAGCCTGTTTGCTGCTATGAAATCATCATCTCCAACTCATGATAAATTAGCAAAAGATACCTGTCCGGGGACAACAATAATTGATACTGATCTTGCTTACCACAATTGGATGGTACCACTCCTCATGCTCTTATGATCCTTCTCCAAGTTCTGTCTGTTAAAAAAAAAAGAAGAAGAAAATGTTAAAATTTGTTTTTGGTTGTGCAGCTCAAATATCCATCCGCACTTGCATCTTTCGAGCAAATAGAAAACAGTGCAAAGGGAAAGAAAATAGCTTTGTTCTTGGATTATGATGGGACTTTATCACCTATAGTGGACAACCCTGATCTTGCCTTCATGTCAAATGCGGTGATAATTGATCAATATGACCTTTATGCCATAGATAATAGCATTACTAATATATTGACCTTTGTCCCTTCTCCTTGAGTTGTTTATGAAACTAAATCAAATTATTTGTTTCCAGATGCGTGCTACTGTTAGTAATGTGGCTAAGTATTTTCCCACTGCTATAATTAGTGGAAGAAGTCGTGACAAGGTGATTCGCTGTCCTTTTGTTGATTCTTATTAAGGCCGTGTCTTGATTTCTACAGAAACAAGTATCTGATCTTTTTTTAATCCTTTTTCATTTAACATGTTTCATTCAGGTGTATGAGTTTGTAGGACTAAATGAACTTTATTATGCTGGAAGCCATGGGATGGACATAATGGGCCCCATTCGGACCTTCACTGGTGACCCCAAAAATTGTTTGAGGTGTACCGACAAGCAGGTGATGATATTATAGATCTTTCTCATCTGTATGAACACAAGCTATGTTTCACTGATTCTGGATCTTAATTTACGGACTTGTGCGTAGGGTAAGGAAGTTAATTTATTCCAACCTGCTGGTGAATTCTTACCCATGATGGATGAGGTATGTAACCGCCGTGTTCTGGGTTATGCATTGTTTTAGGAAATATTTTTATTCAACATTATGTAATATTTAACTATTATACTAAAGCCAGGTTTTTAGATCTCTTGTCGAGATTACGAAAGACATAGTTGGTGCAAAAGTTGAGAACAACAAGTTCTGTGTTTCGGTACACTACCGTAACGTGGATGAAAAGGTATTGTATCTGTTTTCTTGGTCATTGGTATTTGATGAAGTGCTGTAACCTTATCCTTCTTGGGCTAATGAATGCTGCACCCCTTTTTGTGTTGAGGAAAACATCTACAGAGTTGGGCAACTGTCGGTCAATCTGTCCATGAAATTGTGAAAGAATATCCACGCTTGCGGTTGACTCATGGTCGGAAGGTATTACTTACATGTATATCTTTCACTTTAGGTCTTGCTTTTGCATGTTTAATATCTGTTCACTTGATTGTGCGGATACGATTTAGGTTTTAGAAGTCCGACCAGTCCTCAACTGGGACAAGGGTAAAGCTGTTGAGTTTCTACTTGAATCTCTTGGTGAGTTAACAGAAAAAAGTTGTTCTTGGAAATAAACATTTTCTAGTGTTCCAAGTGGAAGCCTCTGTTCTGCTGCCATCTACTGAATTGATTCACATAACATTGTAGGGTTAATGAACTGTGACGATGTCCTTCCCATATATGTTGGAGATGATCGCACTGATGAAGACGCGTTCAAGGTAGTCTCGAACTTGTGAAGAGCCCTTCTCACGTTTATAAAAGTCTTAACTAAAATGGTGTGTCACAGGTTTTGAGAGAGGGCAATCGAGGTTTTGGCATTATAGTTTCTGCTGCTCCCAAAGAAAGTTACGCATTTTACTCTCTCCGGTATCCTTCGGAGGTAATATCAATTTCCTATTCGAAAGTCTTTTAAAAGTTGTGTTTGTAGGAATGATACCGTTGCTCAAATACATTTGACAGCTGGAATTTCTTGGGAATTGTAATTTGGTTACGGTGGAAAGTAGGTATAATGTGTAATGCAGAATGATAATCTAAGGTTGGGAACATCATGCTTGCATCAGTTCCATTGTCTGTGTTTGAGGCTGCAATAAAAGTTTGAAAGATGAACTTTGCTCTGGAGGATCTTACCCTCTTATCATCTCACGCACCACTTCAACATATGCAGGTCATGGAATTCCTCAAGACCTTGGCGATGTGGAAGATGAAAAGTGCTCTATAATTCTCTCAGCATAGCGAAGGAGATGCTACGTACGTGACAGAAAATTTATCTATATTTTTTTCCTTACTTTTGCACAAGACTTGCCGCACGGGTTTAGGAGCAGAGGTGCCTAGTGAAACCTTCTTGAGGCAGAGACTAGATTTGGGTCATGTTTCTGCGTCAAAGCTACTTTGAATTCTTTCTTCTTCTGTTTTTTTAAATTTGGCTGCAACAAGGATGCCCTCAGACGATTTTGCTTGTGTTAGATTTGTTGCCAAATTCAGTAGTTTCCTCGTAGGCCTACTCCCCAAGGGAGCGTGTATGAGAGTTCATTCGATGTATCCATTGTCCTTGAGAGTATTATACCTAATGGAAAGGATTTATATATGTGATCTGAGTCTTGTTTATATATTTATAGTGCATTTTTTTTTTATCAATATATATAAGTGCATTATCAGACTAGATTGGAAATACTATTGATCTCAGTATAATATGTGTGTGTGTGTGTGTGTATATTTCCTTATGCTTTGAGGGGATTGTGAGTCTTTGTAATACTCAGGTATAATCTATTGAGATCAGTATTTAATGTGGTCAAATACAACTAAGATATAGCTCCTAGATGAAGATCTTGAAGGGCCTGGATTGAAATCTAACCACTCCAAGCCCTTGTACTTATATCACTAATTCAAAAGCGCTGAGCCCTCGCTCACTATGCTTTCAATGTTCTTTAGATTATTTGTTCCAACGTAATATAATATATATATATATATATATATATATTATTTTATTTTATTTTTTTTGTCCACACAAGCACCCACTCATACGTTTCCAAATAAATTTGAACATAACACTTCAAAAATGGAATGTTGGCATTTATATTATTGGAGTTTCCCCTAGGAGACTTGTTCCAATGTAATATATAAATGTTAAAGTAATAGATAAGGAAATAATTATCTAGAAAAACAAAATTGATGGAGAAGGTTGGTGAACTCACAGAATTATCTTACAAAGAGATCACCAAAAGGAATTGAAATGTGTTTGAATCACATAAAACAAGAATTCAAACAAAATTATCATGAAAATTTTAAAAAACTTGAATTAATTGATAAAATAATATTAAAAAGGTATTCAAACTATCCAACATTTGCGAAGAAACCCTAAACAACCTATTTATATAGTTTATATAAAGCTTAGGTCCAATATACTAGAATCCTAGTAAAAATAGATAATTAATTAGAAAAATTGGTGCTCGAAATTTGAATCAATCAACGGCATCTTCTCAGATTGAACCGCCAAGCCCAAGATCAATTTGGGTTAATCCGCTTCTACTTGGGTTGATTTCTAGTGAGTTTACTATCCTTAGTGCTATCGACGGCCCTTGTTGCAATCAATCGTGTTTTGAAACGCGATCAACACTCATGTCAATTGCTCCTGTGTGATTGATTTGGCTCCTCACATTCGCAATTCCGAAACCCCATTTTCTTGCTCTTGTCAATCCTGTTTGCATTAGAATGATCTCATCATCATCAAATCAACATGCCCCTTGTGTCCGGATCGATCTGGCCTCCTCTAGGATCGATCCAAGTGCCATTTCTTGCCAAATTTTGTTTTGTTTGATCTAACGATGCTTCCACGTCAAGCCCATCTCATGAAAGAACTCACCTCGAGTTGTTAATCACTTTCAAGTGTAATGTCTCATCTTTTAGCTGAAATAAGGAGAAATTTGACACATTGAATGTATTCAAAATTCCCATGGGACTTGTCAAGTCCATCACATATACATTAGCATTAATTTTCTTCAAAATCTTGTAAGGCCCATATTTCTTTGGTTTTACCTTGTTATACTGCCCCATTGGAAACCATTCTTTACATTGGAACATTGTAACTTCATCTCTCTCTTTAAATTCAACGTGTCATCTCTTTTTGTCTACTACTGCCTTGTGCTTAGTATTTGCAACCTCTAACTTTGCTCGAACCTTTACCTAGATGTCTTGAATCTCATTTGGTAATTTTATTGCAATAACACTCACTTTCGACACACTAGGTAACTTCACTAAGTCCACTATATGATTAGAGACCTTAACATAGACTATGGAAAATTGTGACATACTCATGGAACTAAGAACGGCACTATTGAATGTAAACTCTACTTATGAGCAAGTCGTCCAAAATTTAGCATGGCTTTAGAATGGTTTTACTTTAATTTTTTGCTAATTATTTATGACGGTTTTGGAATGAATTTTTGGATTAAAGGATAAAGTCGTGTTAAAATCGTGTCAAAATTTAGAATAGCTTAGAAACGAGTTTTTTTCTATATTATTTTCAAAAATTTTAGAATAGCTTATGGATAGCTTTCAAATTTATATGAGCAAGCCGTCTCAAATTTGACATAGTTTTAATTTAATTTTTTAAAAATTATTTTGGGGGTGGATTTTAAGATTAAAGGGTAAAACAATGTCAAAACCGTTTTAGAATTTAGAATAGCTCAAGGGCAGGGTTTTTTATATTATTTTCAAAAATTTTGAAATGACTTAAGAATGACTTTTGCGCCCCATATGAGCAACTCGTCTCAAATTTGACATGATTTTGAGACGGTTTTAATTAAATTTCTTACAAATTATTTTGATATGACTTTTGGAGGGATTTTAAGATCAAAGAGTAAAGTTGTGTCAAAACCATCCTAATATAGGACGACTTTGGGATGGTTAAGAAACAATCCCAAAATTAAAATGGTTAGCATGGGTTCGGATAGGCTTGGATTTACGAAAGTCGTTCCAAAGCCATCCCCTATCCAAAATTCAGTAAGTTTTTGATAGTGTAAGTTGGGCTAACCCAAGGATGGTGGAAAGACTAAATGGGGCCAAACATAAGTCCAGCAAGTGAAGAAGATTACTCCAGCAACTAGCTTAAGTGCAGAGATGGCCAACTTGACTCGCGAAGATTACAATAAATTAGTGCATCGGCGTATTGTGGTGTCTATTGTTTCTCATAAATTTGCAGATGAAGAATTTAACTGGTGGTAATCGTGATGGATCGCGTTCCCTCTATTCAAGTATCATTGCTGTGGGAACATTCAAGGAGCATGATTTTGTGTTTGTTTGCCAACAAAGTTTGCATTTGCCAGGTGACCAACACATGTTGAGCGTTCTCCTTGTTCAACTAGGAGAATATTATAATTAATAGATTAGGAAATAACTATCTAGATTAGGACTAATAATTGTCTAAGTTTATATTCTAGTCAGTATCCATTAAATTATTTCTAAGTTTCAACTAGAATGCTAGTGTTGGAGTTTGGTTTTATTTTATTCCTATATAATGCCATCATATCATATATCAAGTAATATATATATAAAATAGGAAGGGTGTGCTCTGATTTTCTACAATTTTGAAATTTTCATTAAATTAAAAATTTTCTATAGGTTAAACTATTCATGATACATTTAATGTTTTCATAATTTTCTATTCTTAATGAAACTTAATATTAGTTCCGTAATGAACGCAATTTTATAACTTTTGAGGTTAGAAGTATACTCCAATCAATATCTATGTGTGTGTATTTAGAGAACAGTAAAAAAATAATAATAATTTGCGTTCAAATAATAGTTGATAGAAATTTCTATTTTAAAATTATAATTAAATTTTATTAAATATATTTCAATGTAATGGGCTTTTAAATTAAATAAGATTTAGGGCTTGAGTAACACCATTATGAAGGATTTAAAATTTCAGAGTGAGATAAAATTAATATTTAAAATTTTAAGGATGGTTCAATTTCCCCGGATTTGGTACCAAAACTTTAATTTAATATAATGGGGCACTTGATTTGTTTTCACTATGTTTGGGAAAGGGGTTTTATTAAAAGATGGATGTTTGGGGCGAGTTGTATGAGTAATATATTTAATTGTATGATTTTGATGTTTTAAAAATTTTAATTTATTTGAATATATGTATGTAAAATTTGTAAAAATAATTGGATGATGTGTTGATATATAAAAATAATAATTAGTTTATGAAATATTAATATATACAAATGTGAATATATGTGTGTGTGTGTGTATATATGTATTTATTTGATTGTGAATAGTTATAATAGTTGAAAGATAATTAATTAGTTATATATTTAAGATAAATAAATTTTGAATTTAAATTTAGATGAAAAAATTTATTAAGCTCTACGTTTAATTAGTAAATATTTTATTAATAATTGTCAATTTTTCCTACCTCAAGTTTTGGCGCTGTAGTATAAATAAAGTCATTAAGGAACGATACAAAAGAGATAGAAAGGCGACAATCTTCCTTGAATCACGATAAATTAATTAATTAATAGCATGACAACAAAAGTTGGTAACGTGGAGTGGTGAACGTTGACTCTTCATCACATGCATCACATGAGAAATTTGAAATATTACGGGCTGACAACTAATCTGAAAACAAAATTGTCAATAATTTCGATTAAGTTCCATCATATTGTTGAACTTGAGTTTGAATCTCAACTCAATTAATTTTTTTAAAATTTAATCAAACTATTAAACTTAAGTTTTAATTGAATTTCAAGTTTCATAAATTTGATGCAATAAGACTAATTTTCAAGCTCGATTTACTAATCAACTCGATTTATTAACAATCTTAATATAGAAAAAAATAAAAATTTATCTTTTTTTTACAACCATGATATCATATTTTGCTTAAAATTCATGGGTATGTTTGTTTATATTTTTAAGTGTATATTTTTTAAAAATATATATAAAAATAAAAAATTTAAATATATAATAATTAAATCACCAACATAGCCCATGTAATCAATAAAATTTCAATTGGATTCGAATTATATAAATCAATAAATTAAAAGTATACATTTGTCTTATCCATTCATGTGGCATCTTGTCATGTTACATAGCTCATTTAATACATCTTAACCAAAACTTGTCTATAGCAGCTCATTCCATTTCCTTCGCACCACCATACTCAATCAATGGCCGCCACAGCATCCCACGATCCCGAAAGCGCCACCTCCTACACCTCCATCCCCGGCGGCCCTCCAGAAGAGCAACTGAAGATCAGGAAGCTCTTTGCCGCCATTTTCTTTGCAGCTCTCTTTGTGGTTTCCTTCGTCCTTCTGATAAAGGTAACAGACCCTCGAGCTAAGCTCGATGAGGTTAATGGTGAAATCCCTTCGACTGCCGCTAGTTCTTTCTCTCCGGCGAGACCTTTGTCAAGAGGGGTAGCGCAAGGGGTTTCGGAGAAGGTTTTCCGGCTAGTCAGCGGCGGAGATTTGAGCTTCGCTTGGACCAATGCCATGCTGTCATGGCAGAGGACAGCTTACCATTTTCAACCTGAGAAGAATTGGATGAATGGTAATTATTATAAGTCTGCAGCTTGTCCATATCTACGAAATATTGAACATTATTATTGCTGCCACTTTTCCCTATTTTTGGAAAATCACTTTCTTGTTTCCTTGTGAGTATTATAAATGGTTCTGATCCAATTTTTTTTAATTTTTTTTTGGGTTATTTGATTGATTCTTGTTGGTTCGATCCGGTGGCTGTTCTGCAACAGATCCTGACGGTAAGTAATTCACAATTGAAACTCTTCTTGTCTTGTTGAATTTTCTGGTTTTCTTCTTGTTTGTGATAAGATAAGCGTTTAATGAAGCAGCTGAAAGTTGACTCGGTGAAAGATGTCGACTGTCTGCAATATGAGTAATTTCGATTTTTATTAATAAAAGGGGAGTGAGGGGTCAATAGGAAAAGACCCTTTGTTTATTTTAATTTGAAGAAAAAAAAAACCTCCTTATTGGTTTCATGGGGTTTCATTCATCCATCCGTCTGTTTTGATCCCTATTGGTGAGATTTGAGGGCTTTTAGGGCTTTAGATTTGGAAGGCAACGTGTGGTGGAAAAGCGAGTTACCCTTTTCGCCGTCCTGGAATTTGCTGATCAAGTCTCTCATTGAATGCAATAATTGGTGCTCTAAGTTTGACTTCCGATCCTGCACACTGTTCGGGGTGCCTTTTTTTTTTTTTACCTGTTTACTTTTTTTTTTCATTTCTGTTTTTGTTTTTGTTTTTGTGTTTTTTTAATAAATGATTGATTATAATTAATTGAGGATTTTAATTTACAATTAATTTTTTATTTTTATTAATTTTACCTATTATTTGAGTTTTAAAATAAGTTTTAATTTAGTGTTGATCAATTAGCGTATTATTTTTTACTATTTTTTTTCTTATACATCAAAGTGTATTTTCTTAATTACTATATAAAAATCTAAAAATTTTTACTTTATTAATAAAGTTAATGTACCAAAATTATTTATTCGATGAGATCATATGTTTGACTCGCATAATACGTTTTAATAATAATTAACTACAATTGTTAACAAATAAAAAATAAATTAAAATAAAATGTGATTTTAATATTATCTTGTAATATAATATATTTTTATTATATTATATTTTCATTTGTTTGCACAATTGTTAAGTTACAAAATAATTTAAAACTTTAAACTTTTTATAAAATTAAATAATAAATTTTGTTAATAAAAACAATAATTACATTAAATATACTTAACAACACATTAAGAAAAATAAAGTAGAAATAAAAAATGAAAATGAAAAGTCACCGTTGGATCAAATAGACCAATTAAGTTTCAGAATGTAGAATTCCATCATCTGGTGCACATGACCGGGTGCAGGGTCGACTCATCCACCAGACGGCCAATACTTTGCGTAGATACTGGAAGCTTCAGATGAGAGCCACGTGTTAAGTGATCCACGTAGCCCCTCTCCCATCTTATCTACCTCTTCACTGTCAACAACAAATTTATGTGAAGGCTTTGTTTGGATATATATTTTATTGCGATAAAAATTGGCATAAAAACTCAGAAATAATGTATAATTAACAGAGAAAAAGAGATAAGAAGAAGTATTTTAATAAGTAAAATATTTGGAAATTGAGATTTTGATTGGTGGAAAATTCTCCCTAATTTGTATATATCCAGACCTAGCCATAACCATTTTTAGTGTAATTTTAATACAGAATGTTTTATAAAGTCGAAAAAAAAAAATTAAGAATGTTGGGTACACTACTGCGCAAAATATAGTTTTGGTATTTAATTATGTCATGCCTTGTTAACTGTAAATTTTGGGGATTAAGACATGTTTAGAGGATATTTTTTAATGCGTTTCATTGAACCTAACCCCTAGATCTCATATGTGGTCAAATTTATCAGAGCCACACGTGACTTGTCGTGGAATCCACTTCGTTTATCTACTCTAAATTATGTATATATACAACTATATATTAATTGTCGCCAATACTGTCAAATTTTCTCAACTTGCGGGATATGAACTTAATCATGAATGAGGGACTTTACTAATATGCCCCTCCAAAAAACTTTTAAGTCACTACAAAAATTGACAAAATATTTCCATGGAAAGATCCAAGGGAAAGAAAATTCTTAATTACACTTTGACTGTAGTTTTATGTCGATCAGGTTAGCAGCCAAACCAATGACAAGGATTGACTTTCGTGTAAATCGTTGCCTGAACGTATATTGCCTGTTAAGAAATTATGGTCGAATAAGTTGCACTGTTCATTCCGTTTGCTATAGGATTGGGAGAAACCAACTGCGGGCCGTGATATCTAGTGTAAAGTAGGTCAGAATTTTGGGTTTTTATAATCATAATTAATATATAAATACGAGTACTATTGATATATTAAAGTTTAATAAATATGATACTACTAAGTAATTAGCTTTGCTTCATATCTAAGCTACATAGACTTGAATTATAGTACTTAACCACGTTGTCTAACGACAGAATCTTGATTTATTAGGACATAAAGTCCAACTATTTAATTTTTGTACCAACATAACCTATTGATTTCATGTAATTTCAACAGATGTCATGAAATTTTTAATTATTAGTACTTATGCATTATTCAATATTACTTAGACTGAATATTATTCCGTGCATCTTTTATTAATTGCACTAGCAAGGAAAGAGAAAAAAAGAAGTCTTGAAATGTATTCAAATAAGCATTTTCATTTCTATCAATTATTTTAACAAAATGACAAGGTTCACATGTACATGTGAATAATAGGTCCATTGTTTCACAAGGGCTGGTACCATTTATTCTACCAATACAACCCTGATTCCGCTGTCTGGGGTAACATCACCTGGGGCCATGCTGTATCAAGGGACCTAATCCACTGGCTCCATCTCTCCTTTGCCATGGTGCCTGATCAATGGTACGATATCAATGGAGTCTGGACCGGGTCCGCCACCATCCTCCCCGACGGTCGGATCATCATGCTGTACACCGGCGACACCCTTGACGTCGTGCAGGTGCAGTGTTTAGCGTACCCCGCCAACCTATCCGATCCTCTCCTCCTTCAATGGGTCAAGGACCCGAGAAATCCGGTGCTGGTCCCTCCACCGGGCATTGGTTATAAGGATTTTAGGGACCCGACGACGGCTTGGCTCAGTCCCGATGGCGACAAGTGGCGGATGATGATAGGTTCCAAGGTTAACAAAACGGGTATTTCACTTGTTTATGAGACCAAGAACTTCGTAGAGTATGATCTGTTAGATGGGTACTTGCATGAAGTCCCGGGTACGGGTATGTGGGAGTGCACTGACTTTTACCCGGTTTCTCTGACTGAGGCAAATGGGCTGGACACGTCGGCTAATGGGCCGGGCATTAAGCATGTGTTGAAAGCAAGTTTGGACGATGATAAGAAAGATTATTACGCACTTGGAACCTATGATCCGATTAAGAACAAGTGGACACCCGATGACCCGGATTTGGATGTGGGAATTGGGCTAAGGTATGATTACGGGGAATACTACGCATCAAAGACATTTTATGATCAGAACAAGCAGAGGAGAATCTTGTGGGGTTGGACTAAGGAAACTGATGCTGAAAAAGTTGATATCTTGAAGGGATGGGCTGGCGTTCAGGTACAATTTCATAATAATCACCAAGAATTTATTCAATTCAACAAACACCAGAATTTATTAAACAAGTGCTGATGATGGTGATGATCACTTTAATGCAGTGTGTGCCGAGGGCCGTATTGTTCGACCAAAAGACAGGCAACAGCCTATTACAGTGGCCAGTTGAGGAAGTTGAGAGCCTGAGATCATCAGACAGTGTCGAGTTTAATTATGTCAAGCTCGGGCCAGGATCAGTTACACCACTTAAAGTTAAATCACCATCACAGGTTTGTGCTTCCTACAATGATCTAGAAATATGACCATGATTTTGCATTTCGTAGCAATTGGGTTTACAGGAGAACTATTTCTTGATGAGAATGGTGCAGCTAGATATCGTTGCCTCGTTTGAAATTGATAAAGAAGCAGTTGAGACGGCAGATGAAGCTGATGCTGCCTACGACTGTCCAACAAGCGGTGGTGCTGCTAACCGTGGGGTCTTAGGACCGTTCGGCATTGTAGTCCTTGCTGATGAAGAACTCTCAGAGCTGACTCCAATCTACTTCTACATTGCCAAAGGGCCTAATGGGAAGGCCGAGGTTCATTTTTGCGCCGATGGGCTGAGGTTAGTTTCTCTTGTCTAGTTTACAATTGACAATGGATTCCGAGGTTTTTGCTGTTCTTGTGTAGTTTCCAATCTTCTAGGTTTTCAATCATGTCCTTATGGATGTCTAGGTCATCAAAAGCTTCTGATGTACACAAAATAGTTTATGGGAGCGAAGTCCCTGTGCTTGATGGTGAGAAGTTGTCCATCAGATCATTGGTATGTAAAGGGCCTCTTTGACCTCTCCTCCTTTATATATGTTCCTATGACCTGAAGCATATCAACTCACTTTTGTTCCAAACAATAAAATGTTGTCAAAAACCTGAAAATCTCAGGTGGATCACTCCATTGTTGAGAGCTTCGCTCAAGGAGGAAGAAGAGTAATCTCATCAAGAATTTATCCTACAAAGGCCATAGACGACGCAGCGCTTGTTTTCCTGTTTAACAATGCCACAGGAATCAGTGTCACTGCATCAGTCAAGATATGGAAAATGGACTCTGCCGATATCCGTCCGTTCCCCTTGGATTAGCTGTCACACATCCAATATTTTTGATCAATACTCCCTCGTTCCTGGGTACCATTCTGATTAATGGAAGGCATATTCAAATAACATTTTTCTTGCTGGATTTTGTTGCATATACACGAGAGCTGCCGGCAACTGTTGATTAGACACAGAGTCAGGAGATTTTAGTTGAGCTCTATCGAAATTTGTTGTGCACTTCAAATGCGACATGCCTTAGTGTATTATAGCGACTTTTTACATGTAGTTGAAATAAAATTGCACTCATTTTTACAGAACTTCCTTGGATTCCTTCATTTCCTTCCCCTCATATTTATTGTTGGAAAACAAATATAAGTTAGAGAAAATGAAATCAAGAGTTAAAAGAAGAAAGAAAAAGTGATTTATGTATAAGGAAATACTTGACTCATAATTTATTGTTTTAAGGTTCTGGGTTTATATACATGTACATGAACAGGTTCGTAGACGGTTCTCTCCAATTTCATTAGACTCCCCCGAACTGCGCGAAAAGGTTGCCTGTTACATGGTTCACTCACTCTACCTGGGGTGGGGATACCTATTATTCATCGGTGGTCCGAGAATGAAAGCTAGTTCTTGCTATCATTCTGGCTATACTCTTGAATGATAACTCTAATTTCACTTCGGATGGACATACGACCTTTGGTCTCATCCTCCATGTTTTGACACGCTCGGGCATGTCTTGAGATTTTTAAAATTGGCTGCATTGCCCTCGTTTTCTTAGTATACTTTAGTGTGGATGCAAGGCGCCCGATTGGCTCTTCCGCTTTAGGCTTAACAGACGTTGTCCATATATAATACTCTCGATTTGGTTGGGCTTTTCTTTTGACCCAACATGGTCCATTCAAAGCTTATAGTTAAATCCGCCACACTCTCAACAAGTAGTATCAGAGCTGATTGTTCAATTTGGGACGAGTATAAAGACAGTACTTGATGATCACATGGGAAGTTCATATCTCATGGAAGGTCTAAAGAAGTAATAGATATGCAAGTATATTCAGTGATCACATGGGAGACCCTAAACTTTAAAAAAGGAATGCCCACGGAATTGATTGACATAAATAAGCAATTTAGTAAGACCGTGAGATGCTTGAAGGAGTAAGTAGAAAAAACTCATATTTAAGTGGGAGATTGTTAAAAAACAAATATGAGTTAGAGAGAGTAGAATTCCACGTTGAAAAAGGAAAGAAAAAGTGACTTGTATATATAAAGTGATATTTGACTCATAACTTATAACCTTAAAATTTTAAGTTAATACACAGTGTCAAGTCCACTTATATATATATACACATGTACAGACTCGTGGATAGTTTTTCTTAATTTCGTTAGGCTTCGCTTCGAACTTAACAGATGTTATCCATAAATAATATTTCTAATTTAATTGGATTTCTCCTCTAACCTAATAAAATTCAATTATTACTTGTAATTAAGTCCGGCACACTGCCAACATTTATTTTGAGGGCAGAAGTAGAAACAGGGCTATCATTTTGCTCGACTTATTTTGGTTTCCCATGAATCAACAGCCAAAAAGTTTGGTTGTCATCACTTACAGCCATAAGCATGGTCATGTGGAGTGACAATAGATTTCTCCTAACTAAGCATCAGTGCTTCTTGTTATGATTGAAAAAAATAAAACGAGAGGAAAATGTCATTCATGTCGTGATAGTTGTTCAATTCTTTCCGTTGTCAGTGTTATTACATAGATCTTCTCGATGTTGCACCCATTACAATTGTCAAAATGTCATCCTATGATATTTATTTGGAACATTTGTATTGTAAATGTCATTAATAAGCTTTTTTAATTTCGTATCTAGTGAAAATGCACTAAATATTAAAAGTATAATATTTTCCGCAATCTTAATGTTAGATTATATTTTCATTTTTCTATACAAGATTGTAGCATTTATCACAATTTGAATATGTAATTATTTTTTTAAAAAAATTTTATAAAAAATTGTAACAATTGAATAATATATTTGCACTAATTTTTTAAAATTGTAACAATTGTTACAATTTTAAAAAATTAGTGCAAATATATTATTCATAGGATTACAATTGAGCCGACTCATTAAATATTTCAATAACCTGCACCCATTAAAGATTCAATTTTTCTTTTAATAAATGTGGAAAAAAAGGTGCTTATTTCCCTGTATATTTCGCCTTCTAAACTGATTATTCAATTTTTTTAATATAAAATGTCGAAGAAGGTTCTTATTTTATTGTATATTTCCCCTTATAAACTGATTGTATCTGACGTTTGAATGATAAAAGACGCATCACAATGAAGGACCAAAGAAAAATCAAGAGATTCATCGTAAAAATATGTTTAAAAATAATAAAATCCAAAACCCTTTAGCTATTTTTTGTCCAAAATTTTAGCTTTGATCCCATTGGGTCAAACTCCAATTTTCTGATTTTTTTTTCTTTTTTCTTTCTTAAAAATCATTTTTATTTTATTTTATTCTGTCTGAATTTCACAACTAATGCCTTTCACTTTTTAACGATGACGATGATGAGTGTCCCAGTTTTAATTCATCGTAGTTTGTTTACTTTTATTTTTCAATTTCAAATTATTTTAATTTTTCTCTATCTTTTAACTTTTTTTTATCTCTTATTTTAAAAACAATATAAAATATATTTGTTCATTTACATAATTATACACATGTAAGGCGCTCCTTTCCAAAGACACGATAGAATTAAAGGGTATCTGAGTGAGTTTATAAATTTATTAAAATTTTTTATAAAGTGATTAGAAGTATATAAATTTTTTGAGTGTTTGGTAATTATTTTGACAAAAGAATTTATAAATTTTAAAAATAAAATATTTGTAACTTATAAAATTTTTAAAAATAAATTGGTTATTCTTAACTAATTTTCAAAACTTTTATAAATTACTTTATTTTATATATTAAAAATAATATAAATATCCTTGAATTAAATTTTTTAATAATATTTATATTATTATTATTATTGTTATATTAAAAAATTATAATTAATTATAATTATAAATTTTAATAAAATCTTATAAGTTAATATTATCAATATCTTTAGTTTATTTTTAAAATAAAATTTATATATTTATAAATTTTAAAAATATTTTATAAATTATATGGTATTATAAGTTTTTAAAAATAAATTTACTCAAGTACTCTCTTCGTAATTGTTGCTTGTTTGATACGTAAACTTGCACACGGCTTTAATTGTACGTTGCAATCATGTTTTGTAGAACACGTTGGAAGTACGACTCTGAAGAACCAAATAGGGGGAAAAAAGCAAAGAAAGCATTGCGCTTTGCGCCTAAGTCATATAAATCTTTAAAAATATTTTATAAAATATTTAAATATTTATAAAAAATATTTGGTAATTTTTTTAATATAAAAATTTTTAAATTCTAAGTAAGATTTGAAATTTATAAATTTTTTAAAAATAAATTGACTACTTTCAACTTATTTTTAAATATCTTATAAACTATTTTATTTTATATATTAAAAATAATATAAATTTTCTTAAATTATATTTTATTAATAGTATTTAAGTTATTTTTATTATAATTATATCAAAAAAATTATATTCAAAATAATTATGAATTTCAATAAAATTTTATAAGATGATATTATTAAATATTTTAAATTTATTTTTAAAATAAAATTTATAAACTTATAAGCTCTAAAATTATTTTATAAATTATATGATCTTATAAACTTTTAAAAATATGCTTAGCTGAACACCCTCTAATGCTTGTGTCTTGACAATATATGGAACAAAGTTTGGAATGCTAGATGGATTTCGTATCTATGGAAATGGACCATATAGTTACAACGCCACCTTTATTCAAGATGGCATTGAGCATGAGAGCATTAACGTTGATCCCTGCAAATTGTTAGATAAGTTTTCGGGTGTTGATAGTAATTCGATGAGCTAATCTTCAGACATTCTTAAAACAAGTTAATAATTACACCTCATGGTTTTCTGTTATTGCCTCATGCTTTGCTGTTTAATATTGTTTTCTGGAAAAAAAACAAAATTGCAGGAAAAACATACCGAAATCGGGTGGATAATGTGAGAGTCTCCACTTCTTTGAATTTCCGAATTCAGAATCATAATTTGGTGTTGGCAGAAACGGAGGGCTATTCACGTCGCAACAGAAGTACACTAACTTGGATATCCGTGTTGGGCAGTGTCTCTTTTCTAGTCGCCATGGATAAGAATGCAAGCAGTGATTATTATATTGTTGCAAGTCCTAGGTTTGTGAACTGATGTAACGGTATGGCATTTTTCCAACTCAAGAGGAAAGCCTGCTGGTCCTCTCCCTAACCCTCCAAATGAAGCTTATGGCAGACCATATTCACTGTACCAGGCGTTGTCCAACGGGTTTGCGTGTTTTATGTCTCTTTGCATAACTTTCAAGTTTAGATTCCATTTGGCCTTAATTAATCTCAATACTCAGTGTTGTGAGAAAAATTTTCTATTTATCTTGGGAACTGATCTGCTATTAGATTTGTATGCATATTGTCCTGATCAAGTGTCACCCTTCTTTCACATTAATCAGGCAAAATGTGACAGCAAGTGGAGCTCGTCCAAATCCTGTGTTCCTTCCATTTTGGTTCAATCAACGTCACTGATGTGTATGTTCTTAGAAGTCTACCACCAACCATGATCGATGGGAAATTACGAGCTTTGTATAATGGGATTTTGTTTTTGAAGCCTAACACATCAATAAGGCTTGCAGATGCATATAAACTGAACAGTACTTACAAACTTGATTTTCCAAGTAAGCCACTTGACAGCGCACCCAGGTTGGACACATCTATCATCAACGCTACACACAAGGGATTCACAGAAATAATGTTGCAGAACAATCATACTGTCTTGCAGAACTTTCACCTTGGCGGTTGTTCATTCTTTGAAGTCGGGTAAAGTCTAAAGCTAGATACTTATCTGTACTTGCAGGTGAATTGGCACTTTTGTTATAACTACTACATTATGGTCTGCTGGATGGGATATTCTAAACGGAGGTTCATGCAATAGGTGGGATACATCGCTCCATTAGTTCAGGTATGAACTGCACTGGATACTTAGTTCTTGGTATCTTCTAATCAACGGGGAATGGTTGTGATCAAGTTTGTACTTATAGTTAGATCGTTGGATACTGGATTGCAGATGCTCCTGTTTATGCTCAGGTATTTGCTGGAGGATGGACTGCTGTCTCTGTGTCTCTGGACAATGTTGGTGTCTGGAATCTTAGATCAGAGAACCTGGACGGATGGTATCTTGGCCAAGAAACTTACATGAGAATTACCTATCCTAAAGACGATGCAGATGAAACAGAATTCGCCAGCCCGACAATGATCTCTATTCTGGTGGCCTGAGCCATTGATATTAACTGACTGATCTGCTTCCATTGTTAGTTGTAGGCTTTAGAACATTTCCCACCATCCAATCCAATTGTATGCTCAAGGCACTATGATGTTCTGCTGATGGTACTCTCTACTGTGATTTGTGATAACTTTCTTCCCGGTTTCTTCAAGCATCTTCTGTTGTGGGGTTGTTGGATTGAACTGGTCCACTTAACAAGGATTTTATTTGTTATAATTTAGAGACAAGCATCAAATTGTTCAAAATATATTCCTTGAGTGTGTTCATTACTTTTCTGTGGGTGATTGATTGTATGGGGGAGAATTATTATTCTTTATGTATCAAATAGAGTACATTTGTCATACCAAATTTCTTCAATATTTAGGTGGTTACATCCTTCGGGATTTGTGGGTTTTGTCGTGTTTTCGTCTTGCATTCTTTTTCCTTCATTTTTCTGTGATAATATTTGCATCCTTGAAATTGGCATTGATGACATTTGAAATTATGAATAGCCAACCCATTGCAGATTTGGCCCAAAGTTCCGTGGCCATTTTGTTTCCAGGCTGAAGGTTTGCAATTGGGACTGACCCCCTTAACTAATCTCTGTTGGAAGAAGTCCTGAGTTCTTGATAAAATGAGCATGATTGTAATAATCATTGCAGGCTGGCTACGAAGAGAGTTAGCCTCTCAACATTGTTGTCTCATCCTCACTACAAGATCTGCTAAAAGTTTGATTTCCAGAAAAACTACATATCTGAATAATTCAACTAATAATCTGAGTTGAGAAACAAAAATCTTCGCAAAGCGAGAAGGATATTGAAAAGAATAACTCTTTTTCTCTCTCTTTCTGGAGGAAAATTGAAGAATTTATCCTTGTTGTAAATCATTGTGATATGTTATCAGATTGATGAGTCAAAGGATCATAATAATAACAAAGGTTAAGGTTGAGACAAGAACTAGTGACAATAGAAGGCGCTGTCTCCCTTCTGGCATGCTGACCACAAGAGTAAATTAAGGCTGACAATTAGCAGCATTACTTTTCCATTAAAATATTGTCTTGATGTATTATTCTTTAGTTTAATCTTAACTATGGGAATTTTAACTTCTTAAAAGAAAGCTACTGCTTGGTATTAAAGCAGGATTAAGGTCCACAAATATCATGTGACATACCACTTAAACCATGGACAAGGGGGAAGACAAATAACCATTCGGAAGAATCCAGCGGGGACCATGTGAAATAAAGAGACTGATTCTGGAACATCATAGCAAGCCGCATGGAAATCTTTTTGCTGTTATGATAATGATGCTTACTTCCTTTGTACACAAGATGTTTTTTACAAGCTACTGCTAAATTTAACTTGTCCAAAGGCATGCAGACGACCATTTTCATGCGCTGCTGCGCATGACTGTTATTTTCATGTTTCAAACGCTTTCGACCTCTAATTACTAAGGAAAACATTGACATGAAGAGCTATTTCTCAGTTCCTTTTTCCCTAGGATGAAATATATTTCTGATCTCTTTCCTAAGATTTTTTTTTTTTTTTCGATCTCTTTCCTAAGATTGAGGATCAGTGACTGTGGAATATTTTGGCATAAAGTGTGCTTCTTTTTCAAAGGGGCTTTGGAGCTCATTATTTCAACATATGCACGTATATATAAATGCGACCCTCTTCTTTAAGTCCTTCAAAATTTGGTGCCAAAAACAAGTTTGTCAGAACCGTTCAAGTATTTCTTAGACATGCTGCATTTCTTTGGCAGGCCTTCAAGTTCATCAATGCGAGATATTGGAAATTTAATCGGGGTCGATAGGACTGCGAAGAACTGGTAATAGTTTTTCGATATTCTTGTTGGAGTTTTCTGATGACCAAGTACTGGATAGAGTTCCAGAGCAGGATTGCAGGTGCACATATATATTTTGGGTCGTTGGTTATTATTACTCGCCGTATTTGAACCAAATATCAGAATTAAATGTGTAAGGGCTTCGTTCATGTAATAAAAGATTGTTTTCTTAGTCCTCCATCACATTCTTCAGAGACTGGATTCAAAACCATTAATTTGATTTCAAAAGTATTTCTTGCATGCTCTTCAACATTCACTAAACAAGCCCCTTCTGAAATTCTGCAAACGGTTTCTGACGTGAACTTCGCCTGCCAAAATATATATTTTCAAGTCTAGTTCTCCACTGTTTCCTGCAATGTAGAACTTCTAGATGGTACTTACTTTGAAGCTGGCTTAGTGTGTCATGTCCATAATTTATAGTGCTCATATCATTTGGTAAGAAGTCAATTTCTGTCACATTATAAGATATCCATTTGGACCATTTTTATCCTCCTTTGTCCCAAACTTTTTAGCTTTAGTAGGAATTCAGCTTTACTTACATATAAAGGATCAGAAAACCTGTCGCATAAAGGTTTTAGGAATCCACCAACTTCCTAGAGGAGATAATCCTTTCATGTAACTTCATCTTTGGTAATAAAAATAGAACTGCATTTCTTCAGTTGATATCACTATATAATTGGCTCGGTGCATCGCAAAGAACACTTTCATATCACTATAAAGTTGGCTCGGTGCATTGCATTTCTTCAGTTGAATCAAACCTGTTCACTGCTCAAGATTTACATGGTAATAGTTCTCCAATTCTTGATTAGTAGCTAATGCTTATGCCCTTCTTTTCAAGGTTTAGTACAAATGGTGCACATGATCGCCGGTGATTTTTGTAAAACAAAATTAAAACCATTAATTTACAAAACCAAAGCATGCAGATAATCTTAACTGAAGCAGTAGTCTCAATACACAGGCATTACTAAGATCTGGTATCAACCGCAGTTTAACATCATAAACACCACTGTGGTTATCATCAGATCATACAAGATATACGTCGGCTAAAGCTGCAAATTCCATGTCTTGCAGCAAATGCCTCCCTCATAGATCAACTACATCAAGACTTTCATGTTACAAGAATTATAACACCTCGACTGCGTACTTACTTTTTGTACTCTTCCTACAGCGATTTTCTGATCAACAATAGTTAGGTTACATAGTTTCAGTTTTATTATTTACAAGAAACTTCATAAAAATAACAATCATCCCACTCCTTTATATATACGACACGCATGTGTACAGTCCTGCATTGTTTGGGCGGATCGATTCACTTCCACAGATCAACCTGACAACTGGAAGACGAAGTCGAGGCATTATACTCTTGTTTGTTCAAATTTCTAGCAATCACATCTGCTTCTTGGCTTGCAAGGAGTGCGTCATTTTCCTTGGAAACCTCTTCCTGGCTGAGTTGGGACGCCACAAACTTGTCAAGAACCCTCCAATCTGTTACCTGATCTCCACACTGTTCATTGTCGTTTCTGAAAATTAATGAGAGCCCAGAAGACTGCAAATTGGCTTCAGGGTTCAAGTTTAGGCTACCATAAGAGGTCAGCTGGCTGCAGGTTATGCTGGCCTGGGGCTGCAGCATTTTAGGGCTTTCCAAAAAGGGAAGCTGAAGGAAGTGATCAGGTGGGATGCCATACTGGAAGTCGGTCTCCTTCTTGCAAGAAGTGTAAGGGTAGTGGTATGGGAGATTGGGATTGGAGAGCTGCCTGGGGGATTCCATGTCTGGCATGAATGAGACTTGATCGTCGTACCAAATTGGCGAATCGTGTTCGCTGAACTTCCTTATGGTGGCTATTCTTTTCTTGAACACCCTACAGACAGCCCAACCTTCTTCCTGTGTTTAATTATTTGTAAAAATATTGATCAATTACGGGTACTGAATAAAATGAAAAACTGCATTAACAGCACTTTCTATTTCTTCCCATGATTTCCATCCAAACTTTTTATGTGAATAATCTGTTGTTATATGTTAGAAGTTTCAGCGGAGATTGATGGCAAAGAGTACTTGCCTGAGAGGTTCCATTTTCGTCAGTCTCAAGGCGATATTCGTGCATAATCCAATCCGATTTTTGGCCGTTTGGGGCTCTTCCTCTATAAAACACCAAAGTCTTCCTCATGCCAATCAGTTCGTGCTTCGAGTATATGGCCTTGTCGCGCCCCGTTGCCTTCCAGAATCCTGCTGCTGTGGCTCTATTCGTGCGCGTCCCCGTTGGATACTTCTTGTCCTTGTGGCTGAAAAAGTACCATTCATTTTGCTCTTCGGTTCCTATTCTGCAAATTTCTAACAAAACCAACAGATATACTTAAGGTTATTTTTCCTTATATTTAGTACTACTTCTGCAACCTTGATGAGATATATTAATGGAAGATGCCATATGACTATACACAATCACATACCTTGAAGATCCCAGGGCTCAATTTTGTAAAGATCAACATCTTTAATTACATTGACGTCGATCCGTCTGGAAGTGACCTTCCTCCTGAGGTAGTAATCTACGAGCTCCTCGTCGGTAGGATGGAATCGGAAACCAGGAGGAACATGTGTGAAAGTATTCATGATCTCCTGATTTTGTCCAAACCTGCATGACAACATTTGTTAGAGGCAACATTCAGTTACACATGATGAGTGGGTAGAGAATATTTTTAAAAGCACCAATTTTTATTGACTGAATTAGGATTTATAAATAACGTGGGACGAAATCAAATGAAATCATGATTGTTAGACATGACAGCAGCAATGTAGCATCGAAATTAGCTTGATTGACCACGAAAAGGTTCTATTCTGTCCATATTCGTGACCTCATTCTTATAGCCTGCTTGCCATGTGGAAATCACATTAATAATAAAATATTACATTTAATTTTTTTATTTTTTATTTTGCTCTGCAGCGTTATTTTTTTCTGATAAATAACAAACTATTTCATGTATGTATAAGCAGTAAAGTTTAAACACATAAGGATGTGTGTTTTTGAAAACCCTACAAGAGGATCGATGTCGGACTAATAAATCCATTTTTCGAAATCCATAGGTTCATCTGCAGAAAAAATGGAGAAAAACAATCAACTATATATAGTAAATTTCATAAATTAATTATCTGATTAAAGCAACAAGTGGGCATATCGCCTTTGAAAGGTTCCTACAGTTCGTCGTATATGTCGAAGTGATGTCATATGTGTGGAAGTTAATCTTATCATTCGAAATTAAAACATCGCAAAACACGTTGTACAAATTCACTGTTGCTCACTTATTTCAAACATATTCAATTGATTTCGAATGATCACTACGATCTAAAACAAATCATTAATCTTTAGTGGTCCGTTAATTGTGTGTGTATAAGTCAAAACCCAACTATGTATTGTTCGTTTCACCTGATGATTGATCACCGCCAATTAAATTACTTAATTTAGTGTCAAGAGCCATAACCTTTTCTTCTTCCATAAAATTTTCAAACATAATCATAGAAGTCGACAAGCATGCAATCATAAGATATTTCCATCAGACGTTTAAGAAGAAATCCTCACGATATTATTTCTTTCACCCCCCAAAAAGGTTTTCCCATGCAATAAAACAAGATGAATAGATATACAGCACTATCATGAATCATTCTTCGGATCGCATGAAATCATTCACATAATAGTGGTGCGGGGTCATTACGGAGGGAAAAATTATGACATGTGACACCACTTTATAAATATTGCAGGATTAAATTCAAATTACTTGGTCCCCCTAGGGCATTAGGTGTCATTAAAAGAGGGCACGTAGGTAGCATCCCAGGCACGCTAGGTTTAGCAGACAAAGAACACTTTTTTTTTTTTTCCGATGAAAAATTCTATCTAACAAGTCATGATTGGCCAAGAACAAGCTCTTCACACGCCTCCCTTTTGTCACACAAATCAACTTTAATTAGAATTAGTCATCTTCCATGGTAGAAGGTAGAGACTGCAGTAAACTTGTGGCTGATGTATATGTTCTTAAATTTAGGACAGTATGTTAAAGAACAACCGTGAATCAAACGGAAATAATGATCAAACCTTGAGAGTTTCAAATATTCCAGTACTGGTCTGGGGTGATCAAAACTGCGACGATGGGCCCGAATCCCGAGACTGCTCGATCCGAAACTAGAGGATGGAAGTCCTAAAAAACCAGACAGCTAGATGACAAGAAAAGACAATGTCCAAAAGTAGAGGAGCTTCTCCTCGGGACTTGAACCCTCAACTATATCAGGAGAACTGCACGGACTGTCTTCTTGCTGCCACCCCCGGATTAGATCCGAGAAAAGGGTTCTATTGATGTGAATGAGAAAAGGAGAATAAATCGGACTGGCTGAGCAAGGGAATAAAGGAATAACGGAGGGCACTTGTGCATATAAAGGGGAATGGAAACCCTAAGGTGGTTTTGTAGCCAGGTAGATTAATTATGTAAGGTTCGTGTTGATTATCTCTCGCTGTCAACAGTGGGCTGAATTGTTGGGAAAGTATTTTGGGCGCAAAATTGGTGACACTGCAAGAGATCAGAGGAGCGTGTGAGCATTAACCGCCACCCGCAACTGATAGAGACCCCTCCTCTGGTAGAGTATGCTCCATTGCTTATATAGCCCAGCTTTCACTGTTCACCACTGCATTTATGATGTGTGAGAGAGAGAGAGAAAAAGAAGGGGGAAGCTTTGTTTGGTGTATTAAAAGTTTTTTTTTTTTTTTTTTTTTGCTTTCTTTTAATTTTTAACGTTCGTTTGTTTCCTTTTATATAATTCGTGTTAATGATTCTTAATAAAAAATTGATGCTCAATTTTTTTTCCAATTCTAGAGTTTATACAATTGAGTCAATTTAAGTAAAATTACTCATCAGTACTAAATCTTCTAACACATAATTGTATTATCATTTATTTCGAAAGAAGAAGTATTGGCTTGGGATATATATCCCAAAATAGTTCAGAGGTCTCATTTGTCTTGTCTATGCTCTATATATAACTGTTAAGTATATTGGAGCATTATATGTGGTAATTTATATATGCAAGACATAATTTAGGAACAAAAGATTTCTACTCTCTATCTATATTTAGAACTTTGGCCTATTAATTTATTGTACAGGTTCTTTAACATTCTAATGCATTCAATTCGTTGATTTATTGAAATGAATAGCAGCCCTAATAAAATAGAAAATCATCGATGTACGACTTAATCTTTAATTATTCTGGACTGCAATAAACAAATTTTAGTATTTACTGAAGTTACTTTTCTGAATTGACTTCCTAAAAGAATTGGTGTTGAAGGGAGACATCAAAAGTGACCAACAGCAGAAACCAATTAAGAGCAAGAAAATAAGGAAAAAAAGTCACTGCCAAAGACCCTTCCACAAGACACCAAAAAGGGACCAATAAACTATTCTTGGGACCCTTATTTTTGGGGGGCAAGGATGACTTAATGGAACAGTCTCATAGCCAAAAGCCTAAACCCATCTGTCCGAATGGGGCAAAATGGGTCCCATGACTGGTGTTTCCTGTCCCCACCATTTTCTTGTTCTTCACTATGAGCAATTGGGGCCCGAATGCGCACGGTGCACACTTGATTAATACTTTGGATGTGAATGCATTTTGTGTGTGTGTGGAGATGGGTGAGTAATTATTTCAAGAAGGACTTTGGATGGTGAGAAAGAAACTTTGGAATTGGTTATATTAATCATTGTAATTAATTCTTGTCCCTATCTCATTAATTTTAAGTGGTTAGCTAGTTAACTATCTCTATTATTACCACTATGATTCCTTCCATTTTAAAGGCTTAACCCTTCATCACTTTATCTTTATACGTCTGCACAAACTGTCACTAGATCGTGTAATTGCAATTGTATTAAAGGCTTTAAAGGAATAAATTTCAAATTTATAACAATAAATTCATTACTTTTGTTCGGATGAAAATGCGCTTTAAATTCTTAAACTCTTGGTTTAAACTATATTTTAAGTAGTTTTTGACAAATTTGAAATTAATTCCTATTTTTCTAAGTCATACCTTTTTCAAGTTTAAATTTCTCAATTCAAATGGAGGTAAGGAATTGTACCCATAAGCAATCATATAAATAACATTAATATTATTATAGTTATTCTTATCTTCCCTGCTGTTGTTCAGGAATTTTGTTAAACTCATTGGTTCAACCCAAATCGACTAACCAAATTCTGTTGAAGGTTTTAACTAGCTAGAAGATGCAATATATATGTTCCTTCTTAGTCTTTTTTCTCTTATAAATTCAAAAGTTAATTAATTTGCAAATTTGCGGAGATCTGCACTGAATTATATTAATCTTAGTCTATGGATCTGGAGAATTAACAATAATTTATTTAAGTGAATTTATTGCCTCAAGTAAAATACAAGGACAAATTAAGTGCACGCAGACCCAAATTCTTCGTTCAGATCCCTTTTCTATTGTCAATTTTCGTCTCATCAAACCGACGGAAACTAGCATCATACTCTCTACTAAAATAATTTTTTTCTTTTCTCCTTTATATTTTTATACTATTCTCAAATTCTTAGCCTTAACATATACGTTCTTTCGTTTATTCAAAATCGAAATTCGAATATGGTAAAAGAATTTTAAATACAATACTTTCATGACGAGGGCTTCACCTGGACGAAGCTTAATGAGAGTATTGGCCGTGATCTCATTTTTACATGGTCCAAGCTCCAGAAACCATTTAGGGTAAAAAAGAGAAGGGAATATCAATTTGGTACAGAATTCAGTCTTTGAAAGTATGATAGGAGTATAGTAGATGACATGATTGAAGATGTAGAGGAGCAGCGATGTTGTTGGTCGTCTGCTATACGCTTCCCACACCACCACCGACACTCATCATTGCAGACTCTAATGTGTAACATATATAGAACTATAAGGGTGTTTTGCTAGGTTTATTTTTCATAGATTATATAGTTTACAAGTTGTTTCTAAAGTCTAAGTCTTTGTTTATTTTTAAATTATCCACCTTCTAAAAGCACACACTCAATTATTATACTTTTTTTTATCTCTCTCTTTTTTATTTTTATACAATTCTTAAGATAAAAAAACACACTATAACTACAAAACCTAAAAGTTTATAAATCTGATTTTTAAAATAAGCTACTAAAGTGTTTGGTAGAATCAACTTATAAGGTTTTATTGAAATTTATAATTGTAATTAATTATAATTTTTTTGATATAATAATAATGAAAATAAATTAAATACTATTAATAAAATGTAATTTAAAACTATTTATATTGCTTTTAAAATATAAAATGAAATAACTTATAAGATATTTAAAAATAAATTCTCAATATCCAATTTATTTTTAGAGAGCTTATAAGCTCTAAACATTTTAACTTTAGAACTTATGAACTCTTTTACAAAAAAAATTACGAAACACTCAATAAGAGCTTATAAGCTTACCCAAACACCCTCTATTAATATATTTCTATTTTATTTATGTTTCTTTTTTTCTTCTTTGTTGTTGTATTATCTATACTATATTATTAATTCAATAAAGATTCTTATTGCATAATATTAAATTACACAATTACTCTTACTTTCACTCTTTTTACTTTTCTATCATTTTTAATTTCTCCTTTACTCTCTCTCTCTCTCTCTCTCTCTCTCTCTCTCTCAACTTATCTATACTATATTATTAAATTAATAAAGAGTTTTGATTGCATAATATAAAATTATGCAATTATTCTTATTTTTAGATTTTTATTTTTATTTTTTCTATCCTTTCTTTCTTCCCTTCCTTTTAACATATTATGTTTTATCATGTTTTCTCTCAAATTAAAATTTTTAAATTCTTTTGGTTATTCTTTATTTTATTATTTTAAATATTTTTATATTTCAATTCAAATAATATATTTTTATGATTTTAATTTTTTTTTATAATTTATAAATAAATACACGGAATGTGCAATTTATACTAATATAATATTTTATTATATGTGTTGTTAATTGAATTAATTATATAGGCCATCATCGTGCACTTTTCATCACTACGTAAGCTCACTTATAACGGGGCTTAAGCCCTTTGTAACGCCCCTGGTTTTCAAGCTTCAAACCCCCTCCCGTCTGATATTTGTACGTCATATATGTAAGGGTTTCTTTCATATATAATATCAAGAAATTCCCCACACACGACTCTTTGGACTCATAAAAGTTACTGCTTAATTAGCTTGTTCCAATGAACAATTACAGGAACACATTTTCTACACCAAAATACAATTAAGTGGGAAAGCATCAAAATCCTACAATCTACATACACAATTCATACAAGAACTAAAAACTTTGTTTGGGTGCAAATTACGGTGAGAAGAAAAGCTGATGTAAAAAAATTAAGAATAGACTATAAAAATTATTTTATTAAATAATATATTTGAAAGTGTAAATTTTGACGCGAAGGAAATGGTGAAAAAATTGCATTCAAACATAGCCTTGATCTTTTTATTGTCCCATGCAAGACAGGGTATGCAAATACATATCCATCAACGTACAGTTTAATAAAATAATTCCTTTTTCTTTTCTTATTTTCAAACTATCCGTAAGCTTTCGTACCAAAATTTCTATTGGCAAAGCCAGGGACACTCCACCAAAGTCGCAGCCAGCAGAGATGACAAGCTGAGCTGGTGGATCGGCTGAACTGCCCAAGCTGAAGAGATTGATTGGTAAGTCAACATAGGGTGGGCGTCCTGTGTATGGTGGGATGTGGGCCCAGCGTGCTTTTGTTTGGCGGCTCGGTCTGAGGCGTGGTCTGGCTGATATTATTGAGCTTAGTAACGTCCCATTAGTGCCAAACTCTGTTCAGTTTAATTAATAATTACCACAGTTAATTATCATTCTGCTTTTGCCGGGGTTAATTAAGAGTCCTCCATTTCGTCCCGGTGCAGTTAATTCTCATTATTATCTATTATATTCAAAAAAAGGTATCTTGGTGGGCAGAAATTTTGCTACTACTCAAACTCAACTAATTAATAGCTTTTGGTTGTGGCCATTTTAGAGGTTTTGCAGCTCTATCCTTAGAAATTGTAATGCAACAAAGAATCCATGTTTGCTTTGGTTCCTAATTTAAGGTAAATTATTTTAATAAAATTAATCACATATTTCATTTTTATTAAAGTCCTTAATTAAATTAACAAGAATTTGGTATGAAATTTTAAAATTATAAGATAATTAATTCTCTATAAAAGTCATGATAAAACAACAAAGATGTTGGGAATTATTTATAAATAATTCAAATGACTATTTTAATTTTATTTTGTTGATTGAATTATTTTCATACTAAGGTTCATGAGATTTTTTATCATTTAAAATATTTTTTTAAATCATAATCTCATCCAACAAAATGAAAGAGTCCTTAATTTCCAGCGTGGATCAACGTAACGTTGATTTCATTGATGATGCCATATAATGTATTCAAATTTAATTATTTTACATCTGAAACGTGACAAAACCTATCCCCATGTAATGGTGTAAACCCCAGTCAGCAGCTGTGGGATTCATTGGCAATTCCTAATAATGGTTGGCTTATATCTTTAGGAGATTGAAATCATCATTGATTGGGTGCTGATAAGCTTAACAATGGACAGAAATGTTGAAAAAGGGCCTTCAAAACAATTTTTGAAATTTGACGAATCAATGGAAAGAGCTCAGGCACGGACCAAGTGCTCGATCAGGACAATTTTTTTTCATTATTTTCTTTTGCGATCTACACAGGAAGTTTTGCACATGAATTCTTGAGAGGCATAGAAACATTGTAGATAGAAATGGGACGAGTCAACAAGAGGGATTCTTAGGAAAAAAGAACAAGAAAGAATTTTTTTTTTTTAATCTTTCAAAAAATAAAGGTGCTTTCATGGTGTTAAGTGGTAAAAAGGAAAGTTGTAATTTCTTTAATTATAATGAAAAACTTTTGATCATTATTCTCCAGTAGACAAGTACACAGGCAAATTGCTTAACTGCTTTTTATGATTGTTTTGGGCATGTTTGGTTTCGAGTGGGTTAGAATTAAACTTTTATGGTTTAATTAACTGGTAGGATAATTTGAGTTCGGGGTGCAAAATTTAGATAAGTAGAAAAATTATTTATATATATAATATAAAACAGTGATTGGGTGAAATGTAATAGTATTGTAGATTTATAAGGTAATAAAAAATTAAATATGAGTACAAAAATTATAGAGATAAATGTTGGCTTGATTATAAATAAAAATAATAATTAAAAAATTATAAGTTAGTTATAAAATATAAGAGAGAGAAAAGTTTCAAATTAAATTAAACAAAATTTGTATAGTAATATGTTTGTTTTGCAAAATTTTTTGGGTGGTGCGAATGGTATATAATAAAGAAACTAACATAGCCTTTATGTACTTAATAAAGTTGTTAAAACCCAAATAAGGAATTATTAAATCAACTAAATTAATTACATTTACAAATTGTAACTTCAATTGGATCGTGTAAAACTACATAAAAATATATGCCACAGTTAAATAACTTACATGATGCAACTTAATTAGTTTAAAAAATGGTAAAAATACAGGAAAAAAAAAAATAGACGCTTCCATTTGTATATAATGCAATTAAAAAAAACATTAGTGCGGGTGGGGATTTACATATTTTAAAAAAATGGCAAAATGGACCTCGGGAAGGCGTACCATTAAAGTTAGAGGCTTTTATGTGGGACCCAGAGATTTCGCATGATGACGGGTATGCTCGCATCATTCCTCGTCCTAACGGTGCCAGGGAGATGACGTGGCGGAGGCCCAATTCCGCAGCAACCAATAACATTACGGCATCCGTACTGTTTCTGTGGGCCCCATCAACCCCATGCCTACCGAACTCTACTTCTCCCTACTTACGCGTTGGCATGAGGGCCCACACAGATGTCCTCTTTGGGTGGTTCTAAAATCAACATCCAGCCAAAACAATTCCACATAGAATAATACTGAGGGAATAGATAATTTTCTGTTTTTCAAGATCCAATTTTAGTTTTACAGTTTTAATATAATAATTTTTTGGTGTGATTTTTTTAATCAATATTTATAAACTTAAATGTATTTGGATAATTTAGAATGATAATTTTCATAAAAAAACCTAAATTAGCACATCATGTGTACGATTTGTTTATGTGATTAATGAATATGTGGGCAAAATATTAAGACTTTTATTGGTATTATTTAGTTTCTCGTTGAATCAATTTCTTGACTACATTCTCATTTATTGGTGGATTGCAAGTATAATCACCCCTTTAAAAAGTCACTAAAGTAACAGGTGGCTAAAAACTAATAAACAAAATTGTCCTCTTGTGAGCAAATTGGCCCTCTCAAGTGTGTTAATTAATTTAATCTTTTTTTTCTGGGGGACACATGGCTCTTTCTCATGGCAATGCATTTGTGTTAACAAACTAAAAGGAGGTAATAGAAATAAATTGACAATAATGAATTTTCTCTTAACATCATATTCAAGCTAGAGATTTAGGTAGAAACCTCCAACAGTGACTTATCACGCTATTTGTTGGACGATTTCATATATTAAGTGCCTTGAAATCCTCAGTTCTATTTTTTTATTTCTAGTCTCATATATTTAACAATACATAATCACTACTTACTTATATAAATGCCACTAACTCAAAACAACATTGAAATTTTTTTACGACAATGTTGAAAATAGTAAAAGGCACTTGCTGAACTTGCATTGTGATGCAAAGACATGCACACCTATAAGTAATAAATCAAACAAAACTATGTTAATGCAATTTGTAAAATCCCTTACATGTCTGCACGCACTTTTCTAGGCAAAATATTCTACTAACTTCAAAAAAGAATAAAAAAATAAGTGTTCAATTCAATTAACTTTTCTCAAACAAATCCAATGCTCCAATATAGATATTCGAATGATTAGATGCACTAAAACTTCGACTGATATTTTGCGATTAACTTAAACTATCCTTTAAGTTCAGCTCTCTTTTCGGTAAGTTTGTTTCATTTACAAGAGTAGATTCACCAAATATGACTTGAAATCAGCACATGCATAAATCAAACTCTCAGCAAAATTTGCATTGCTCTCACATTGCTGTTTTCCAAGGACTACACTCTATTTTTTCCTTGACTTCTTGTTTAATATTTATAGTTAAGAAATTTCGAATGCCTCATCCCAAAAGTTTCTTTTGAATCAATTTAGTCCTCCTTCAAAATAGGTTCCCGATCAGTTTTACATCCTATGGCAAACACTAGTTGCAACAGGTTTTAATGAATTCAAACACTTCAATACTTATCCATAAGTATCTTATACTGACCAATTTTCTTCTAGGTCTCTTATCAATTTCTTCAAACTCCTTTACTCTCCAGAAGCCAAAGGATGTCTTATTGTAAAAAATCAACACAAATGCTACCTTCTATTTGAATTTGAACAACATAAAAAACTTTCAACACAAGCTTCTAATTGGATTAGGATTTTATTATAATTGGAATATTGCTGGCAAATGTGTCAACAATATTACAATAACAATTACATATGACATGAACGTATATTAGGGATAAGGAATAGTGACAAAAGTAAAATAGAGGATTTCATGCACACCAGGTGGCATATATAAGTGAAAATAGAGGATTTTATGCACACCAGGTGGCATATATAAGTGAATTTGATAATGTTAGTTAGTCGATGTATCTTATTAATATAGTCGTACATATTGTGTTTATGGTGTAATTACTCTCTCATTAGTTTTTCTCAAAAACAAAAAATGCAAAGGAAAAAAAAAATAAAAGAAATAGTTGGCTGATGCATGAACAAAATATCTAGGAAGTAAGTCATACCAGCAATGAGTATATGATACTCAAGTATGTATAGAGTATGAATATACGTGTAGGGCATGATTGCAGATATTCACATTCCTCATCATTTTGTATAATTCACTAAATGTGAAGATTGTTCACCACCAATCCATGTCTCAGTCTACACGCACACATACTTGTATACGCATATACAATCCCTTTGAGAAAAATAGCAAGCATAAATAAAATGTGGGTCCACCCAACTAAATGTATGTTATATTCTTTCTTTCTTCATTTTTCGCTCGAAATTCTGTCCTCATGATTAATTTCTCTGGGGTTACGATTTATTTTATTTTACTTATTTAAGTTACGACATTATGGGCAAGAGAGAACACTTTTAGAGTTTGCATCCACCAAAAAATAGTAAAAGTGCAAACCTGGCCGATTTCTAGCTTTACTTTGCAGACAATCATATATGCAATGCATGCTTTGTTAAACCATTTACTTGCATACCCACATCAATATTTTACATACAATACTAAGAAACAAATATAATAATCTTTTACATCACACAACGATCATCGTTTGAATATACAGATATAATCTTTATATTTTTCTCACAAAACTCGTCCAATCGCACTCCAAATTCAATTATTCACCACCAATTTTTCTTTACCAACGCTCTCAAAATGAAATGTACGATATGGGGTTGTCAGCCAATCACATTCTACGTTTTCTTTTGAATACCTAAATATAAACACACACACACACATATGTTTTTCAAGTAGTAATTTCCATTAATAAATTATTGAATGTTCATTTGTGTTCGCATGCTTGCAACTTAGATATAAAATTTTCATTTCGTTACATATTCCCAATTCTGTGATTACAATGAGCTATTACATGTGTGTGGATAGATACATTGATAAATAGTGTGTGTGTGTGTGTGTGTGTGTGTTTGAATATGCACATAACAACCAATTAGAAATGGCAATCTGACATCCCAACATTAGATCCTAAAATGGATCAGCAATTGAAAACTTATAGGAAAATTGTATCATTGCAATTGCTTTTCAGCCTCACAATGTGTGTAGATCAGATCAACTATGATAATAATATTAATAGTTCTTATTGACAAGTAATGGAAATTTGTCCTTTTCAAGAAAAAGAAGCTCTAACCTAATTATGCGTGATTATGTACATAAGTAGAGATTATGATTGCAAATCGGTTTAAAAGTCTCCTTCAAAATTATATACAATCAATATCTGGGTTATAATGTCATGAGCAAAAAATGAAAGATAACAAATAAAGGGGTGAAAAGAGTGGAAAGGGAATGATTAGAATCATATTCACAAGCTATTATGGGAGATACATTGCATATATATATATAGTCTTTTCATTTGTCATAATTCAACTGCAATCGGGAGCTTGAGGACCAAAACAAAACCTAACAAAACATTGGCATCCTACTGAATAAATACGCCCAATAACAAGAAGATGTTCTAATCGTATGAATCTATGTTATTTGCCAGTAGGTTTCAGCTTTGCATAAATGGGCCGTATCACGTACTGTATTTGTTTTTCAAATTTATTGGGCCCTTCTTTTAAACCACTAAGTACAATAGCCCAAATAAAGGGGCCTTGAATTCAACAAAGCCTTTGTATACACACACTAATTTTAACATTTGCACATCTTTCTTTTTCTTTTTTCTCTTTTGTCTTTTTGTGTTTGAAATTTTTTAGTATTCTTCTCAAATAGTAGTGTAACTGAGTCATGTTTATATTGATTCACCAATAAAAAAGTTATCAATTCAAACTTGACTCGTATTAATTCTAGTTATGTTTGATAGTGCAAATAATTGTAGGCACTTGCTTCGTAAGAGGAGAAATAGGGAGGGTGTCGAGACAAGGCGAGGCCGGAGTGGGCGAGGTTTTTCTCTCCCCTTTTAAATGAGGTGGGGGATGGAAGAACCTACCCCACCCCCTTCTGCATTAATTAATTAATATATAATTATATTTATTACATACATATAAACATATATTATCTAATCAAAATAAATCATAAACTTACAAAAAATATTTTTTATCTTAACTAAAATAAATTATAATCAAAATTAGTTATATTAAATGTTAAATAATTCAAATTTATATATAATTTTAAGTTTGTTTAATCTGAAAATAAGTTCACTCAATTAGTAATTAGATCACTCTACTTAGAATTAAAAAGCAAAATCTTATAAAAAGAATTAGTTTTGAATAAATATATATATTTTAATTGTAATGAAATTTGCATTTTCTCACAAAACTAATAATTTTCTTACAATAAAAAATCATAAAATAAAAAAAAACAAATTAATTACAATAAACAACAATATAAAATTTTTCATTTTAATCGATTTAAACATTGAAACTCATTTTTTACTACGATAAACTAGTTAATTAATTGTCGTAATTAAAAAATAGTATTTTTTTTTATTGTAAGTTTTGGCTATATGACTAGAATTAACTACTAATTGTTCACGGAAACTAGTAAATCTAACTCTAAGTGGTTATATATATTGTACAATAAAATACTAGAAAGTTTAAATGTTCTTAGATGAAGGAGACAAACTAATGGAAATGCTAGTTAGCTTTCAAAGTGATTGAGGATGTCTACATCCATAAATTTGGTATATTCATCAAATAACTGGACACAATGCAATAAATCATTTGATTATTTTTACAAACAACACGAGAGATTTTGAGGAAAATTAAACTTAAAGCGTTCTTTGTCAGATGGAGAGAGTGAAAAGCACATTTTCTTTTGATATGAGTTGTTATCACAAATGTCCATATCCATTTCCTTGAATGAGATTGTTTTAACGGATAAGAAAATACGTATTAATTAATTAATTCTTTAGAATTACATTTAATAAGTTTAACTATTAATATATGTTCTTAATATAATGTTAATATAAAAAAAATTAAATTAACATAATGAGATTAAAACAGTATTTTAAATGATATAAAAAAACATTTTACAATTTTATAATTTTATGTTGGCTCTTTATCATATCAAGAGTGTGTTATTCAATAAAAAGAACATTTAATTAAGTTCAGAAAAATAATTTACATCACATTGTCATTCAAATTCTCTGTGTGTGTGTGTGTGTCATGATAATTAAGTTGTTAGTTATGAATTGGAAATTTAATGACTGAACAAGTTACACTAATGGTGCAACAAATCAACTAGTTCATTAGATAGATATGGCACAATTTTGAGATCTTAACTTTATTGTTAAGATCCATTAACTAATTAACATATTGAATATAAGAAATGCAAATCTTTATGGTAATACAACATTTTCTTACATTTCTTGAAATATCACTCGATGCAATTTAAGTGTAGTGGGCCAATAAATCCGACCACTAAAGCATAACCTGAAATTCTAGGTAGAGGTCCATAGTTTGGTCCATGGGCAAATGCAATAAATAAATTTTGCAGATTTACATTAATATTTTGTCTAAATGGATAATAGTTAATTTAAATCACTTGTATGCATCCAAGTTTTCTTATTTTTAATGCGTTAGCAATAACGTGCTTCATAGGAGAAATTTATGCCCATTTCTACAACACTATGAACCATGATTTATTAATAGGAAACACGATACTATATTCACTATTGGCAGTACCCTAATGTGAATGTGAATCATTAGATAAAAATTGTGGTGTTGCCATAAAGTTAAGAAATAAATAACTTAATTCTGTCTTTTTATTTAAATGCACTCGCAATTTATAATTGTGTGGATTCTATTGTTACATTTAGATCTTATATTTCAGTGAGTAAAAGATTTCTTCATTTCAGAAAATGTAACTTTATGTTCTTTTTTTTTTTTCTTTTTTTCCTCTCTCATTATCCTCTAAATTTTTTTTTATCCAAAACCAACATAAAGTAATAATAAGTTCTGTACAAAATCAATGAACAAATTATATGAAGAATTCTATCACAAGTAGGAGGCAAAACTCTTGGCTCCTCAGTAAAGTTGAGGCATGCCCATATCTTAAGATTGTGGGTGCAAACTAAAGCTTCAAAATAAATATGAATATCTATCAAATTTGATAGTAGTTTTATACTAATAATTAATTAATATAAATTATTAATTATGATAGCTATTAACGCGATAATTGGTAAGATATAAATATATTTATATATAATAGCTTCAACCGAACGATAACAAGAAGTATCTCCTTTAATTCGGCCTTGGAGTCAAACTCGCAAAAATGTTCGTTTTTTTTCTTTTAAAATACATTTTCTCAATGATGATTTCCGGGTTCCAGTATTATTTATTCATAATCTTAATTGTGTGTTGCCTGGACATGTGACACATATCCATATTTGGGGCTAATTTGGTTGCACATAATGAATTTAGTACTCCAATTTTATAGTCAAATGTAATTATTTATATATCACTGCTTCTTTTCTACACATATCTATACTTATATCATTATGGAAACAAGGCTTTTTAATTACAGGTTGTAAAATTAGATAACCATACCTCATTAATTTTGTTATGTTCTTTTCTTTTTTCTTAAATTATTTTTATCTTTATTTTTTTTATTATTTGTAATATTCTTTATATTTTAAATTTTAAAATTTTTTACTATTTAAAATACTATAATTTTATAATTTACAAATATATTTACGCATCATTAAGTGTGCCATAAATGTGTGCCACGTTTACTAAGCACATAAATTAGGCATTGCCCAAAAACCCAACTTATTAGATAACAATGCATGTCACCATGAAACGATGAGTTTTCATTTGTTAACACTGTACTCTGCAACTCACATGCTACGTGGGGTCCAAATTGTGTCTTTGTGACTTGTAGGCCACATGTTGGCAGAGGGCTGTTTGTTGGGATGAGTAATCCGTTAAAAAAAAGATTTTAATAGAATAAATAATTTAATTTAATTAAATATGTGTATAAAATATATTATAATAATTGAGTGATGTAATAATATATAAGTATAATGATTAGGTTTTTTGATTATAAATAAAAAATAAATATAAGTATATATGTAATATATAAATATTGATTTGATTGTAAATAGGTATAATGATTATACAATAATTAATTAAGCATATATGTATGAGAGGAAATTTTTTAATTTGAATTTGATTGAAAATTTTGTTGAATAATATGTTAGGTAGCGTGAAGTTTGAGGGAATATTTTGAGAGCTAAAATTGATGGAATTGCTACAATAGGGTTTTAAAAGGCGCGAGTGTATTTCAAATGTGTTAATATATATGATTTTCATGACAAAGGAAAAAAAATCTTCTACGTATGTAATTTTAATTGACGTAGTACATCTATTGTCTATTTTTGTATATATATGGGATGATTAATTAATCGAGTCAAACCATTTAAATATTTGTTCTTTATGAATTTTTGCTACCTTTGATTCTCATATTGAGATGATGAGTTACCCGAATTCACAAATGATCTTCTTCTGTTTGCTAAACAAAACACCCTTAAAATTACAGCACATAAGAAGTTGTATGCACCTGGGGGCAACATGTTTTTTTCTGTCTTTAACAAAATTATTATTATGTATCATTCCATTACAAAGCAAAACACAATTACGCCCATTAATTAATAACTTAATCCACACTAAATAATCTATAAAAAATCATAAATTTAAAATTTAACCATGGAGCTATTGCTGAGCCCCAATGCATTGCTCGTCATGTACACAACATACATTCACAATCCTTCTCCGAACCGCCGCCTTGGTGGGGCCATTCACGACTTTTCCGGGGAAGCCCTCCATGCAGCCGTCCTCGTTCGTCAAGGCGGCGCTGACGCACATCTGAACCTCGCTTATCATCGCCCCAAAGTTGGAGCCCTTGATCTGGTCCATCTCCGCCGCGGAGCTCCTGAGTTGGTCCACCGATTCACTCAGCTCCTCCTCGCAGTCCCGCATGGCGCCCACCTCCCGGGGAGACAGGCCAGCGCCGTGGGCGATCTTGACCGTGTCGACGGAGGTGGAGCGGGTCGTCTCGAGGCTGACGGAGAGCGCGGTGGTGGATTTTAAACTTTATTCATTGTTGCGGTGGTAGATTTTAAATTCTCTCTTTATTTAGAATTATTTGAAATCTTGTTTTGAAAATTATTTTTCCAAATCTAAATTATTAATGCGAATAGAACCTAAAGTAATGATTCTTTGTACACACTCGCACGCACATACACATAGATACCCAAACCCTAATACAGTTGTTGCATCGCCTTGGACTTGGCTTGTAACAACTTTTTGACAGATGAGCATGATTTATGAGCTATAATACCAATTCTAAGCTATGGAAACAATTAGGAAATTCACTTGAGAACTTCCGAATTGTGGGTGTTATTTTAATAGATATTGCAACAATTTGTAGTAGGAGAAATTATGCATTGTTAACAAGTAACTTGTATATTCTTGTTGTGGATATATAGAAATAGAAAGGACGATATATGCATACATATAGGTATGTCACCATGCGAAGAGAAAAAAACGCAAATTTCTACCTCTCCTGTATAAACAAATCTAAATCTTTCAAAGAAATTGTCATTTAGGGGATATTTGATTGAACTTATAAACTCCTCCAAATATCTTATAGCCTTATAAGATGATTGAAAGCTTGTAAACTCAAATTGTTTAGTAATTATTATTATTTTTTTCGTCTAAAGAGTTAATAAACTCAAAAAATAAGATATTTGAAATTTAATTATAAGCTTTTAAAAAGTAATTTAGCTTTTCCTAAATTATTTTAAAATATTTTATAAGTTATTTTATTTTATATATAAAAAATAACATGAAAATTTTCGTTTATATTATAGTAACGATATTTAGTTTATTTTTATCATTATTAAACTAAAAAAATTATAATCATCTATAATTATCAATTTCATAAAATCTTATAAGATAATCATATTATTTTAATCTAAACACTTTCTAGCTTGTTTGTAAAATAAGATTTATGAGTTTATAAGTTTTTAAAATGTTTTATAAGTTTCATAGTCTTACAAGCTTTTAAAAATAAACTTCGCCTAACGTCATCTTAATCTTCAAAGTTAAAATTAGAATATCCACCTCTTATTTACTTTTACCTTTTTATTCCATTTGTTATTTATTTATTTATTTTGTCCACAATTCTCATGTTGTATAATTTTTAGTGCATTTTAAAATCTTGATAATCTATTTTTTTATTAAAATAACTTATTTAAAATTTATTATCATTAACACATACATAATATATGTGATTTTTTTATGTGCTAAATTATAAAGCAAAATGCATATGCAACATAATTGAACCAAATAGACATGCAATATGTTTTAGAATAGTTATTCATTTAAAATATAATTTTATATGCACATAAAATAAACTATATTTAAAATTTTATTATACAAAATGCATCAAGTGTTCACAAACTGGCACTATTATATAATTGACACTGCATGTTAATTGTGGCAATTTGTGGCTCCAAAAGTTGGGTAACTTCTTCTCGGCTCTTGCATTTTTTATTTTTTTATTTTTTCTATACACATGCACACACATATAAATGAAATATAAGTGAGATTGGATTTTTTTTTTTTTTTGTGCTATGTATATACGCATATTCCTTGGATCCTGTCTCAATCCTCTATTTATTTAAAGAATTATTCTGTGTATATGATTTCTTAAAAAAAAAAAGCATATTTAGCAATAATGAGTGATTTATTGATCTAAATATGTAAAATTATTTTTAATTATCCCAGACCCAAGTTAGCAGTTGGACTTTAAACTTACCTTACATAAATATAACTTACTGGCCAGGATTTAGAGTTTCAAGTCTTGTTGTAAATAGCCATAAGTTCATTGACTCCACTTCATAAAAAGAAAAATTACACATAGCATAAATTAAACCTATTATCTTTGGATATGCTACTTATGATTACATGTAATTTTGTTGCAACATGAGATGGTGATAATTAATTATATGTATAATTGGTTATTGATCATTTATGTGTGGGTACGTGGGTGGGTGTCCTGCCGACACCTGGCTAGGTACTCCACGCAATTACATCATGATGAATTAAATAGTACATAATTTAATTAGATTGTGGCACTTCATCTTAAAACATAATAAATGCTATATGATTTTGCTACTATATATAAGATAAAGGCATATAAAAAAGAATATATGATTAACTCTTCAATTATCTTGACAGAATAAAGTATATACTGGTTTATGTGTGGTCTACTCAACGACGTAGATTAATATATTGTCGTGGAATTACGTGCCGTTATTGCAAGGAAGTGCATATCCATCATGACCAGCGATCGTAGAAAATTCTTTCTTTTAGGCAGCTGATTGATTGGGATATATATATATATATATATATATATATATATATATATGATGTGAAGGGACAACCTTGTCTATTAATTAATTTGTAGAATAAATTGAACTATACAATAAACCAATGCATAAGTGAAAATTACAGATATTTTTGTTTTGCTTTCGGAGGAAATGCATGGACCCATGCTTGTTCCTCAACTATATATTATATCGCAGAAGATATTTCAAGACCCAATTAATAATCTAAAGTAATGATATACGTACATATATGTGAACAAGTATATATATACATGCATAAATGTGTGTGTGTGTGTCCCCATGCAAAGAACTAAAACACAACTTGATCTCGTAACATTATGATCAAAACGTTGTTTCGTGGGGACTAATTGTCAATGTGAACCACACAACTTGTCCGATATGATGGTCATGTACTTGGACTCCAGTCCAAAATTGGAGAGGTGACTCTCACGCTCTTGCACTTTTAGTAGATTGTGAGCTGTGTGTGTGTGTTGATAATGACTTTTAAGGACACGTAAATATAGATACATGTTTGGTTCGTCATTTTATTGGAGGATGAAAATGATGTTTGGCTAGTGAAAACAAGATGCAAGGAACAGAGGATGATGAGCATAGAAAGGAATGAAAATACAATTTTGGAAGTTATTCATTTTTTTCTACTAATAATATTTTATGAGAATATTCCCTTGCGTCAAAGGCGTATAATATTCAATTCAACATATCCATGACTATAGTTTATTTCTTTACATATTATATTTTCCTTCATATTGCAAATTTTCTTTGTAAGTGCACATTTAAGTTATGAGCTTAATTTGTCTTATTAATAGAACAAAATCTCACACATACGCTGAGGATGCTCACATAGATGTGGTAAATCTTTTTGGTTGCATATTTTAAATTAAACTACATTCGTCATGATACAATATTTTAACTTACTTCATGTACAGTGATTGTCGTTTTGAGCCTTTCTATTAAAAGGTGAAAAAAGTTTTAAGCTTTTCATACTTGACACATTCATGGACACGCATTGAGTGTACAAGTTGCTAGTATATAATGCAACTCATTTTTTCAACTCAGAAAAAAAATTTTGCCTAACCAAATTGGTTACTGAATTTAATTAAATATGTTGCACATAAAAGCTAATATACACAGTAGGGGAGTAAGTTATCACCAACTATGGAGTCAAAATTCATATTTTGGAGAAGTGTTTTTCCCGCAAAACAAAATGGAAGACTTGTATAGTATTCATTTGAAAAAAAAAATGCAATTTTCATTCATTAATTAATGGGGGTGGCATTTTCAATCCACATATTGTGTGTGTGTGTGTGTATATATATATATATATAATATAATATCAATAATAATACATAACTATGCTTATAAATTTTATTTAATATTTTTTAAAAATGAAATATTTATTTTTCATAAATGCTAAAATTATAACATATGAAAATTTTTAAATTACTTAATAAAAAATGAGATATGCCCAAAAACTTTTAATGTATAAAAACATCCTCTTTATCATTAATTAATTAATAGAAAATTATTAAAAAAATATTTTTTAGAAGGAAACCATATTTTCTATTTTTTAAATTTCAGGACATTTTTGCCACCATCAAAGTTAAAGAACACCTACTGACCACTATACCGGACAGAAAATGCCCTTTCGGGCTTATTTCTAAATTCTGTACATTTTCTCCTTCAAATTATAAATATAATATGACATTTTTTTAATATTCTACAAGTCTATTTGTACTGTTTTGGAAAATATATACTGAAGATTTAAAATTGTATAAAGTTAATGATTCTGGAAGTGAATAAATGGGAGACGTCCGTACTTGCCCCTTGCTATAGCTATTTCCCAGTTTCTCGATGTATTATTAACTCTTTCCAATTTGACGTCATATCTTAACCTAAAATTTTAATATACAAACGGTTTTTTCAACCCTAATTATTTTTTCCCTAGCCAAATTGGTTACCAACAAATTTAATTAAATATGTTGCACAAAAAGGCACAATATCGGAAAAGGATTTTTCCTCAAACAAATAGAAGTCTTTTATTCATTTGCATCCTCGAGGAGAATAAAAGTAAAATACATTAGGAGGGAAACTATCACTATCCTCATTTCCTTGCCCTTAACAGGCTGGAAAGAGACAAGTGTGATTTCAAAAACACAAAGAACAAAGCTTACTGTCGGTTTGTAAAGGTCCAGCCGCCGAGCAGTTTACCTTTTTCCAGCCTCTCTGGCATGCCAATTCCATCAACATCCTTGTAGCTGCTGATTAATAAATATTACTGCATGCTCTGGATCTGATACCAAATTGACAATTCTGACATGGACCTGAGTTGTCTCGTGCGATGACACCAAAATTGATTTTGATCACTTATGGATCGGAGAGGTTTTGTCCATTTCTCTTTACACCATTTTCTAACCTTATCCTTCTGAATTTTTTTAATTCATACAAAAAGATAATTTATTAGTTTACAAAAATTCTAATTTAATTTAATATATGTACACACACAATACACACGTAGAGATTTGAAACCTTCCCAGTTTTGTCAACGACGGACTAAGCAATCACCCCACATTACAAAAACATAAAAATTTTATCTATAAATGAAGCACAATGGCTCTCCTTGAGCTTTGAGATACATACATAAATCTATAGATATGTACACACACGCGACACTAATTAATCATGCACACCGAGCTGAATGACACGAGTTTAACAAACCCTAATAGTGTTTTAACCATGGAGGGCAGCATAGCTATTGATGAGCGCCAACGCGTTGCTCGTCATATGCGCCATGGCCACGATCCTTTCCCGAACCGCCGTATTCATGGCCTTCCCGGTGAAGCCGTCCATGCAGGTGTCCGCGTCGGTCAAGGCGGCGCTGACCCACGTCTGAATGTCGCTCATCATCACCACGAAGTTGGAGCCCTTGATCTGGTTCATCTCCGCCATGGAGCTCCTGAGTCGGTCCACCGAGTCACTCAGTTCCTCCACGCAGTCCTGGATGGCGCCCACCTCCCGGGGCGTCAGGCCAGCGCCGTGCGAGATCTTGACCATGTCGACGGAGGTGGAGCGGGCCCTGTGGAGGCTGAGCGAGAGGGCGGTGAGGGCGAGGAGCCTGGGGTCTCGATGGATGGCGGCTGCATGTCTTGAGAGGGAGTCGTAGCAGAGTTTGGGGTAGGTGGTTCTGGAGCAGGATCTTCGGATGAAGTCGCTGTTGGTGGCTCCGCTAGCGGGTCCGGCGGCGCAGACCGAGTCAATGGAGGAGCAAATAATTGCCAGTAATACAAGAAGAGTAGCCCTAGGTTTACGTGTACAACTTCCCATCCCTCTTTAGGTTTTAGAATATATGTTTATCTTTGCTAACTAACTAATTGATTTGTGGATGTATGAGAAGGAAAAGGCTTCAATTTATAGGGAGGATTGCTTAGGTAGTTGGGGGGACTGTCTCTATCTATAATAAGGTTTTTTGTTTAATTTTCTTATTGGAATTAGTGTGTGTGTGTGTGTGCGCGCGCGTGTGTGTGTTATTAATATGATTGGTTCATTATGGTAATTTTGAGACATGCTAAACACATATTTTGTGGGAGTTATATGTGAATGGCGATGTCATGTTGTAACTAATATGCCATGAAATATGCATGATTACTTCCAAATATTTGGAGATTGGAATATATACATATAAGGAGTACGTAGTTGATTTTAATGAGATGTAACAATTTTTAAGACTAAAATTGGTAGCTATTTCACGAATCCCTAACCTGTTGTCATAGAATTTTTATCCTTGTAAGTTGGTTTGTTTCAGAGATCTTTATTTTTTGTTTATTCATTTTAGTTTTATCCCAATTTCTATTGATTTAGTAGCAAAGAAATCAAGTGCATGGGTAACAAGTCCCCATAAGGACTTACAGCATGCTTTCCAATCATAAAACATATTGTAATGATTCTTTGATGTTCGCTAATTAGGTTATCATACCTTGGCTTGTAAGTTACAGAAAGTTACGTTTCCCCTTTTTCCCTTTTTCTCTTTGTGTTCATTTAGGCATTAAATCCTCAAAATTTAGACCGATTATTGACATGAACTCGACCATGAGTCCCAATTTAATTTGAGAAATGGGGATCAAGACAGAGGGACTGTAGACAAACTGCAATACGAGATCACACATACAAGTGGTTTAGATTTTGTCCAAGTGATGGTGACCTTGAGTTCATCCACAATACGAATTCTCAGAATCAGCCCCCAAAATATACACTGTCAACATTATTAACAAGTGGAGAATCCACTCACTCTTGTTGATGGAAACAGAAGTTTTTGAAGAGCTATAATATAAATTTATAACAGCAACGCTTGTTGTATTAGTATTGGATAATCGAAACACGGCATTAGGGTTGCAAATTGCTTGATTCGTCAACTTGGACTGCTGTTCCTGGTTTACGGATCACGTTCTTATCGTCCATGTTACACTTAATCTTGGTATGTAAATTTTTTTTGGGTGATAAAATTATTAGTTTTCGGTACGAAAATCTAAGAATAACATAAGAATTAAGAAAAAGAGAACGAAAATGTTGTTTTGATCAATAATATGATTGAAGTGTGTACATTTGATTGGACTAAAATAGTAAATAATTGGCATGCAAACAAACCCCACAGCTATTAATCGGACAATGTACGCAATTTTTGTAAAGACAATTGTTTTTATTATTATTATTATTATTATTATTATATGATTGGTGCCAGTTATTGTTTGTGGTCTGCATTGCTTTCAGTATGTGCTACTCAATCATCAGTGAATTCAAATTAATTCCGTGTTTAATTTATACAAACCTGATGTATATATACGACACAAAGGATCGGAGACAAAGCAAATTTTGAGTGGACGAGCTTTATTAGAATATCTTGCAACTGGGGCTAGCATTTATTTGATTCTGAAATGAAGGATACTTGTGAGCAGGCATGTAACGATTTCAAATTTGACTAAAAGTTTTGACTTGTTTGGAAGTTTATCTGAAACCAAGGGATAAGACTGCAAGTTATAAATTTGATTTTGGTGCCATACTGTAACGATTAGCAATTAGATCAATTAATAAGAGATATATTTAAAATTAGTAGCAATCTATGATTAAAGTAACAAATTCTTATTAAAAGAAAAAGAAAGATCCCTGTTTAATGGATAGTGAAAAAACCTGAATTTTGACTTGTGAAACTCTTGCAATTTAAGCGGGTCCCATGAATTGTGTCGGTAACATCTGCATAATTCTTTCTAATTATAGTATTATTTACAGTCAAATAATCATTCTTATCAATAATTTAAAATAATTAACTATCATTAACCTTCAATATTTTAAGAATAAAATAAGAAGACACAGTATACTTTCAAAACACATAATTCTCCATTGACCCGAGACTCAATTTTAATATTCGACCAATCCAAACCTTAACAGCTGCATTTAAACACTTCGAGGCCACAAATTGGAATTGAGAATAATTAAGCCAATTGATCTAAAATGAGTAACCGCTGCAGCAGCAATTTATTTTATTTTATTTCTGAAAATATTATGACTTAAGGAGACAAATTAAACTGGATTTCATTCTGAGTTATTCAATTTGGAATAAAGTCGACAAGGTCGTGATGAAATTTGGGCTCGCAAATGCTATGGGCTTTTGATTGGGTCGACGCAAAACTTGGGCCGCTTCTGTCCTGCGTCGTTCGCGCAATGCGGAACTGCTTCATAGGCCTTTTGTACTATTTTTTCATAATGACTTATTTTTGACTTCGTTTTGTTTATCGGTTTCTTATGGTTATAATGATTGTCAGTATCACCGTTGCCATTTTCGGTCCCCCGTCAGGAGTTGAAGCAGCTTAGGTCTTGATCCAGATGCTAATGTAAATCCAAGACCTCCACCGTGAATATGAAGTCACCTTTCGTTAAGAAGTCATAAATTCAAATATTTAAGAGGGTGAATAAGTTAGCTGTGAGTGGGAATACATGTGCAGATGACTTTTACACAGCACAATTGGCTCAATCTTACACGCATCTGTGGCTAATAAGACAAACTTGAACATAACCAACCCCACTCACAAAATTTATATTATGCATTGATTTGACAGGAGGAATAAATTTGCACATGGTCTGGAATGATCTGCTCTAAAAGAAGGGCGAGTGCTTTGTTTCAAGGGATGAAAGATGAAGAAGTTGCTTTACAGAACTATAGGGGCATGTGAAGTTGACTTTTCTTCATCATGGAGTATTATCTTCGGAAAAGCATCATGTATATCCTTCATAAACATAAATGTCTGGAAACAATCTATGATAATACCTACAGACTTCGAGATTGCTACATGAATATGAGCATTTTTATTTTGTGCTAAAGGCTGGTTTGGTACGCACCATTATGATACATGATCACTAAACACTTACTGAGAAAACTTAGATAGGTTTGTGCGCCCATTTCCAGGCAGAACAGACGATGCAAAGTTATCATTGTATTATGTGTAAGTACCATCACAAATTAGCATTAGAAACATGGGGCAAACAGAGAATGAATGGGTAAAACAAGTGACTTTGGCCTCCAAACCGGTGAGTGCTTACTTCCATCACCAGATTTCCAGTACCTTCCGACGCAGGTTACTCTCCTCTCAGCCCAAGAAGAAAATGATATGTGGCTGAAAGGAGGACCTTTCCTAGTTTATTTAGTTTCTTAATGTACGGGGTACATTTGTCACCTAGCAGTAAAGAGCATCAGTAAAATGAGATCAAAGTAGGTATAAACCAACTCAACTTAAATTATTTATTTAAAAAACCTATATTTCCATAAATGATAAGAGCAACCAAGAGACCAATTTAATAATGCTTTCAGAACAACAGATTACTTCACAAACATGGGTACCTCAATGCAGCAAAAACTGGGCGAACCCTTTCAAATATTTCATCTTCTGATCCAGTACCATCAATCTGCAAGCATTTAATAATGCGACATGTGACTGATTAGTTTTATAATGAGTTAGCAAAAGAATTAAACATCCAACCACATCAAAAATTAAAAAAAAAAAAAAGGAACAAAACACATAAACAGCAAATGAACATAGAGCAATTTATTGCTTTGTTTATGAGCAATGAGAAATTTTTGTTTTTTCCATCACAAATGTAATTGCACCAAAAGCTAAGCTGGTAACTGAAATAATGACTATTCCTCTGTGTCAAATATATACCTTGTAAAGTTTTCCTTTCTCCGAGTAGTGCTTGATGACAGGAAGATTTAGTTCTGCAAAAACCTTCAGCCTTTCCTTGACTGTATCTATATTATCATCAATCCTTCCCTGCAGAAGAACACATATTTTGTGCACAATTAAGGGCAGAAAGGAATAAAGGACTGCCGCAGCAAAAATAGAAATATGGTAAAAAACCTGATTGCGGTTTAACACTCGTTTCACCATTTCTTCCTCAGGACAATCAAAAAACAGCACAATGTCCGGTTCAGCACCAATCTGCATTTTTAGTTCCAGTCCATATTTCAAACCAGTGCATAATAAACAGGACTCATTGTGGACAACAATATCAATTGGGTACAGCAAATCTCCGGACACAAATAACCAGGACAGGGCACAGTGCCAACAAATTGTGGTCGAAAACAATGAAGAATTTGCTAACTGCAATAGAAGAAAAGAAACTCACAATTCGTTCATACGCTACACGGTTCTCTTCACTTCTTGGAAAGCCATCAATAAGAAATCTATCATTTTTGCTTGTTTCAATGGCCTTTTGTATTAGTTTAACAGTCACTTCAGAGGGAACAATTTTCCCTTTCTTGATTATATTAAGAATCATGGAACTGCAATAAGATACAGTCCTCAATTTCACAACAGAAGATGGACATCAAAAAAGACATCCAAGAGATGCATATTCTTACCCATTTTCACTACTCGAAGAAATTTCTTTTCTCAATAGATCCCCAGCACTCAAGTGACTAAACCCGAAGGTTCCAGCAATCCTCGTACATTGAGTTCCTTTTCCACTCCCAGGACCCCCTGGAAACACAATTATCAGATTGCAATCATTCCTCAGTGGATCATGAGCAGTCTTGAATAAGCTAGTTTACAATGTCTATAATCCAAAATCTCCAAATAGATCAAACAAAAGAAACAGAAAATAATTGCATTTTTGCATTCTCCATGAGTCACGCTTGTTTACATTATGAAGTTAAAATGTTAAGATGACAAAAACAGCAACAACTATTTACAAGTTTTTAAAGCAGGTAATTACTATTCCTGAAACAATTGTAGCCTGCGTAATATTTCTAGCATAAAATAAGTTCAACATATCATGCAAGAATACTATAACCACCAGAAAATAATTATAGAAACACTAGCAGTACAACAAGGGCAGTAACTTAAGTTCTAAACCAGTAGATCCGGAAATAATAATCCAGAGAAGCAGCCTAACTAAATGTTAATTACCCAAGACAAAAGTTACAAATGGGATTCTTCTTCTATCAGAGACTCCACCTTCTGCCTGCATCATTTAAACAAAACCCACGATGAGAATAAAAATCAGTAGCTTTCCAAAAATAAAAATTTTGACTTCTGTACTAAGAAAAAACCTTCAATGTGGAACATAAATGAAACTGCAGGTCATAATTTGCAGATGATAAGTACCGATTAAACAGGCAAAAAGAGTGAAGGTTAATAAAAAGCGAAATCCGAGGAGTTTGTAGCCAAGACAATGCTACTAATGACACGTAGAAGAGAGGCAGCACTAAAAACTCGAGGATGATCATTTAACATTGTTAGACTAAATATCATACAAGAGGTTCGACCAATTACACATGAAATCAACCAAGCCACAGGAAACAAAAAGAAGCAAAGTAATCATTAACAATGAATTGAGTTTAAAAAGCGTGAGAAATTAACGTTGAGACGGTAACTGTATACTCCTCCAGTATTTCAATTCAAGGCGAATCAGGACATTGCATTCATATGACAATCATAAAAATCAAAAAGAAACGACATCAGCTCGCAGAACAAATTAGATTTAGCTGTGAATCCAACAAGAAGAAAGAAATGACGATACAAATTTAACACGATACCGGATTCAGAACTCCAGTAGTGAAGGCTTGCCGAGCACCGAAACCAGAAGCTGCCTGCATCCGAGGAGACAAGACTAATTCAATTCAAGTTCATCAAACCGAAACTTCATCGAAAACGGAAATTAACACAAAACGGAAATGCCAAATTACCTGGTCGACAAGGCGCGGTTTAGACAAAGAAAACAGAGAAGCCACGCGCCTCCACATATCGGTTCCTTAGGAAACGCAAACAAACGGAGAGAGAGAGAGAGAAATGAGAGGAAGTTTCCGTTCCGATTTGGAGCTTTGGGCGAGAGTTCAGCCGACGGAGAACGGGTGCAGGTCACGTATGCAATTTTCGGTTCCTTCGCTTTAACCTACAGTTATTAGCATTAACCATATGTATTAATCAGTTAATGTAATGTGAAGTTTACTAATCATATAATATAAAATAAAATATACATAATACACACATATCTAATACTGCGTGCGCGTGATCTCGTGATAAATACACCAAGCGGGGTACGGTAGAATTCACAAAACATACGCTTGAATTACGATTTTTTTTCTTTTTCTTTAAACTTTTTTTTGTTAAATTTAATAACTAATTGATGAAATTTTAAACTTTTGTCCATCATGAAAATACTAATTATTTTGTATACATATTATATAAATATAATGCATATCCTTATCGAAAATAATAAGTATTATACATTCGACTGTATATTAATGAAATATATATGTTTAAGAAGAAAATAAAATATATTTTTCCTGTATATTTTATATTTTGTATATTTGTTCTTTAATTTTATCTACTTAAAACTACCATTATGTAAAATCTCTCTTAATTTTGACAGTAAAAATACTTTTGTCCATTATTTATTTTTATTTATATATAAAATTAAGTAAAAATTATAATTCTATTTGGCTATATTTGGAACCTATTTTCAATCTTCCTATATTTTTATCCAATTATACTCTCAAACATAAAATTCAATAAAAAAAAATTTAAAATTCAAAATCAAATAATTTATCTTTAACATTTATAATTAATTAATTATTTTTCAATCGTTATATCTAATTACATTCAAATTAATACTTATATCAATACGTACATATTCTCACATTTATATATATATACACCTAAAAAATAAATAACTATCTTTATATTAAATCGCACTATTTAATTATTATAATATATTTTTATATATTTAAATAAATTAAAATTTTAAAATATTAAAATTTATCGACAAAATATATTACTTATACCTGTACAATAATCATCCCCCAAGACCCTCCTTCCAAACATAACCTCTGTGCCTACCATGACCTTTATTTCATTCCCAGTAATGCCATGAAGGTTTTGCAATGACCTTTTTGGGCGGTGGACCCGCGTTGGAGAGCCGACACGATGGACGGTCAGAATTTCCGCCCCTATAATATGTGAGTTGTGTGAATGTGAACCGTTGAAAGAAGACCCGCCCCGTGTACTACTGGGTTAGGAACTGGCCATCACGAATATGCTTTAGTTAAAGAACCAATTTTCAAATTGATTATTTATTTATTTATTTTTATTTGGTACTAGTTTTCAAATTGGAATTGCAGGATGTTTGGAAGACAAATTTTACTCTCTTAATTTCTCTTCTTCAATCAAATATACTGATCAACAAATTTTTATCTAAATTTAAATTTAATTTTTTTTTCTTTTACATATATATATACATAATTATTTTTTAATTATTATATATATTCAAAATCTAATCAATATATATATTCACATAAATTTATTTATATATATACGCTTTATAAATTAATTATTATTATTATATATTATTATTATTTCTATATATTATGTACTATCAAAATATTATTATTTATTTTATACACATATTTAAAACAATTAAAATTTTCAAACATCAAAATTTCATAATCAAACAGAACGTTCTTTCAGTAATACTCTTTCAGCACAACTTAAACTATCATTCTTCCGCAATGCCCCTCTTCAAAATATAGCTTACCCAGGTTACGAAAGTCAAAGGAGCAATCTGCAATTGGCAAAGCCAACTCCATAGACTTACAGCTCAGGCTAGTTCTGCAGAGTTCTTGGAGAGGTTGCTTGCTACAACGACTTGATTCTGCATTTTGCGATCATGCAGCTCTTGAATATAAAACATGTAATCTCAGTCACTTTGCGAACAAGTCCATTTTGGCATCTTAACATCCCCGTGGCAATCATAACAGCAGATTTAGGCTGTAAGAGACAAAGCAGAGACTGCTAGAACAGGTCTCATGCACAGATATAGACAGTGCCATTGTAATGGATGGTTGTTTAGCCTGTGCTTGACTCTTTCTTGTGTTTTGTGACCAGATCGTAGTTGATTAAAGCCAGCTGCGACAAGTTCTGATGAAGAGATCAAAGAATATTACGAGGGGTTAGCTGATTCGTGTCGCCAGAAATCTTTTATAGTTAATAATTCACTATAAGCAAAAATCAGTGTCATAATTGTGTCTAATTGATCCTTCACTAAATACAGGCATCAGGAGCTTATTCTTGTTAAACAACCATCGGAAAAGATGAATCTAATCATGACAAGATTAGCATAAATTGACCAAATCATGTGGCGATTTCTGGCTTAAAATTCTCACCTTGAATGAGAAGTTACTGAAAGAGTACATTTCTAGAGAGGGTGCAGAAAAATCTGCTAAGTTTCCACATTCATCCCCCTGCTTCCAAGGACAAGGCATTTGTTAGTTAATAAATGCTGAATATATAGGAAAGCAGAATGTTACTGGTCTCCATCTGGTTATATGATCAACAACTAATTTTTCCTGAATTTCAAAACGGAGCTGTGAAGAACCACAAGTTAATATTTGGTCCAAGTTAAGCACAAGACCAAAATCTTTTATCAGCTATAGCCCACAATGAAACACATGTTACATTAATACACATCATTTAACATCAAAAATTTGATAAAATCAGGTAAGTCCAAGCAACTACTTCACCTTTTCTTTTAATATATTTGATTTATTTGTTGAAATTGTTATCAATTTCTCATTTATGTTTCATTTATCAGAAAGAAGGGAATTGTTCGTTCGAGATAGAAGTTGAAGGCCAAAGTGATAATTTTCAGGCATAAAAGCCTTCTAAAGATTACGAGTGCATGAGGAACCACACTTGTCACTCAAGCTAAGTGCATTTGTTAGATGATCCCTGATTCCCGAAATTCATACAACTTATGGAGGATAATAAAATGAACGCAATAGTATAAGCTTACATCTTCATCTTGGAAGTTACTGTATGAACCGCTGCTGCAGGATGTGCTGCCTGTCTCAGTCGTATCATCAAAATCACTGCCTCCAAGAACATTTTCGTCTTCCAGATTCCAGATATATCGGCTCATAAAATAGCTTGTATCATGTGCTTCAGCCGAAGGTATGAATGCTGCCTGTGGTAAGAGAGAACTATAGTAAAGGCTCTGAAGTTTTAGACAGTAATCAAATTGATTTTGGAAATGGATCAAATTTTGTTTTTCCGTAGGGAAGGGGGCGTTGCTGGAGTAAGAAGTAGATGAAACCTTCTGCCTTGCAAGAGTGTCCCAATTAATATCCTTAAAATAGGGATGTCGTTTAACCTGAGAAAGAAAAGGGAAAAAATTATTTCCTATGTCATTATTCCATATCATCAGAATCCCCTTATAGCTCAGCCATTACCTCTGCAGCCCCAGTGACACCCAATCTCTGAACTGGATTTTCATTTAGCAACCTGGAAGGGAGCAGAAATGCGTTTTCAATTGCACAGTTTATAAGTGAAAATCAAGAAATATTGGTGGATGAACCTATAACATAATATTTGCAGAAACAAAAGTAAGCTGTAAGTATGTTACTTCTTCCCTTAATGGCTAGAAGCTGTCCAAAAAAAAAAAGTTTAACATGAAGAAACCATAAATTCTCCATATAATTGTAACAATTCACTGGGGGAGAATAAAGGAAATGGATCGGAAGAATCCAGCATAGAGAATATTTTCCTTGTTTATATTCCTTAAGAAAGCCAAAGATGGGGATATTCCAGTAAGGAAATCTTTACTCAGCGGTAACACTGGAAAGCTGACCAAAGTTCCAGTGTGAAGGTGCTGATCAGAAAGATAAATGAAGTTAAAAAAATAAATAAATATATATATAGACATATAGAGCTACAGATTACAACTCCTGCAAGCTGGGTTGGAATGAAAGGCCACATGGAAAATGTATGTATGTATGCGTGTATGTGGCTTCAGGTCAAACTTCGTTGATGCAATGTCTTTCATTTACTTCTGATAACATTTTAACATATGCTCCTCGACATTTGGGCCATAAATTTCACAGTTTAACCCGACGTCATGAGTACAGTAAGTTGTTCAAGGTCGAAGAATGTGAAAAATAGAAGTAGAACTTACTTGTTAATAAGATCATAGGCTTCAAAACTCATTTCTTCTGGACTCCTGGGCCAGGCAATGTCTCTATTTATAACGTTGTTGAAAATTTGCTGCAGAATAGAAAAAACCTATCAATACAACCACTGATCTGTGAAGAGATATCAATTCATTAACCCTTTCAATTTTTCCTCTACTACGCGCAGAGAAAAAGGTTCTCATGCGATTACTGTTGAGTTATAAGACTAAATTTTTAATATTTGACTTCTTCTAATGTGTAGTTGGAGAAACTACAACAATAAGCTGCCAAAAGGATGTATGTGTTAGTTTCTCAACAAAATCAATCATGTATAATTTATGTAACCATGTAGGTCCACATACATGATTTCGGCTATTGCTGGGAGATTTCCATAAATAAAAGATTGGAGTTCTTCATATTACCCACAATCCCCATTCAAAGTTTGTGGAGTTACATAGCTCCAGGGTCTCATAAACCCAAGCACTGGTCCTAATTTATCACCTATTTGGTCCACAACACCCATTATTCTCAGCCACCATGGATTTATAACTAGAGAAAAAAACTCTAATGTATGTCAATCCATGTCAAGGAATATTTTACATGAAATTGAAATATCATACCCCTTGCTCAATTGCATGCTGATGTATGACTGAAGACAATGAAAGCAATTGGAAGAGAGATCTCATTTGACTGCTTCCTCCGTTAATAGAATGATAACCATTATAGGCTTTCAAAGTTATGGAAAATTTTCATCCATATCACAGTAACCCAAAAAGAAAGGTAATTATCCATGTAATCCTGGGAGGCTTTGGCTTCAGCCCTCATCTGCCTGCATATGTTTCAATCTAACTACCCTGGTAATACTGCACACGTTACCAACTGGAAGTAGCTTTTCCTAACAAAGCAAAGCTCAACATACACTATAAATTCATAAATTGCCTGTTGATTTAATGCATCCCATTCTCTGTTACTTTTAATGGGCTACTGATTGTTCTTCCAGTAAACCTAAAACGGAAAACACATGGCGGTGCACAGACAAGAACTAAACGAAATGATTAAAAAGGGTATACAGTGATGTGGATTATGCGTTTTGTAAATAAAGAGGTATTAAATTCAGAAAATATCAGTTATGGTTTGTGCCGCACAAGAATAGTATGTCTTTAAGCCAGTGAATCCAGAGGCATGGTGAACAAACAGTCATGGCATCACAAGCCACCAGAGAACCAAATTAAACCCCTTCCAAAACCACTTATAAATTTCTTAGACATGAATCTCATATGCAACCTCATTCTTGTTTTATCCAAAAGCACTAACAATTACTAAGCCAAATGCACCCTAATGTTGGCATAGACCAAACCCATAGATATACAACAATGTTCGAACAAAATTTAGGGGATAGTTTATTCTTTATGATGCAACTTTCATCCGAAGGGCTCATAACTACTCAGAAACATTCGTTCGATATGTGATCCACTCACCACATTAAGTTTACAATAGATATCCAAAGACCCAAAATCATTTTTGATGCAAAATATTATAACCAAGTTTGTTTTCAAATTATATACACCGAAAAACAAACTCAATTTTATCTCTTTCTCTCTCTTACTTTTGCATAATTTTTAAGATAAAAACACTTAAAAACACATACCATAATTCAAAAACAAACAAAGCCTATATATTTAAAGTATCATAATGAAGATGAGTAACAAAGGCATCTAAAACTAAATATGTCCTGCCATCATCTAAAATGAGAAGCATAGATAGCATACCTGTGGACTTTCTGCGTTGAAAGGTGGAATACCTACTAAGAGCTCAAAGAGGATGACTCCCACAGACCACCAATCAGCTGTTGCACCTACAAAAAAAAGCATGAGCAGAGCAAAAGACAAAAACTACATTAGAAATAATATATTTAACCATCTGCTCATTATGCAAAACTCTAGATAGAATTCAAACCATGTTCCATGCCGAGAAGAATCTCTGGGGCCAAGTAGTCAGGTGTACCAACAACTGAATGCTTTTTCCTCTGTTCTCTTTCCTCCGATGAGCGCACTGCCATATTTGGTTTATCATCCCCCAGCAGAACAGATGGTCCAGATAAGTCATCAGTGCTATTCATTAGACCAACCTTGGAGAGCCCAAAATCTGTCAACTGCAAAGGTAGGAAATAGATTTTTGACCAAGTAAATGAAGCAATACATAGCCTAAGTAGATCCATTCTAGGGCACACTGATCTTCACGAATGTTTCAAAATTTTTGGGATGGTCAAGCATCACACAAGTATGCCCATGAAAAAGAGCTTCTTTCAGGTGAATGTAAACACTTCCAAAATACTCTAACAATCTCGTTTTTTACTGTAAAAAGGAGAAGGTCAAATTCAGTTGCTGAATTCCAAGACAAATATAATGGCACGTCAAGCATAATCCATATGTCAAACTATGCTAAATTGCAAAGAACACAAATGTTACTTAATTTTGTCATTAAATTCATCATTTTAAGTCATTCGATAACAGAGAACATTTTTTTCTCACACTTCTCTTAGTAAATTTGGTCATCTTATACAAGATGAAATTTCCGTTGCATCAAAAAAACAAGAGTCTGTTCTTAAAAATAGAATCTTGCCAATGAGAAATAGCTTGTGCAAATCCAATGCAATCCTGCACAAATGCATTGCCTGTACCTATGATGAAGTCAAAAAGGATTGAATATGGTGAGAGCGATGTCTTTCATTTTCTCATAATGTTCTTCTTACTAGAGCATAGGTATTCAATACAGATAATTAGGACAACAAACTTTAAAGATCAGCATCTCTTGCTTACAGTGTGTACAAATATAATTTTAGATATTGACCTTGATGTGACCGTCTGAACCTATCAGTAGGTTATCTGGCTTCAAGTCTCTATGAACAACCTTCAAGGAATGCAGGTACTCTAAAGCAAGCACCTGAAAGAAACAGATAAAAATACATCAATAATTTTGAAGATTAATTGTATATATAAGAATATTCAAGTTGAGATAGATTCAACTAGATGTCCTTACAACTTCTGCAATGTATAAACGGGCCATATCTTCCTCCAAGCAGCCCAGATTTCTTAACAAGGAGAAAAGATCTCCTCCATTTAAATATTCCATAACCAGATACAGATTTTCCCTACATGTGAAGGAATAGAAAAATCGGACCTGTTCATTAATAGATTATAAATTAGTAAAGTATTTGCACAAAGTTTTCTGCTCCAATATCTTCAGAATATTTAACTTACAAAACATGCTCACCACAAAAGGATTGCGAACTGATATTAGAATATCACGTTCAGCTAAGATACTTTCCACTGCATTTTTGTGAATCATATCAGCCTTCTTCAAAACCTGTGAAGATTTTACAAAATTTAGAGACCAAAGATGAAGTACATGAACTAATTTAAGGAACCATCATACAAGCCTAGCCATTTGGCAATTTGTGCATGACATAGAGTTTGACCTTTATCGCAAATAAATCACCAGTAGCTCTTTTCCTTGCCAGAAAAACTCGTCCAAAAGCACCCCTACTAATAGGTTTAATTATTTCAAAATCTTCAATTGATGTTCGGTCCTTGGTACATGGATTAATTGGGCTTGCATGCAAACTGCGACCAGTATCTTCTTCTGTTGAACTATCCTCATCAGCCATGTTATTTAGTAAATTTGCCTTTTTATCATCAATCTGCCCACATAGAAGTATATATTTCTCCCTGAAGGGTTGATGATCAGCAAAATGGAAGTGAAAAGTCAAAAACAACTAGGAGATTTTACAAATTATGTAAATTCAAGGCATGCTAGTGTCTATGATGGCTTTACCGAATCTACTAATTCTCTAACCATCGCCTATAATAGCAAAAATTAACATTGTCCATGCATTTTGCAGGATATGCATACATATAAGCACATATATATGCATGTTTGTGGAGTACATTTGTAGAAAGCGGCGATGTAGGTATGGAAAAAGAACAAAGTGAATAATGTTCGACAATTTAATTCTTTTATATAGTATTCTGTCCTAATTCTGCCTCTTCTTTGTCTTTGCCTTTTTCCGGAATGAAGTCAATCTTACATGCCGCATACCAGGTCAGGCTTCTACGTCAGTTGGTATAGGTAGCTAACTCTCTAAGGATCATTCATTATTAGCAATAATTTTTATCTGACAGATATAGTTAGGTCCATATCAGAGTTTCAGAGCTAGACCAGCATTCTAACACTAGTTTCTGTAGTCATTTTTGTGGAACCAAGTCTCAACATGTTGATTCTTTTAAGCCTAATAATTCAATCTAGCTATCTTATTTTCTACTAGCATTTGAGACAAGTTGGGTCCTATACAAGCATGGGCGCAAATGCTCAGATTATCACACAGTGAAAGAGCAGAAAAAACGCAAATTAGGTGCTTATATGACAAAAAATTGTCAGCACTTCAGATTTGAAATTAAATATGATTTTGTTTTTTGTTTTGTGTTTTCAAGTGTGTTTTTCTTAAGAATTGTGTAAAAGTGATAAAGAGAGAGTGATAACAAACAAAGCATGTGGTGTAATGATTGTTGTGAGAATTATGATATTGTTTTTATTGTAATGTGTGTTTCTTTTTTGTAAATTGCAAAACAAACAAAGCATGTAGTGTAATGATTGTAGTGTGTTTTGATTTGTGCTGTCTTACTCACTGTATTAGTTTCTCCGTGCGCCTCCCAAATGTCTCAACAATAAGAGCATCCACCTTCCTATCATTTATTGCATATTGGAGGTCCTCCAATTTCTGACGCATATACTCCAACGTACTGTAATCAGCCCTGTTAACATTTACTACAGATCGAGCAATATCCAGCAGCTTATGTATCTGTCATAGAAGTTCGAGGTGTAACAAGTAAGTTAAACCACTGGCTAAATTACTAGAAATGCATTCGAAAAGGGAAAATATTTTACCAAATTCTTTGAATAGCTTCAATTAACCAAGATTACATTTGACATTGCATTATAGAGAGTTCGTAGAAAATCAAAAGTTGAAAATGTAGGAGGATATTTGGGTCAAAACTGTGGGGATTCTTAAATGCTCTGAGAAGATACAGTCAACTGAGTTTCAGGTTAATCATTAAATTAGGTTTGATAAGTAAACAGTCCCAGACATTGGCAGGTTAGATGGTATGCCAAATCTCAAGAATGAGTAACATTCAAAATCCTCACAAGGAAGAAAAGGAAGAGCTACTATGTATCTTGTAAATCTTGGAAGAGGCCTTAGTAAATAAATCTGTTTTTTATGCAGCTTATGTCTAGTTAATCAGGGAAGTGAATTAGGGAATCTTTGCCTATTTAAAGTGTAAGCTTCTCTGTGAAGCGAAGCGAATTGGCAAATCAGTGAAGTAAGATTTCAGTTTTGAGCTTTAAATACCCGGTGAGTAACCAAGAAAAACCTAGCAGCTGATGTACAATATAAAGCAGTAATAAGAATAAAGAGGAACTCCATTGTGTTCATCAACAAAGAAAAATATTTCCATCTACAGTTAGCTAAGAAAAGGCCTGACAAAATGGTGAAACTTTTACAACTGAGAGAACAAAATTCGGATGAGAGTTTTATGCTACTAACTGAAAATGAAATGTTAGAAAACAACATATCTATAAACCAATGATATGGAAAAAATGCATTCTAGTGTCTGGCAGAAGATGCAGAATGCACCAATAACGCTACCTGCTGGCAACTTTCAAATTCTGATAGTGTTCTACACCCACTCAGCAGAAGCTCTATCTGGGTCATTCTTGGAGTTATTAAAGGTGAACGTGGGGTTAAGCTCCCAGCTGTTGGTGCTTTCTTACTTTGAATAGGATTTGGAGCTTGTGATGCACAGAATATATTTAATGAATTTTGAAGATCATCCGCAAAGGGGCTATCAGCCTCATTAATACAATCCACCATGTCTTCAGAACATGGGCAGGTAAAACTTTCTCCTTTAGGTGACAACTCATACAAGTGATCTTGCATACTTGATGTGGACGCTCTCACAACTTCAGGACTTCCTAACTCTGTGTCTGAGCCTTTTGGAGTCCAACATTCAATTATTTTTTCAAGAGTCTCAGCAACTCTTTCTAGTCGTTCATTTACAGTCAAACCCTTTAAATCACATCTGTCTGCAATCGTACAAATTCTTGAGTGCTGCTCTACATGGATTGTTGGTATTTCAACTTCACATATTCGGCAGATTAGTGAATCCTCATATGCCGTGTGGTGTTGGTCCCAAACTCCCCAAGTCACGGCCTGTGTTTTCAAGGATTCTTTTGTACGTTCCACCTGACAGAATGGAGTTTCTATATTTTCAAGACTGCATCTTTCCTTTTTATTTTGCAAATCCTCTGATATGTCCTTGGAAGGTGTGTCAACAGTGTCCTGGTCCTTCTTACTCCTTTCAGCTGCAAAAGGAAGCTTCTTCCAAGATGACATCCTAAAGCTTCCTGTAGATGAAGCAAGACTCTTTTCAGTGCTAACCTCATCAGTTACATGGTTTTGATTGTTCATCAGACTGCCCTGTTCCTGCTCTTGAACTTTATAAGTTTGCCTCTCAACACTTTCTTTTGCGCCAACAGATGGCCCAATAATATGCTCTGCGTATACACCAAGGTCGCTGAGCTGGTGTGAAGCCAGTATTTGGTCTTCTTCATAACCGCTTTCCTTTCGAAACTGAACAAGACGAGTACAACGAGTGAGGATAAATAAGAGGCGCGTATGCACTTGCTTCAGAGTACCCGTAGGCAACTCTTGACGCCGATCATCTAGATTCTGTACAATTCCTTCACACTTCGTCCAAAATTCACCGGGTGACATCTTGGCGCAGTGCCTAGCTATTATCAACAAATCCTCCAAACGCTCTTTCCATTCTGGATGAGATTCCGAAGTTTTCTCTAGTATAGTCACCGAATCTCCAGCAAAAATGCCTAAGTCAGCATTAACTTCATCTTTTAGTTTATCAAACTTCGACCGGACCATCACCATGACTTCCTGGAAAAGTAAATTTTATCCAGGTTATTTGCATTAGTGAAGAAAGAGAGGATGTTCTCTCAAGAAAAACAGGACGCTACATGTGAACTCAACATACTTTCATGTGACTGATGTTGCGAGATTTCCAAAATGGAAGTGGCTTAACACCTTTGGAATCAAGTTCATGAGAGAAGCTCTTAATTTCTGGTGCTCTTTTTTTTCGGCCACTGGTTAGACGCAGAATAGCCTGGAAACTTGGAGATTGCATTTCCTTGGCAAAAGTTGCATGATGACCCTACGATAAGCACGATGGCATGAAGCTGAGGTGTTTAGTTTATTTCAATTAATTTCAGATATAGAGAGATTTGTAAAAACGCTAAAAGAGATTGAACAAAACCGATAGTGCAAACTCATTACCTCTGGCACAGACCTCCTGGGTGAAAGGACTTTAAATGATTTTGAATGATTCCAATGAACCTTTTTACCTGCAAACGGAAAGGCACCATTACGGATGATAACATTCAGCTTATTCACCAAATTTTCAATCCAATATAACAGAGGGTTAATGAATTAATATTATCAAGCAGAAACTTAGCAGATCTAGTGAATGAAATTTGCAAATAATCATGGCAGCACACAAAAGGAAACTCAAGTCTTGAACCTCCGTTTGAAACGTTTACTACCAAACAACAAAACTTCAGACTTGCTTATCACCTCCGCTCATGCTGATCCTTCTAAACTAGGTGAACGTTTATCGTCGAGATAAAGGTGGTTTTCAAACCCTAAGGTGATAATAGTGAGATCAAAACATTTCGAATAACTCTAAAAAAAAACATTTCGAATAACTCTTCCCTCTTCCGCAATTACATCCAGCCATCAAGAACCAATGCTATACCGATTTCACCATGCATATTCCTGCATACATTCCATATAAATGCATGTGTAGATTCATGGAAACCAAACGTGAGAATATGCAAATTCCACCTCGTTCTGCAGAAGTGGAAACAGATTTTTGAGAAGCAAGGGATAATTTACCTCTTGCTCCATCATTTTCTTGACTCCCCAAATTCTCGAAGTTCTGAGTCGAGCCAATGGAATAAGCCGGCTTGAGAATTCCAGGGAAGAAGCGTGTCCTGATTTGATTGAGTCCCAAAGTCGACGGCCCGATGATATTCGGATCGCCGCTGTACGAGTCATGGTTGCCTTTACCGAAATCATCGCCCCTCTCTACATTAGCTGTTTCTCCCGTGGGGATCGACGGGACTTCTCGCAGCTTGACAGCCGACGGCTGTTTTGCTGAATCGTGGCGAGGACTAGACATTCTGAATTTCTTTCATCTGGATTGCATTATCTGTTTTCCAGTAAATTAAACAAGGGAACTGAAATGGGGTAGCTGGGAGCAGATGATTTGGATTTAGGTATCTGGATCATGAATTTGGGGTAATTTACGGGAAGAGAAATTCGCGGGAAGGAGGAGAGGACGCCTGCCCTGCGTACGTTCAAATCGGCTGCTTCTGACAACGTGCTTTCCCTCTTTGCATGGATGGAGGCTCTGTCGACAGAAATGGTGGGTGTGACACAGAAAACGTGTGCACGTAGAAAGACGGCCTCCATGGGAAATTATTCAGCCACGTGGAATAAGTGAATTTTCTTTTGTTTTTTTTTTTTTACATTGACACCTCAGATATGAGCGAATAAAATACAAATCAGCTATGTTTGGTCATGGATGGGAAATGACATGAGCGGGTAGGGAAATAATGTTAGTTAAGTTGTAAAATAGTGAGAAAAAAAATTTTACATTATAAATATTTAATATACAAGGATGATTGGCTGACATGATGATGGAAAATTTTGAATTTATATTTCAATAAAATTTATAAAATAAGATATTTAGTTTACAAGATTTTTGATAGGTGATAAATAGTAAAAAATAAGAAACCAAACATACCCACTATTTTTGTACATATATAAAGACTAATTTACTAATTCACATAAAATTTAAAGTATACTCTTTTATACACTCACACTCACACACAAAAAAAAACTGTATGTTTATTATATTAATAATTTAAATTATATTGCATAAATTTATTTCATTTTATAACTTATTATATAACAAATATTTCCTAAAATGAAAATTATAGAATATACTAACAAAACAAGAGTAAATTAAAATAAAATAAATTTAGTTGGAAAGAACAAAAAAATTCAAAACATAGAAAGCGAGGTCGAAATTCAAAAGGTGAAAAATATGGGCATTTTTGCTTTTTGACGTTTTAAGTGCTAAATCACGGTTATTCCAAAGGATTGAGGGTTAATGAATTATATAAAAAAATAATACAATCTCACATTTTTACAAACACGCTGTTTGAATAATTTAAAAATGTATTTTTTTAAAATGAAATTATATAAATAAAATATATCTATAGTACTTTTTTATGAATAAAGGGGTATGTTTGGCTGCACAACGTTTTCTTACCAAAATGACAGAATTTTAAAGTTTAAATTAGTAAATTTATCCTTAAAAACCACTCCCTTTCATTCGTTAAAGTTCCACCCATTTGCATTTTTGTATACTCGCTGCGCATGCAATTAAAAAATACTGTAGAGACAAAATTATACTAGTAAAGTATATGCTATATTTATTAAGTTGATTATAGTCTTTATATTTAAAAAAAATGAATATGATGGTAAAATATTTTTTATAGTAGTAGATAGACAAAATGATAGATAGATGAGAAAAAAAAAAAGAAAGAAAGAAGTATATATAAGAAGAAAAGGACGACACACCGTAAAAGTGGATCTTAACTTAATATTTAATGTTCAAAAAGTGTGAAATGTATATTACAACAATTCATTAATTGAAGAAGACGTCTGTGGATTTTTCTTCTTCGAAATTGTTGATCAGAGAGCTAAAACAAAATCACAAAAAAATCAGTTCATTCACATATATATAATTGATAAGGGTATTCAAAAATTCAACACTAATGTCAAATACTTGGCTAAAGTAAAATTTGATTTTTCAGAATTAAGATTATAAGGCTATAGCAAATACTCTCAACATATCACTATCGACGTACGCAGCCACATCCTACTTTGGAATGAAGAAAATTTTGATGGCAAAATCAACTTTGGTTCAAATAAGGAAATAAGTAAATCTCTATGATATATTTTCAGCATTTTGAACGAACAAAACCCTTTAACCCTAATAAATAACTAGAAATCGAGCATAGTCAATGTCTATGTGCAAAAAAAAAAAAAAAAAACACTTATGAATATACCAATCACTTATAATATTTAATACAAAAATACACAAACAAATTCTGCTTAGTTCTTGATTGTAAAAATGTTTATGCATTTGAGATTCGAGTTACTTCTGCCAGTTCTTGATAGCAAGAATTTTATGCAAGAGATTTATGGTTGGGCCATATAGTGGGCATTAGACGGTTTCTATGAAGTGGTTTTTTTGATGGCAATTGTAATTAGCAACTAAATTTACTGGTTTAACTATGACATAATTAATATTTAATATGATAATAAGGATAATATAGTCAATATACTTTGAAACAACTAAATTTAACGTATAAGGGCTGCGACCTTTATTAAAGAACTATAGATGTTCGGCATTTATAAGCAAACCAAACAAAAGCTAAACACGTTTGGAAGCCAAACTTGGCGGTATCCGCCAAACAGGAGGGGGCTATCGTTGTTTTTCGTGATTTTTGGCAGCAGTTTCTTGAGGCCAATTTTTCTTTTTTTGTTTTTACTAATTTCACCCTCTTCATTACACTTTATACTAAAAAGTCAAGGTTATTTTGTAATTAGCTTAGTGACCAAAAACAATTACATTAAGGATCTCAACCATTATGATATGGTATAGATTTATTGATGTTTGATGTGTTACTACACTCATGCGTCCACGTCATGTACTTCCACTACGACACCAACTGTGTCAAACAATTCATCTCTCTTCTTTTATTATTTTTCTATTTCCCCCTCCGCAAAACAATTTGAAAAAATGGAAAATCTCAATTTTTTTTTTCCATACATTTAAGGGGAAAAAAGGGTAAAAGAATTTACGGTATTGTTTGTTCTATTTGTTTTCCCAACGCTTTTCGGTTCAATTTGTCGGTGAATTGTTATTTGTCGAGAGAGTATGGCTTTGTTTGTTTCCTAATTTAACATTATTCATCAAAATTTAAAAATCTTACAAATCAACCATCTTATCATATAAATTTTATTTAAATTCATATTCAAATCTTTCCTTTTTGTATTTTATATAACTAATTAATAATTTTTTAATTATTATACACTATTCACAATCAAATCAAAACCTATTTCTATAATTTTTTTATTCAAATTCATAATTTTTTATACAGTATAAATCTATATAGTATCGCATTATCTAATTATTATTATACTTTAAATATATATAAAAATAATTTTTTTACCTACCCAAATCTCGCAAATCAAACATAAATTTCCTCTTCACTTTAATAAGGGGTCAAGCATACCCTATGTATACCCTAAACCAAACATACTATATGTATATTAAACATTAATTAAGAGTGGTAAATTTTGATATGATTTGAAAATACAATTCAAATCTAATATAAAATAAATAGGGTTAGGCGAAGTTTTTATAGATGCGCATTTAAATCTAGTCAAATCAATGAATTTATAAAGAAAATGGGTCAATTCTAAGTTATTCAATTGATTAACCCGTGAACCTGTTTATATATTTAAAATAATTTAATAAATATTTTTATTAACTTTTTTATTTTGTAATTTTCTAAGTTATTAACTATACGAATAAAAAACTAATTAAATAAAGTTAATTACTAAAATAGTAAATATGTAAAAATTCAAACATAAATATTATATGAAATTAAATCCTAAACCTACATTTTCAAACTCAATTCTCCATGTTTGGCGTCAAAATTCAAAGTGTCCACCACACTTCAATCCTTAACCTGGAGAAGTTGGACTGCCTGATTCCTTCGACTGCCTGATTCCTTTTCCTTCTTTTTTCTTTCTTTTTTTTTTTATTAATTTGCATGATTATGTATAATTTTCTAGAGTTTAATTTAGTAAAATTTAATATGACAAAAAAAGAGAAAACTTCAAAATTTGAATGCATTTAGAATTTTTTTTTTAAAGCAATGGTGTTAAAATCATAAGAAAATTTGTAGTTATAAAAATTTATTTCTAACTTTATTTTAGTTATAATAGTTTTTTTTGTTTTTTTGTCAGAAGTTAGCAAGTTAGATTCAGGATATCCATAAAATTAGTGCGTGGATTTAGACGAAAAACCTAATCCATGAAAATAAATGAGTCAAATATGGGTTGACAATTTGTGTGTGTGATACTCATATTTCAAATTAATCCGTCAACTTGCCAACCTAATCTATTGCAACCTCTTACACAAACCACACACCACCACCGAATGAATTGTACATCAAAAAAATTCATACTAGGTATTTGTATGAATTGCAAACGGTTGAAGTTTATACTTTATTTATTAACATACTTGATTTCGAGACTTTATAGAGTTCACTAGAGCCAAATTTGCCACTAGGAATTCATCGTTGCTATGTTTTCTCCCATTAAACTTATTTTCGTGGACTTTAATTATGTTTGTGTTATTCTGCATTGTGTATAGTGTCAATGTGTTCATTGCTTATCATTCTGTTTATTTTTATGCAAACAAAGGAGTCTGTGTTTGTAAAGTTGAGAATAATGGAAGAGGCAAATAATGCAATTGTTTTTTATTCTGCAAAGGAGGTATAAGATTTTTCATGCTAACAATTTTTCATGATAAAGTTTGTGTAATTTTATCCACAAACTCAATAGCTTTCTATATTGAAGAATTGGGGGATATGTGAGAGCCTCAAACGAGTGGCTATTCGAGGAAAGTAATAGAATTTTCCATGTTCTAAAATACTTACAACCACGTTTGATATTAGAGTAGTAAAAAATTCTTGTGATGGGATGTTAATGCCCACCAATACAATTGTATTTTGTACTTCTTAAAATTTGATTGAGAACCAATCATACCTCTTTTTATCATAGCATTATTTGTATATTTGAATATCTTTAGTCTTAATTGTTTTAGCACATTGAGTGCACTCGATTATTAGTTTTATATTAGTTAGTATGGTTCAATTATATTTTTTGATTAAAAATTTACTCAATTTTGAAAAAAAAAAATTGATAATTAGTAGCGCATACAAACTATATTAATTCATGGCATAAATCATATTATTTAAAAGTAAAGTTATATAGGTTAAAAATAAAAAATATATGAAGAAACCTCAAATGAAGGTTAGATAATAAAATAAAGAAAAATTAAAAAATGCGTTCGAAGATAAATAAATGAGTTTTTTAAATATAATATACTAATTTTTATTTATGTGGCTAGTTTTTTTTCCCTAATAAAAGAAGGGATGGTATGTTTCTACCAATAAAGTCTATATATTTTTTTTATCTTTTTACACTTAAAAATCTAAATAAGTAGTTGTAATTAAATCTATTAAAGGGAGTAATTTAAGAAAGTTAGTAAATAACTAAAGGGAATTATCCTAACCCCCTTAGCCTAATAAATGGTTTGTGCTTAATTAACTTAACAAATAATCACTTTTTATATGTAACTTTTGTATCATTTGTAAGATTAGAAATAAAGAAATAATCTGAAAAATAAAATAAAATAATGAAAAATATTGAAATAAAAATATAATAAATCAAAATTGGAAAAATCTATGGCATGTTTTTATATAAGTAAAGTAATAATATTTTTAAATAGTAATTTTTGTATAACCCATGGAATTTGTAAAATAATAAAGAAAGAAATAAGTTTGAAAAAAATATAATAAATGAAAATTGGGAAAGAACAATTAAAAGAAAACACACATAGGATCTTGAGTATTTTAATAATCACACTTTATACAAAAAGTTAAACTATTAGTCTTATCTTATTGACTATAGATTTATAGAATACATAATAAATAGTCTTGATATATATAAATAATAATTGGACGCCGATAATTTAATTTGTAATAATTAGTTTTTAAGTATTAAATATAAACGTATATAAGTTTGTGCGTATATTTACTAATATATAGTAGAAAATTTATAATAAACTAATATTATTGTACTCTGCGGGACGCATGCAAATGTTTAAAATATATTTTTAATATTTAAATGCATTTTTTATATCAATAATTTTTTATATAAAAATATTTTAAAGATATTTTATTGCACTCATAATTATATAAAAGGAAAAAAATATTAAATAAAAATAAAAATAAAAATACTAAAATATAAAATTTTAATGAATTAAAGTTGACGAAGAAAAACGTAGAAAAAAATTATTTTCATAGGCTATGTTTGGAACCTATCTCTCAACTCCAACACATCATCTTAAACTTCACATTATCAAACATAATATTCAACAACATTTTCATCTAAATTCAAATTCAAGATTTTTCTCTCTTATATATATAATTCATTATTTATTTTTTAATTATTACACCTATTCATAATCAAATTAATACTTCTATATATCACATATATACTTACATTTATTTTTTTATACCCTATAATATAATCATTATCTCTATAAACTATTATATTATCTAATCTTTATTATATATTTTATACATATATTCAAATAAATAATATTATTTATCTCATTAAAACTTTCTTTCCAAACATATTACTTATCTCAACACAATTCTTATCGAACATCGTATTCAACTAAACCCTCTCTCCCAAACGCAGCCTATCTAAGTATGGGTTAATGCATCCTTATCAATGTAAAAAGATATCATTTTTCGAAGTTTTGCAATGCAATGAAGCAGACTTGAATTCTTTAAACGGAAGTCGCAGTCTAACTAAGGATAGCGTCAACACGACTTTTAAATTTTGCGGGCACACGACTTACGGTTTGTACAATGTATGGGATCACCGTGCAATCGCATTTTAGTTAATTTTGTGCCGTCTGCTCCAAAGCTCCGTCGGTCCGTCTCGGCGCGCCGTTTCATTGTAAGGTACTGAAAGAACGAAACGTTCGCAAGCAGTTCTTTGAAAATGCTGCGCGCCCTGGTCCGTGCACCCGCGGCGTACTCTAGCTACAACCGGCGCCTCCTGCACTCTGCCACGGCCCCACTAGACAAAGAAACCGGCCTCTATGGATTCGGCCAATTGAAAACTCCCAAAGGTTTTCGTTGTATGGTCGACGATGCGATTGAGCGGTAATTAAACGACAAGATTCCGTTCATTCCTATATATTATCGATAACTTCATAAATTTGTTGTAATTTTTTGTTTTTTCAGGTCTAATGAACTCGTCAATTATATTGCCAGAATGCCTTCGCCTCCCGAAATCATTAAAGCAATGGATGAAATATCTGATACGGTATTTTCTGTGGCTTTTAGTTTTAAACATTAAGTTTTGGGCATTAATAGTAGCATTCGGATTTTTTAGTTTCACTTGCAAGAAATAAGGGACATAATTTATTCTGTCAAACATACGTGAGCTCTACATTTGTAAGATATTTGTGGAAAGAGAGAAATTGGAAATGGACATATCTCATCTTAATTGGGTGGAAAACTGGTTATTTTTAAATTTTAAGAAATGATTCAAATGCGTGCTTTTTGGTAGGTTTGTACAGTTATTGACAGCGCAGAGTTGTGTAGGCACACACATCCGGATAGGTGAGCTATCTTGCATCCACCTGTGTGTACGGGTAGGTGCTTGCATGCATTATACAACAGAAATATTCATAAATATGATCAACTATTTGGTTACTAATTTAATATTTTAATGTTCAATACATTTTAGGGAATTTGTTGAGGAGGCAAGCGAGGCATCTCTGCGCTTAAACGAGTATTTACATGTGAGTGGATGCTTCCAGTAATTTATTTTCATAATAACATAACTAGTAATTGGCTATGCTTATGGTAATTCTAGAATTACAACGATGTAATTTCTGGGAATTATGTGAGCATTTTTTTGTGGAGTTAGCGAGTTGCTTTTTGTTATCTTTAAACTCAAATCCCAGCTTGTTTGTATAATTTCTGGGAAGCAATATTGGATATTAAAGTTTGTTTCATGAAAACTATAATCTGTTAGCATTTTCTTAAGTATAATGATGTTAATTGTATTTGCAGTATCTTAACTCAAATCCCAATTTATATCATGCTATTGTAAAAGCTGAGCAAAATTGTCACTTGCTTGCTGAAGAAGCTCAAAGGGCTGCTCATCATCTACGTATTGACTTAGAGAAGGGTGGAATTCATCTCAGTCCTGGTACTGATCCTTTGCAAGTGGCTACCATATCCTTCTTCATAATCCTACTGTTATCGTTAATGTTTATCCATCATTCAATTGGCAGAGAAATTGGACCGAGTTAATCAACTAAATATAGACATTCTTCAGCTTTGCAGAGAGTAAGTAGATATTTCTTCTTAGAAAATGTCTTTGTTTTTTGGTTTCTTTCTGACTGTATTTATTGATGCTTACACTTAGAAGATGTGTAATATGCATTTGAAACATTGAAATTGATTCCATGTGTGTTAGATAGTAGTGGAACCTAGGCTTACTTTGTGGATGGTGGCAGTTAAAATTTCGAAAATTCTTGTAAAATACATATATAAAGCATTGAAATTGATTCTATGTGTGTTAGACAGTAGTGGAACCTAGGCTTACTGGATGGTGGCAGTTCAAGTTTTGAAAATTCTTGTAAAATACATGTATAAAGCATTTTTCATACATAAACCAAGTAGGACAAATTTTGTAAATAATGATCTGGTTAAAATCCCTAGATAAAAAATTATCAACCTTCGTGATTCAATCTAAATTATGTGCATTTATTAGAAAAAAGTTATGAATCTGAACAATTAACATACAACTTATCTATGACAAGAAAGAAATAAAGAAACAAATCAAATCCGAACACATATATGTTAATTACCACTAATTTTAATTGGATTTCCTGGGAAAAATATTAAAACAATACTGAAAGATAACTAAATAAATGAAGAAATTAAACAAGTCCCAGGAGAACCTGAATACCTATTATTCCTTGAACACATGCAAGTTAATATTGATGGTGAAGGAGATATTCTGCTATTCAGTTAGAAGAAAGAGAGCTGAAATCCCTGTTATTCTTTTGGTATTCATTTTTTTAGTTTATTTCCCTCGTTTCCATCTCCCTGTTACTTTTTGGCCTTCTAATGTGCATCTCTGTGCTACCATCATTTGACTACCAATACCAACAAATTCAATACCAAGTTGTAAATATCCTATTTCAACTTTAACCGACACTGATGATTCTGAAAGTCATCAAACCCACCTAAACTGAACAGGGAGAAAATATTGCAACAAGGAATTATGTGTTATTTTTTAAAATGTATGAGCAGTGAGGTGCGTGACAAATTTTGCTACAGTGATGCCTTTCTAGTTCTTTGCTTGCTGAAACGCTTGACTGATTCAATAAGGTTATCAGTTTTATGAAGTTATAGTAGCGACTGGTGCTGAGGGAGACTAGGGAGTCGAAAGCTTTCTATTGTATATTTGTTTGTTTTTCCTATTATTTAACTGATTGCAAGATTTTCTGAATGTATTTCTTGCTTGATCAGGTTCAACAAAAATATTATCACGGATCCAGGGCATGTGGATATATTTCCTGCATCACGAATCTCAAAACGGCTGCACCATCTTGCCAAGCCCATCTACCGCCCTTCATTTGCATCGAAGAGATCAACAGGGCCAGACTTTGACTTAAAAGAGAAAGGATTTCGCTTAGTTACAAAATCTGATGCTTTGTGTTCTATTTTACAATTGGCATCTGATGCTGAGGTACATTCTAACTTGAACTTTCTTCTCCACATGTTATCTTATTTATCTTAAACCAAGTATGTTTTTCTCTTAATCTTGTCCAGGTTAGAAAGCTAGCTTATATCAAAGGAAATTCTGTGCCACGTGCAAACCTGGTAGTCCTTGATAAGCTTCTTGCAGCACGCCATGAAGTTTCTGAGGTTAGCACAACAGAAGTAGTACCTGGAAATAATTGATTTCACTGAATGTATCTCTCTCTCTTGCCCCCCCCCCCCCCCACCACATTGTAAACCTCAGATAATTACCCTTGCATAATACCGCCATGTGATTATATGCAGATCATGGGATATAAATCTTATGCTGAATTTGCTCTGAAGGAAAATATGGCTTCATCACCTGAAGTTGTTCTGTCTTTCCTGCATGAAATGAGTAAAATGGTCAGACACAAGGCTGAGGAGGTATGATACTAACTAAAGCTTATGCTTAAGAATTGAAATTTAGTTATAACTTTTTCTGATACTGCCCCTCTCTCTCTCTCTCTCTCTCCCCCCCCCCCCCCTCTCTCTCTCTCTCGGTTTACAGATTAGTGGATGTTCTAATTGCAGGAGTTTGAGAAAATTTTGGATTTTAAGAGAACAATAAATGGGCATTTTGTCGAAGACTTGGAGCCATGGGACGAGGCATACTTCACAAGAATGATGAAATATTCCACCCACAAATTGGATTATTCAGTTAATTTTCTTTTTCATAAACTTATATTTCTTGATTATGTTGTGCCCCTAAGTCATGCGTTTGTTACCTTGCTCATCCCATTAATAGGACACACTTCTATTTTTATTTAACAAAGACTATGTTATGTTCTCTAGAAATCATGAAAGGGATATTAACATGGCTACTGAAGCCTTTACCTACATTAAGGAATTGTGATTCAAATTAAACTTTTTAATATTCATAATAAACTAATTTTGACATGGAGAAAATCTTAGATCTCTCACTTCTCTGCTAGCTGATATCTCTGAATCAAATTCTTGAAGGCTTAAGACCCAGGAACTCAGTGTAAGAGTTCCATCTCCATGCAATACCCAGAAGTCCATTACAATTAATGCTTATCAAGGCAAAAGTATGGAGGATGAATCAGTTATGATGCTGTCTACATCTGAATTAGTGATATTGACAGTGATTTGTTAAGTGATTTGATTACTGCCTCCCAAGCCAGTTTAGTAAGCCTTGGGGATACGCTTCCCAATTTTTAGAAGGAAACTTTTCGATGCTTGATTAGAAATTATTGCTACTTTGTATAACTAATTTTTGGCCTGGGACAAATAAAAAAAACTACCTTGTGCTAAAATAATGGCTTGTGCATAATTGACTTGTGTCTCTCTCTTTATTGCTGGTATTATGAATTTATATGAGTTCATGCACAGTTGTCTTTGAATAGATGAAAACACTATATAACCTATGAATATGTTCCAGTGATTGAGAACCTGTAGCGCTGATTGTTTATTTCTTTTTCACTTTTATTATAAAAACCAGCTTTGTTGTTTATAATTTTCAGGTTGTTGCATCATTTTTTTCTTTGCCACAATGTATCGAGGGGTTAAAAGTGTTGGCTGAGTCATTGTTTGGGGTGAAATGTTACAAGATTCCTCTTGGTCATGGTGAATCATGGCATCCAGACGTTGTGAAATTATCTCTCCACCATCCCGATGAGGTGCATAGTTGGCATATTTGCTTCTTGTTAAGTACACAATGCCCTTCCCTGCCCATTATACATGAGAATTACTGAACATGAAACAGTGTGATCTTGGTACCTTGGTACCAGGAAACAGCATGCAATGTTTTATTTGTATTTGATCTTTAGTGAGTTTGATAATGAATCATGTAATGGCAAACACGTTGGACTCTTTAATTATTGTCTATCCTGGGGTGTCATAAATCTCCTTGAATAATTTCATTTGAATTAGAGCTTATTTGGTTTAATTCCTGAACAAGTCAGTAAATAGACTTAATGTTCATATATTATGTGCAGTAGACTCATGGTGACTGAATATTTAGTGTAATATTGTGCATTCATGTGTCCTTATCTTCATTAATGTATTTCGCCTGGAGGTGATAAAGGAAAAACCTGCCATCTCTGAGTTTTTTTTTTTTTTCATTTTTCTCTGTGTGCATGCATGTGCGTGATTTATTTACAAGTTCTGAGCTGCATTTGTTATTTTTAAATCATAGACTAATCAAGCAGTCAGAGCATTATACATACAAAGAAGCAGGAACCATGTAGTTGAAATTCTCCTTCAACACCGCATTGAGTCCTATAATCTATGTCAAATACATGTGGCACATGACAATTTGATCTTTTGTGGCATGAAATTTTTGAAATGGCATTTACATATTCTCATTTATATATTTTAATGAAAACCCTTTTAGTATTTCACTAGTGCTACAGTTGAAGATGAAAAACAATCCTTTAATGGTTGAGACAAGATGCTGTTTTTCAGGGAGACTTGGGGTATTTGTATCTTGATTTGAAATCAAGAAAGGGAAAGCATCCTATTTCAGCACATTTTGCTATCAAAGGGGGTCGTCGAATCTCAGAAACAGAATACCAATTACCGGTATGCAATGATTGCTACATTTACCTGTTTCTTTATTTGCCTTCAGGTATACGATATATTTCTACTAAAAACCTGTGGTGCATAAGATTGCAGTCCTACGTATTAATGCTTGGTAATTTTAGTTCTTGCATTTAAGATTTGGAGTGATGAACGAGTCTTTGAATATTTACAAGTATAATTATAATATTATGAAAAGCTATCTGTCTTTGTTTGAAATTTGTTAATGTTCAGATATTATATTCTGTTTTCTTCTTAGGAATAGGAGAGTGGCATGAAAGTCTGTAGGTTCATTTGCTTCTGTCGAGAGCAGTTCTGTATGCTTAAGAGTAACTACTGTCCCTTTCTTGTTTGTATGAATTATCTGAGGATCCTTTGGGGTTGGCTGTATCCTTTTTAGCTTCAAATTACACCAGTGAAATTGGACACACACTTGATCTCTTCTCGTGAAACTTCAAAGCACAAATGTTAAGTATTAGTGTTTCAATGCAGTATCTCATATAATTTTTGTTATTAATAATGCACTCGGTATTCTTTAAGCAATGGCTTATAAAAGTAAATTTAAGGGTGCTTAATGGTGGAATTTTAAGAATAGTTTGAATGGTTCCTTGCAATTTTTTCCTAGAAAGAAATAGAAGGACTAAAGCTTAGCACCTTTTACTATTCTATAGGGCTGTCTCTTGTGTATTCCTTACGATACTGATAAAATCATAGAGTATTTCTTCATGCCTCTTTGGATCTCACGTGAAATATGCCATTGTGTGTGTGTTTTTTTTCCTTTTTCAATTTGCAAGCATTATGGCTTTGATGTGAATAATTCTAAACTGCAGCAAAGGAGACGAGAAAAATAACTTATGCTGCATAGCCACTCACGGGATTTCCAATTTACCTTTGCTAACCACTCTACAATAGCCCACCCCCATCAACTACAACCCCAAACACAGAAAGGCAAGCACGTTCAGACAAAGTTCAAAGGACAACTTGTCTAGCCTAACTCACTAAAACTGCCATTGATGAGCAGCAAGGCTATTTTGATTGATAATTGGCACCAATTATATGTTAAAATTACATTTTTTTGCTTCTTTCTTGCCTTCTCCCCTTTGCTTCAATCATGCAAATGAATTTTCATTTTTCCTGATTATTAGCAGATAGTAGCCCTTGTTTGCAATTTTTCGGGCTCAAATTTTGCATCTGCTCATCTTCACCATTCTGATGTAGAAACCCTACTTCATGAGTTTGGACATGCTCTCCACTCATTGCTCTCAAGAACGGTACAGTGGTTTCTTTGAGTTTAATGGAGGTCATCCTCATTTGGATGGTAGTGATTGTAATCTTCTGGGATTATCTTTTCAGGATTACCAGCATTTTTCAGGGACCAGGGTGGTTCTTGATTTTGCTGAAACACCTTCAAATCTCTTTGAGTAAGTAGATTGTTATCTTCAGATGTCTTAGTTCTCTTTGAAGAAGCGTAAATAAACTCAAAAGGTTAGGATTTTCTGCTTTATCTACATGATGTTCCGTGGTAAAGATTACATCATGGTTGCCCAAAACAGTGAGGGCAGAGCTAAAGAATACTTGAGGATTGTCCTTTAGATTTGCTTTATTGGCTAAAAAAGCTTGAGAACTACAATGTATATATGTGTCTATGTTCAAACATGGGCGAATATTCTCACTGCAATATGGCTGAAAAGATGAAGCTTTAGCTGAAATATTAGTTTTGTTCTTGTCTTTTCTTGTAATGGCAGGTATTATGCGTGGGATTATCAGTTCTTGAGGACATTTGCCAGGAATAATTCAACAGGTGATCCGATACCTGAAAAGTTGGTAAATTCGCTACAAGGAGCCAAAAATATGTTTGGTGCAACTGAATTGCAACGGCAGGTTTGTTTCCTATTGACTGTGGTTGTAAGCATTCCCTGTCAGTAATACATTTTTAATGTGAAATTGACTGGTTACCTCTTTTCTAGGTCTTCTATGCCTTGATTGACCAAGCACTTCATACATTGCAGCCTTCCTCAGTCAAAGATACAGTTTCGGTAGTTGCAGATCTGAAAAGAGAGCACACAAGTTGGAATCATGTGGAAGGAACAACTTGGCACACCCGATTCAGCCACCTTGTTACTTATGGTGCAGGTATGTCTCTGATCAAGAACTATTGAGCATTCATCTTAACAATTTGAGTTTTTCATTGTAGTGAAGGGTTCATTGTGATATATTTTCAGCATTAAGACTTCTTGATTTCTTGTCAAAACAGAGGTATAATTATGAGCAATTTTAAAGGGATAAGCATGCACATTTGTGATCTATAAAGTTTGTGCATTGCCAGAGGGCTCTCCTTCAGATGGTTAGTTTGTGGAGAAAACAAGATAAAGTGAATAAAAATGTTAATGTGCCACTATTTCTTATGTTTATTCATTCTTCCTTCAAAACTGGAAGGAAAAAATTACACCCGCATTTGCAAGTTTGTTCTTCAAGAAGCAATGCTTGATCAACAACTTTTTGTTCACTTAGTGTCCACCTGGCACGTTCACGTTCATTTAAGAACATTCTTTTCCTAGCAGCAATATTAAGAATGTGATTATGGCTGTGAGGGAGATTTGTCATTCTTGTGGTTTTCTGTCAATGCAGGTTACTACAGCTACTTGTATGCCAAATGCTTCGCTGCAACGATATGGCAAAAGAAGTTTCAGCAAGATCCATTATCAGCAGCTTCAGGATCTGCTCTTAGGTCCAAAGTTTTGCAGCATGGCGGAGCCAGAGATCCAACCATCATATTGAACGATCTTGTCGGGAGTTCTGCAGTAAGAAATCAGAACGGAGGAATCATTCCTGATATTACTAGTCTTGCTGAGGAGATGAAATTATAACTTCAGCTTACCCTTTTTATTAAAATAAGGAAAAAGAAAGAGGTGAATTACATCTATATTTATGGGGTTCACTCAAATTACAACCACATTTCTAATGTTTTGAAAGTTTCATGTAGACCCCTACTCTGTCAAGCAACTTCTCCACTCCAATGAAATTTATTAAGAATTGTCTAAAAAAAATGCCCTCCTATATGTGGTTTTTTGAATTAATAGAACATGATCATTTTTTATTGATACAAATTCACTTCAGGGTTGTGTGCAATATACTATGTTAACCAATGAGGACTTATTTATAATTTCTTATATTTATTGATGTTGTAATTTCTTTACAGAAGGATTAAAGCAAGGGTTTGTAATCATTGATTATTTTTCCTTCAAATTTGTAGCAATATTGAAAAATGTTTTATGGCTTTTCATGTTTAATGATTGAGTGTACTACAGAAGACTGCCCTTAAATTGTTTGAAGGTGGCATCTATTTAGGTTATCAGGAAGTGTCAATTTTACAAGAAATTTAGATTTGATTTAGCTTACATTTTAATTATCAAAATGGGGACACTAATGTAATCTCAGAAGGAGAGCATGTAATAATACTTTTCTCCATTCAAATAAGCAAGACTTCAAATACTAAACTCAAAATTTTAAGCCCTAAATTCTACACTATTATATTGAAAATGACAACGTATAGACTAATGAGACAAAAATCTCCAGTATTGTCTCTCTGTCGTCTACTGGTAGTTTTTAAAGATGATTTTATTGACTTGTAGATTTGTTCTATCGCTTTAATTGGAGAAATAGAAGGGAATTTGCATTGTTTAAACCTCTAATGTTATCATCGATGGCTGGACTTCACTGCCAACTAGACATTACGGGAATGACTTGGCCAGGTTGATTGACGTTGGATTAGCATTAGTGTTTTGGGGAATTCATAGATGCGGGAACATGTAAATGCTGAGGAAGTTGGTTGTAACGCAAGACGCTGCCATTGGAAAGGAAGCGACGGTACAATCGCATCTGGCTTGTTTGGATGTAAATTATGGTAGAGAAGAAAATGGGCACGAGAATTTAGAAATCATGTAAAAAGTAAAAGCGAGAAAAAGATCAGAATTATTTTTTTAGCTGATTTGTTGGAATCGGGCATTCCAAACTCAGAAGCCCGCTACAAATTTCTGTACATGGGCTTAAAGAAGTCCAATAACTGTCTCTTCTCATTGGGCCCATCTCAGTCCGTGAAATATCTGGTAATGATTTCTCATGGAACACATCCGCAATAGCCTCTTGAATCTTAAAAGCAGTCGATCACAAGGCCTTATTTCCCAAACAGTTTCAGTTCAATGAAATGCCCTAAAGTTGGTGAAATATGGAACCAAGTTGAACAGGGGGAAAGCAACTGCTTCCTATACCCACCCAGCATTGATCTTTCAACTTTTGAGCAGCAAAATAGAGTTCAAAGGATTGTGGTCGTCCAGTTAACATGTTAAAATTCAACATTAGACACATCTAGATTCTCAAGAAGTTGAAGTACTCAGATCTCAATTTGGTGTTAGGAAATACTCACAAGACTCTCATCAAGCTCTATTGTATTATGTATTAAGTTAAAATATGTAGATCAATTGTATCGTATTTGATTTCATTATAATTCACAGTAACTGTTTTGAGGTAACAGGAGACATTTCAGCTTCAAGAGTCACCACCCACTCCTTGATGATTGAATTCACTTCATCTGGCAACTCATCATGAGGGCAATGCCCTGAAAAATAATGAAAGAACAACTAATAACAATTGGCAAAAACTAAGGAACGTCATGTGGAGGATTGAATAATGAAATGTGGAACAAGAATGCGGTAAAATTACCAGCAGCTGTTTCTTTTATTGTGACCCCCCTGCAGTGCTCTCTAAACATAGCCAATATTGACCTGGAGTTAGATAGTGGGTCCTTCATGCCCTAATAACGCGACAAACAATATTACGCATAAAGATAACACGAATCACAAACACAAATGCCCTTGAAAGGTTTCAAATAAGGTTCATCACCTGTATTACAAGTATCTTCTTCTCAAATCCCACCAAGAGATAATTTAAGGGAAGTGAAAGATCAAAACTGAAGATGCTTTCCAAAACAAAAATCACACCAGGGTCGTACGACTGTAGCATTTGTTAAGGGAATGCATTTATAAACTTAAAGAAAGGGCATAAACCATAGTTATGGAATAGAAAGAAGAAAAAATGGACTTGAAGGATACAGCTCTAATCATCTCATCCAGGAGCCAATCATCAACTCTACTGGTTTTCTGCATAGCATAATTCTAGGAATTAATAAAACATTGACACAAGGAAGGAGCACAAGTAGGAAAGCTCTTACTGTTGGATAGAAACTCCTCAGTATATTCCTGATGTTGAACCTCAAGTACACCAAAAGGAGTCTAGCACCCAACCATGCCACACCCGAAATTTGTCTATCCTGAATAGTAGTTGAACAAGTACAAATAGAAACAGACAACATAAAAATAAGATAGAACCCAGAATTCATTTGGTAGAAGTTTATATGCCTGTAATCAGCTAACTAAGATAGAAATCTGAAAGACTTGTATAGAATTTCACAGCACCCACTTGATGAAAACATGCATGGGATTTGGCTAAGAAAACTGTAATATCTGATATAGTTTTATCAACCACAGAAGAAAATATAGAACAAGGTACAAAGTTGGCAATAATTCCAGTATCCCTTACTTCTGAATAAACGAAAGAAGAATATCCAGGAACGATGTTGCCTGCACCGTTTAAAAAGACAACAGACTTGACTAAAGAAGACCAAAGACCAGCAGCGATAGCAACAGAGTATCCTGCAAATGAGGGATTACCACTGCATTAATCAAACCATATGATGAGCATATAGAGATAATTCCAAAGATTTGCCCATCTGCATTGTTTTCTTCCCCTCCCTTCCCAGGAGCGTGAAGGTCATACCTTGTTTTCTTTTATTTCTTCTATCATTTACATGTCTTCGTTAAGTCAACTTAAGATGTAAGAACAGTGCTAGAGCGTTGATACAACATACCTCCAATTGAGTTCCCGACAAGATGCACAGGCTCCCCAACAACTTCAATCATAAAATCTCGGATAAGTTCAGCCCACAGAAGTTCAGTGTATATGACATTTGGTTTCTCTGATTTGCCAAAGCCAAGTAGTGTTAGTGCCCAAACTCTGTTTCCAGCTTCAGCTATGGGATAGATATTATCTCTGTAATGCTCCAGAAAAGCACCAAAACCATGTACAAGAAGAACAGCTGGACCTTCATGACCAACAACTGTATACTGCAAACATATTCATATCTCATTAGGTAAAAAAATCACAAAATGAGGGTAAAGATCATCAATAGAGTATTAAACCAGAACTGCTCCACACAAATTTGAATCTAAAAATACTCACTTGGATTAGATAATTATTCCATTGCCAAACCCGAATTGAAAATTTGCCTGCATTATTTCTTTGGCCTTTCAAATTCAAAAGCCAATACCACTAACCACAGTATTGATTCATGTTAGAATGTTGATCAAGCAATTGGTCATTCACTAATTAAAAGTGATTGAGCCCATATATCCATGAAGAAGCACATTATTTCTGAGAACAAACTGTAGAGTAGTGATACCTCCATGGAAGACACAGAATGGATTGCTGCAGCCACTGTTGTTGTAGAATACCCAAATGGTGATAAGAATCCACCATTTCGTTCTTTCTCATATTTAATAGCTTCAGAATACACTCTTCTTCTGGAAATAATGCCAAGACGAAGAGCAGAACCAAAAAGGGCTTGAAATGAAGACCCTTCACGTTTTTCAGCTAAACGTAGCTTTTGATGTACCCTGCAACATATGTTTTGCCAGAATTTGTTAGTTTCTAAAGCTTCTAGCTATATACTAAAGTTTCAACATCCTGCAGTGGATGGTTTTCAACAATCAGAAAGAGTTGAAAACTCCTTAGTTTTGAAGCAGCCAGGCATAAGGCTCCAGCTTTGAAAAGAATTTTTCATCTCCTTCCCATGATTAATATAAACAACATTATCTTGGCATTTTAAACTTTAGCTGTCCAGGTTTTAAACAAAAATGAACTGAACAGATCAGAATGGCATGCAGGAACGATAAGCAGTGCATTTGATCAGAAATTGAGCATTAGTAAACCATAAGTCCTCCGGAAAAATTAGTTTGAAACCATCTATAGGCAATTAATACATAATTTAGACAACCATTTTCATCCACCTGCAATGTTGAAATTGTGGCAGCTGAATATAATGCCAACTAAGTAAATACATTGACTGTGCACAAACAATTAAGAAGGAATGTGACTGTACCACAGGACATTGATTCTTGACACATTATTTACCAATTTTTGAGTTTTAAAAAATGCAAAATTCTAACCAATAATGAATGCCTTCAGCAAAAGAGAAAGCTATGGAGACTGCGAAATGAGAAATTCAGGTAACAGATCTTGTAGACCTACTCCTGCCATTCATCTCGGGCAGTTCCTTCCAGGTATCGCAGGTATGCAGCCAAAGAATTCAAGATAAGATCAGATCCACCTCCCACTATGCTCCCTTGGCTTGTTATAAATGCTGATTTCTCTGGTTTCTTTATTTGGGTAGTCTTACTTCCCAAATCTTGCTGATTGTCTTCTTTCATTAGTGCTGGCATCATTTTAAGATTTTTGCGTAGCTTCTTTTTTTGCAGCATTTCTTCAGCAGAAAGCCTTTGAAGTGAACTCCATTCCTTTTTCTTGTTGCCACCATCAGAAATATCACCCACATATTCTTTCAAATCAGCCAGTGTTGGAAGAGCACCTATGAATGGACATTATATTCCAGGTCTCAGTAGCACGTCAGAGGATGTGGTAAAATTACTAATCAATACATTACTTACCCCAAGAAAGGTCCATAACATTGCCCGGTAACTTTGGGGGCACAAGAGGGGAAGCAATGGGTAGCTTTAGCTTCTTGAAATCATTGAACGATGATGGCAGGTCCTTCAAACTCTATGAGAACATAATAAACCACTAAAATCGTGCATAAATGCATTCCAATAACAATAATATGCATAAAACCAGTATTGCAGTGGTGGTAGTGGTGGTGATGGTGATAGCAGCAGCAACAGAAACAGCAATGGTCATAATCATACTCATAATGTGTAGAAGGGTCTACACTAATGGGGCCAATACCTTAATATCATAAAATGAAGTGCTCCATGTCACAATTTTAGGATTTCCTCCAGTAAAATATGAAGTAGATAATAACTCCTTAAAAATATCTAGCAAGATGCATAGTTCATACTCGACCTCCTCTTCTACAAAAATGCTGCTAGCCTGGACCTGTTTTAATTCTCGGGGATGAACATAACAAATAAGTAGAAGGGTCCTTGAAATTTCTCTTCCTTGATAGCTCTACAAACAAATCATATTAGAAAGACCAAACTAAATGAATTTTTAACCACCTGTTCAACCAGTTCACCTATGGCATTTTCTGCCTTCCCAAATCTGATCATCAGATTGGACCCCTGATCCTTTAGCAACCTCCTTAAATCTTCCAAGGCAAAGAGGAGAAGCTCTAGCATTTCATTCGAAAATCCTGCAGATATGGAGTTCTGATGTACCAAGAATTACAGAGGCAGGCTAACTAGTAATATCTGCTTCATGACAGAAGACCATAAGTTGAATGTAATCAATCACAAGCGCTCACTATTTTTTTTTACACAACACATTTCTGATGCATTTCCAATGTATAATTGTGGTGTTGTTTTCCGGAGATGGTGACAATCATATTTCTTCAAGGCACGGGAGGTTCAGGATCATGTTTGTGATGCATCAATCATCCCCAACTCTGCACTAGTTGCAAGATGCAATAAAATCTACTAGCTATTGTGGCATTATTACTTGCTGTTACAGTTTTGAACAAGTAAAACCTTCTTGTAACTATCATATAACAGTTTCCAAGATGAATCGATTTCTCCTAATCATTATGAAATTGCCTATATATAAAGGAAACGATGATATTCAAAGATGTTCAAATATCACATACACCACATTTATCTGACAGACATGCAAATGCTTCAAAATGTGTTTGCGAAAAAGATAGCATTTCATGACTTCTTCTCCACAAAAATATTAATGCTCGAACAATACGGTTTCCATTCATTTATGTGAAAGCTGATTGCTTTCATTTGCAGAGAATAGTTTCAGCTCAAGCATATGTATTTCCACTAGTAGACAAATTGACACCAACTATAATTCCTTGAACTAAAGCTTACGCGAGAGAATGCGGCGATCAAAGACATAAAGAGGCACAACAGAGCGATGCTGGGAGGCAGCTATAAGCCCAGGGTGATCCTCGACGCGAAGATCATGCTTGTACCACAGAATGGCAGTTCCAGAGTTGCCCGCCGCCCCGGATTCCACTCTGGCATCGATGGCGGAGGCAGAGAATCGTACCCTAGCTCCCCGCACGGGAAATGCTTGTTTTCTGGATACTGGAACTGAAAGTAGACGAGGGTGAACCAGAAGCGCCATGAGAGGACGGGAACAGTGGAATTCAGGAGTCAAGATCGCGTTTGTTTGGCCATCAACTGACCAGATTTATCAAGGGTTTTGATATATAAGCGTGTGTGTGTATCAGTCCGTGTGTGCGATTGAGAAGCATGAGACGGAAAATGTGTGCTCCAAGGCTGTGATTGCACAGAGATTGTGGTGGACAAACGCCGCTGAGATTCTGTGGGTGTCGTGTGCGCGAGAGAGATTTTGTACACTTCCGCAGCTCGGTTGAGAATCCAACGGCTTGCAGGTGGAACGGGAAACGACGTCGTAGGGCTCGGGTCCAATGAACTTCAGAGTAACACTAACCAGCGGCTTACGTATAAAGACACAAACCATGAGAAAAAATCTGAACTAACTAAACTGACAATGGCGCTAATCTTCCATCAATCGTCATCTTTGACCACCAATCAACCCCATCTCCACCTCCACAAGCCGCTCCACTTCAAGCCCGGTAAAGTATCCATCAAATCCCAACAAGATTCTTCCACGGAAGAGGCCAATTCGGATTCGGGCCCATCTGCCGAGAAGCCCGGTGATTCGCCAGCTGGGTTGGGATTCGGTTCCCCTGCTGCAGCTTCGACCACGGCTTCAGCCAAGAAGAAGAAACCCAAGGAGAAGAGAGAGAGGGCCTCTATCGTTCGGCGAACGCCAGTGGAAAAACCCACTTTTGCCACTTCGCAGGAGGCTTCTCGAGTCGAGGAGCTGAGGAAGAATGAGAGTGCTTTTCTGCTGGCTTGGTTAGGCCTCGGCGCGATTATTCTTCTGGAAGGCATTGCTCTTGCTGCATCAGGTCTGCCTTTAGATCTCAGTGATAATAAATTATCGCCCTTTTGTTGATTCGTATAGGTTTATCTATGTATTTTGGTGGTGATGTGACATATTCCTTAGGATTGCAGAAGAAGCAGTGTTTCGAGATTATTATCATTGCTGTAATAAACTGCCATTTATGATTTAGAAGTTTGGAACTATTGACGGACATGGTTGGATTGGATTCTGCCATGCAGGATTAGAAGAATTCCTATCTGCTTTCCTTTTTGGGGGCCTAATTCAGTTTCCACTTATTTGAGTTTCTATTGCTGGAACTGCAATTAAGGTTCCTCCTATGCTAGCTTCTATGGTTGGACCAACTATTACGGTACTATGTGGAACTAAATTTTTACATTGAAGTTGATTGAGACTAGATCTTGCATAAAGTTGATTGTTTCTTGTTTCCTTCTTGATACCCCTACTTAACTGCGGAAGCTGAAGTAAGTTGTAGGATCGGTTTCTTGACAGACAATTCCTTGTATAAAACAATAATCTGTGTAGTTGTTCTAGCCTAGCCAGGTAAATTTGCTTCAGTGTACCAGCTTCAGAGTTGTAGTACTTGAGATTTTTTTTTGTGGATTTACACCTAAGGAATGGATTTTTGCGGCTAGCATGTTTGGCATTCGAGCTAGTTACCGCCTTCTTTTTCAGATCTTCGCGTATATTATTTGTGAACAATCAGTCTTACCTATAATTCAGCCTTGGTATTGAAGTTCTCTTCGTTCTTCTGTATATAATTCTTCCGAGGCATTTTAGGGTTCTTTCATTGAATTCCCTACCATCACCTAGCTAAGGAATAACGCATTTGACATTGTTTAAGTGACATTAATTGATGGTGGGATGGTAGGATGTAAAGGAATGGCCGGAAAGCTATTATGGAATGAACTTCTACTTCATCAAACTGCACAACTGTATCAAGGGACAGTCAGACTCTTACATATATCCCTAAACCCTAAACCACTATTTATGTGCATAATTAAAAAAAATTATATCTTTTTACTAATATGGTGAAATGTAATTATTGATCATTTTTTATAAAATAAATTTATTTAAAAATGAACTTTGTATAAAATGAGATTGAAAGTAAAAAGTTTGAATAGAGAAAAATTAAAACAAATAAAATGAACTAAATATAGAAGGAATGAGAAGAAAAATAAATATAAAGAATAGAAGTATATTTTAGTCAGTTAACATTTGACAATCAATGTAATTACTTTAAACCTCTTCTTCTTAACACATAGTATAAATAGATAAATAAGCCCTCCCTTTTTAAAACATTGGAGAATGAAAGTTAGTAGTTATAATTAAATTTATTAAAAATGATTTTTAAGGGAATCCATTAGTTGATCTATGTAGTTATTTTAGGGAATTAAGGCTTAAATAATAGTATAGATAATTTGTTAGGAATACAAAATTTAAAATAAATAGAGAGAAGATACAGAAAATTAATAGTGGCGATGGAGAAGGTTGGGGAACAAAATTAATTGATTTGTTGGGTATACAAAATATTTTTAAAAAAATGGAAGAAAGAGAGAAGAGAAAGTGGAGAAAAGATGGAGATAACTGATGGACAAGGATGGAGAAAACATACACAATTATATTACTATCTGAACTATTAGCATTTAGGATAGGGGAATTTTAGGACTTTCGTTTAAAAGACCAAAATCCCCTTCACCCTACCTGTAATATTATACATAAATGAAAGATACATGTCTGTTTATCTAATGATAATTTGTTGATTTTGTTTCAAAACTTGTAAAATGTATTGCAACTCTTTTGTTAATGTGCCTGCAGGTTTTCTACCAGAAGCGTGGGACGACTTCTTTGTCAAGTATCTGTACCCGTCTTTCACGCCAACAGTCTTCTTGTTTGTCGCTGGAACTGTCGCCTATGGAGTTTTGAAGTACTTGCAGAATGAAAATGCTAATAGTAAAAACTGAAAAAGCCTGCAGCGCTGAGTCATTCATCTGGTTCTAAGAGGTGGATCCAGTTTTGCTGGCATGATAACTATTTTCTTCTGAACGCACATTTTCTTGTATTTCTTGTCAGGGCTGCAATGAAAATTCATTATGACATTAAAAAATATCGATATGAGAAGTTGTGGATGAGATTTTTCCCTCTGCCGCAGCAGCATGATCCTCCTTTCAAGATGAGTCCTGGCAAGCATGATTACCTCTATCGTTTCTTTGTTACTTTTTACTAAGCATATTACTTCCGATTTCGAAAATTGATCTCAATATACATCCATATAGTAATGCTCTTTTATCAGGAGAATTTTTGAGTTATGATTTGCTGGACATATTTTCTGTCGTCCTCACGTCCAGTTTTTGTATTTGTTCAAACGCTCATCATTCCTGGTTTGGTGAGACTTAAGAGATGGTTGTTATTTTCAACATAATATTTGTTGCATCTTCATGGCAACATAGTCATCCCAACTTTAGCTTCCATAAAGTCAATGGGAACTAAGTTATTTCAAAGAACAAATTTCATTACTCTTTTGGAAGTTCGACTTATTGGCATGAATGTTAAAGCTGTCCTCACCCTGGAAACTACATAAATCATTGCTGTTTTCTGAATTCACCTTAAATAGTAGTTTCTTTTGGGAGGGGGTGGGGTGGGGATTATATTAGTGCATTTGGGCTTTAAATGTTATCGTACACCAAAAGGATTCACTCCATCTGCACGATATCTTAGAGCAAAAGAAACGGGGTCGACGCTGAAAATCTGAGGCCACCGATTCAGTTCTCTTTGGCTGGTGATATTCACTGACCATAGATAAGAACTTTTGATGAGCTTGTTTCTTGGCGGCCTCTCAAGCAATCTGTCTCATCAAGCACAACTGCAAAGACCAGGCATGTGTATATGATTTACATTGTTGCTTTCTTCCCATCATGTCTGCTGAAGAATTCAGTTTCATTGTATCATATTTCAGCAGCTTTTTACCCTGAATTTTCTCAGAGAAGCTTTAGAATTGCAGACAGTTGAGTGTGAAGGATATATCATGTTGTCCCTTGATATCTTTGCTATGACACATTAAAAAAGTAGATCAAAATGAAGCTGCACTAGTAAGTTGCCAGACATGAGTCAGGTGACATTAGGCAGAAAACTTCCCCTTTCTCCGTTAACCAAACCCAATTCCTTGTTATCATTTTTGAAAGCCGAAAGACATCACCTGAAAGATGATCCCATCTCTAGTCATATCAACTGTTCATACATGCCAACGACAGGATTTGATCTGAAACCTCTAGGACGTGGTCGGAAGCCAATACTTATATTCCTGTGTCATAAATCAGAAGGAACAAACCAATGCTAGCTGGATCACTAAATTATGAAATGATGAAGATGATCCAATGACCTTGAAACGCTGTTGGCGCTTTTCTCCATCCACTAAGAATGGGCTGGCTATTTCTTGTAGGATGGTCAATTTTCTGAGGTCCCCTCAATCGTTTTTCACCTTGCAGTTGTTGATTGCTCCCACTTCCCTGCTTAGGCCAATCACTACACGTTAAGCTTGCCCCCACATGACGTGGTGGCTGGGAGTCAAGCCAATCAATATCGTTTCCAAGTTGCTGTCATGGGTCATCTGAGTAGATTTACTCATGATGTGAGATAAATTTACAAGAAAATGTTACAAGTATTGGGCTGTCTGGTGCTGATATTTTCGGAGTAACTGTTAAAGGAGTTAGGTTTGTGGTTGAAGAATTGGAGAAAAGGATTTATGAGAGAGAGCGTTTGTTTTGGTGAGCAGCGAAGGATTGGGTAGAACCCGAAAATCAAAACTATAATAAAATCGAGTTAAATCATATAAAACTAATCAAGTTTTGGTCACAGTTTACGAAAATCAAACTATTAAAATCCATAAATAAATATATTTTTAAATCATAATTTTTCTTATTTTTAATTCAATTTTCATCCACATTATTGTAATTTATCCTCGAATATTTCTTCTTCATATAAAAAATTTAATTAATCAAACGAAAAGTTTCTTCTTCAATTTTGGACATTTAGTGCATGTGAAAATTTATTTTTAAATTATAAATTATTTTATTTTTAATTATAAAAATAAAATTATTTGAATTTAAAATGTAAATATATTTAAAATAATAAAATAAATAAAAGCCAAAATTAAAAAAAAAAAGAAAAAAAATTGAGAGAAACACAAATAAAAATAATAAGTTAAATGAAAAGAGAATAAGACAAGGGAGAAAGAAAAGAATAAAAAATTTAAAAAAATTAAAAAAAAAATTAAAATGTAATTTGTCATTGTGCATTGTGCAATGAAAAAATCTTATTACCTTAATAATATATATAATAGAGATATGAACCTTATTATAATTTCACTTGGCGTTGATTAAATATTTTAATAAGATACTATTTTGTTGTATATTTTATGCGTTAAATTTATTTCCGTTATTTTTTGTAGTATTTTTATTATATTAATATAGTATATTTAATACTTGAAATTAAATTTAAATATTTTTTCAATATTTATTATTTTATTTATTTTATTATATTAATTAATATTTAAAATATAAATATAAGATCACTGGTTCAAGTTAATCTTTTAATTGGTAAATTTTTCATTTTGATTATCGGTTGATTTTTAGAAGCCCGCACAGAGTTTAATTTAGGCACAGTTACGGCTTTTCCGCCAACATTGACTCTTGTCCTTCTCTGCACACAGTGGTGCCATTGTTAGACTCGTGTATGGTGATTATTATGTGACCGTCTCTCAACCAAAAAATTAGGAAAAAATAAAATAAAAATCTGGGGTCGTTCAAACTCTACACTGCATGTAAGAGTTAACGTGGAAAGAAAATTTTGGTCCAAAAATTCCTGTTAACCCATGTTTAGGGTGTGGAATCAAGTAAGTAAAAGAAAAGGGAGAAATGAAAAACGTAAAGGCAAAAATAGCATTAACTAATCTGCAGTGCAATAATATGCCCCGTATATAACTATATGTATCATCTGTTTACTATTGTCACATTTGAATTTTGCCGTGCTTGTTGAATGTGACAATTCAAATGGTATGCAGGTAGAGTAATGAGACCAATAATTGTGGCACTACACTTCAACTTTTCTTCTCTTTTTCTTTCCTCTAACAAATTATTACAAGAAGAGATGGCAAGTCACTCTAGCCTTTAAGACAAGTTAATTATCATTCATGTCTAATGTTTATTGATTTAGTTTAGCTGAAAAAAATTAAGGTTGTGATGAGGATCCAAAGTCTTTAAGGGTTTTGCAGTAACTAACAGTGTTTATAAATTAAATTATTCGACTCCAATTCAATTAAATTCAAAAATATTTTTAAATCTTATTACAATTGAATTCAAATTTTGAAAATTTTTTGTTCAAACTCAATTTTACAACTTTGGCTCTAATTTGAGTTTGAGTTCCACTGGTGCAAATTTGAGTCAAGCTACATTCGAACGTTATTAAGATTAAATTGCTAGTCAAATTCAACTCTTTGACATTCTTATCTTGGATAATTCAAAACAAGTAGACTAATTGTTAAGGTTATGTATGTCAATGTTTTACATATGTGTTTTTTCAGTGTATTTTTTTAAAAAGTATGTAAAAGTAAAAATAAATAAATTTTATAATATATAATAATTATAATTTATGTTTTTATAATATATGAAGCAAAACAAACGTAGCCTTAATATTTACAACACATCAAAAAAGTGGCTTTGATATAATAGCACCATGCATGCTTTGTCCTTGAATGAGAAGCCATTTACAGTAGCAGCCCTAGAGTCAATTAATCAAATTGAAAACATGTCCCTGATTAAGTCAGTCACTTTACAGAAAGCCACTTTAATTTTGGTTTTTTTAGAGAGAGAGAGAGAGAGTACATAAGAAAATGAAAAGGAGAGAAATCCATAATTCGGTTTGAATCCCAAAGTGGGTGAGACCCAAGACAAACAGAAACGGGCACACTTGGGATGTGCTGTGTGTACACGTATTAGGCAGTAGAATGATTGGTTTTGATGTGATGGATGGATTGATTCGGACATGTTCGTATAAATCTGCATCGGATGCTCCGTTCTATCGTTTGAAGGTGACTACTGTTTCTCCGAAGAGTAATTGGGTATAGATGTATTTATTTAACTTGAAGGTTTTTATATGAAATTTGAATTTGAATTTTTCATGATGTATACTTGAATATTTGTGGCAACGTTCGTTTAAAATAACGAAAATTTTACAGAGTGTAAAAATTATGTTTAGTTAGAAAATTTTGGTGGAAATGAGAATTTGAATTTGATTGAATTTAATCATGTTTAGATACAAATTTGGAAGGATGAGAATTTAGTATAAAAATTTAGAGATGTGCAAAAATAGAAAACAAAAGGAGATAAAAAAAATGATATGTTGGTATGCTGTATATTTGAAATAAATAATTTAAATAGATGCAAAATTGAATCTAAACATATAATATACACACACACACACACACACACATTATATTATTAAGTTAATATGTCTTTCTGGTTATGAAATATTAAATCATACATTTACCTTTAATTTAATTTTTTTCCTATTCTTTTTTTTCTTTTTTTCTTTTCTCTTTTTTTAATTTATTATGTTTATTTATATTTTCTCTCAAAGTTTCTATCTTTTTTAAATTCTTTGGGTTATTAAAAAATTAATTATTTTTATTATTTTAAATTATTAACTTTATAATTTATAAATAAACTTGTACATAGAATGTGTCACTTTCACTTTTATACATAATAAGTTTGATGGTGTATAGAGTTTTAATAATATAATATAAATATGAATATATATATATATGTGTGTGTGTGTGTGTATACATATATATAATTATTAATTTTGATCGTAAAGGTTTGGTGATTGAATGTTTAGTATTTATGTGTATATTTAAAATTTGAATTAAAATCTTAATTCGCAATGATTGAACCAACGGCGGTCTCAAAAAAGTTGACCTGGAAAATTTTTAATATTGGATTTCAAAATTTTAAAAGTTCAGATTATATATTTATTTAGATAGTATTGAATTATCATAAATATTCAAGTCAACTAGTACAAATTTAAAATATTTTTTAACCATGCATGTGGTTGATTTGTATTTTAATATGGAGGAATTTTAATTTTACTTGAAAAAAATTATATTTCTCTATTCAGTTACAAGATTTCAATACAATTGTAATACAAAATTTCTTTCTACCTTTAAGAGAAGCTCACGACTGTATTCGCCAAAATGAATCTTATATACTCTAGTTTTTTTTAAAAGCATTTATATGCTTACAAATTCAAATAATAAACAATTATCAAAAATTAATTAAATATGACATATAAGTTTAAAGCAAAAATATTAGATACTGAATCATAAAAAAAGTAAATATTTAACAAAATAAATAAATATTTGAACAAACAAAATTTGAACCTATAACCTCTTCAATAAGTCATGTTCCCCTTGAATACAACCCTTGGATTGCATCACTAACACCATAGATCTTACATGTCCAATAATCCAATGGGTAATAATCCTTTTTTATTTAGTTCAATAATCAATTTTTCGGTTAATTTATTAGTTCCACACAGCAACAAAGTTTCGAAAAATGAAAACCATTGAAAAAATATTTTTAAAAAACACAAATTACTAATTAAATAATGTGCAATCAGATACAAAAACATACATTTACAGTAACATAGACCACATTATAATCATAATTTACCTTGGAAAAAATTTCAACCACTTAAAACATTAAGGCTATGTTTGGGAGAGCGATTTTTGTTTGGTGTGATATTCTATAAGAGTTGTATTTTAAATAGTAATATATTTGATAATAATATTTTAATGAAATAATATTATAATTTATTTAAATATATATAATATGATAATTAATAAAAATAATAATTATATAATATAATATAAATAAAAATAAATATATATATATATATAATATATAAATATTAATTTGATTTTAAATAGATATATTAATTAAAAATAATTAATTAATTATATACATATATAATAAAAATATTTAAATTTAAATTTAAATAAAAATATTATTAAATAATATATTTAATTACGTTTAAGATATTTGGTAGTTAAAAGTTTGGCCTCCAAACATAACCTAAGTTTAGCCACTCATTCGGCCTTTGAATGACTTAGGTACCTGCCTAGTATGGATCCAGTTGGGTGTTGCCAAGACAACTTCCTCACCTCCAAATTAATTAGATGATAACAGTTTTACGTCTAATTAAATTCGGATTTAAATTTAAATAATTTTTTAAAATTTAATTTTACTGCATAACTCAAATTCTTGTTTAATTTTGAATTTTATAAAATTAAGACAAACAATCTTAGAAAAACTTCAGTTAAACTCGTTACTACTCTAAACTCTACAGCGTGCTTCACTTTCCTGTAATTAAAGCTTAACTTCATCAAATATAGCAAAACGTCATTTCACTTTCACACCGCTCTCCCGCTTGTCGGTTGTCCTTTTGTACAGCTTTTTCCATATTTCAAATTCAAATTCTACGGAATCCCCCAAAAGCAATCAAAGTATCTGCAACAAGGAATATGTCGTGCGCTTGTGTGTCCAAAAAATTTTAAATGATTAAATAAAATTAAAAAAAAAACATTATCCTGTTCCCAAATTCAAGTTAATAACTCAACAAGCGGGATTTAACAAACTGGTTGTGCAATACAAACAAGAACCAAAAATCAGGACACAGATTATAGAGAGCAAGAAGAAGAAAAGGCAGAGACCCATAAAAAATATATATATATAATTAAACCACTTCTTAATTTATACTAATCTAGTGCATTAGGGCCAGTGCAGTAATTAACGAGATTGTTCCAAACCCACTGGACCAAGAACCTCCGTCGGATTCCGTTCATGTTATATGCGGCGCCACCCTTATCGTTCAACATCTGCCCGGTGTACGACCCGCCTCCGCCTGTTCCGTAAATGCCCTCGCACAAATCAGCTATTTCCACGGGGAACACCGGGTCCTGACCAGCGTACCAAGCGTTGACCAGTGGGTTGGTGGCCAACTCTGCTATTTCGTGGGCTATCACGCTTATCATGCCGTCCACCCCAACGTCGCCGTTTGGAGCCTTCATGGGCTTCAGGCCGGGGATGTAAGTCGGCACGGCAAACGGGTACGCGCACACGCCCGGGCAGTGCTTTGCGGAATTGCCGACCCAGGCGTAGGGTAGAGTGTACCCGACGATGGACGGGAACGTGAAGTAATGGAAGCCACAGACATTGTTGCAGAAATCCTGTACGTACACGTCATCCGACGTCAGCAGGAGGTATACCCCGCTCCTGGCGTTGATTGGGAGAGGACGCGTGGAGGCGAAGACCGCGGATTTTATCACCGACTGCACGGAGAGGCGCGTGAGCGACTTGCCATGGGAGCAAAACCTGTCGTTTTTCTCCTCTCCGATGTGGACGTTTCGCGAGATGTTGGCGCCGGTTTGATCGGTGTAAAGCTGGACGGTTTTCCACCAACCGGACACCGACGGCTGCTTGGAGGCCGCGGCGGAGATTGAGCCGATGAATTCGCGAATAATGCGCTTCTGAGAATTCTGCCACCTGCCGTACCATATGGGGTAGACGGTGATGTTGGCGGTGAGAACCGGGCCCATGTGGTACTTTAAGCGAACAAGTTCCGACGAGCCTTCGTACTTTTTAGAACCACCGAAGAGAACGTCCGTGGAGTTGGGCTTAGCGTTCGGCCATGGACGCCAGCAAACAACGGGCCCAGCGGAGAAAAGGAAAACGAAGAAAAGCGGGGCGAGAGTACTCGCCGTAGTGAATGGTTGTGCCAGTTGCATTATGGGGGAGTGAGGAGTGGCTACTGGCTACTGGCTACTGGCTACTGGCTACTGAGTTATTTATACTGAAAATTCGAACTCGTACCATGGCTAAAAGGATGGGGGACCTCTTAAATGGATGCCAGATGGACTCCTAAAAATGGAGGAGAAGTGGGCCTACGGCGGTTTGAGTGTGACCGTGGCTTTGCCGGGTTTGATGCAATGTCCGGCCCGGATTTCACATTCGGGTTTTGGCGGCAAGATGGGTAGGAGGGGTATTTTCGGAAAATAAGCACGCGATTTTGATCATTCCGACGCGAGGTCTGTGCGCTTGTTACATTTTGAATCCCAAACTCAAAGGCTACGATTGTTTTTAAATTTTAACATATATTTTTAAATATTTTTATTTTTAAAATTATATAAAAATAAAAAACGAAAGAAATAAAGTTTAAAAATATAATAATTATCTATATATGTTTTTAGACTGTAAAATTTTAAAACAAAAGCCTATGTTTGGTTACAATTTTCGTCATTTTTTTAGTTTATCAAAATTTGTACAATTTAAATAAATATTTCATTATTTTTAAAAAAATTAATTCAATTTTTTTCTCTTACATATATATATATATATATACTATTTTTGAAATTTAATTATTATATTTATTTATAATCAAATAAATATTTATAGATACATATATTTATATTTTCATACATATACACATAAAAAAATAATAATTATCACTATATATAATTACACTACTCAATTATTATTATTATAATATATTTTCCACATCCATATACACCAATTCTAATAAATCAAAATTTTAGCCTCATCAAAATTTTTCATCCAACCGTAATTTTCGTCCTAACAAAGTTCCCATCAATTTCACATCCGACAAAATACAATTCGGACAGAACATAATCTTTGGAAGGTGGGGAGCACAGTAATCCATTGTAGTGTTGGCGTTCACCAAAGACCTGTCACTGCTCATTGTCTGTAGGGAATTGACATCATTATCAGTCCATTGCTTTCTCTTTCAATTAAAACAAGGGGCAGCGTCCAAGATATTTTTCGATATTGTTTGTGTTTTTAACTCGAGTGTTTAAAGTTGGCGCCCCCTGCCCTTCGGCAACGCAACGACCTATAATTAAACTCGGGGTAAATCGGTCATTTTCATATATATCACGTGAAATAATAGTATTCATTTGTCGGGGAGCGCAAGCGCCACTATTTCACGTCAACCACGAGTTTAGGACTGTTTTCGTTTGGACTGGCCATAAAAAATAGTAAATTGTATTGATATTCAAATGCATTAATAAATATATATAATTGAACTCACATGTTTGGTATTTGCACATTTGGGGCATGTTATGTTCATTTTTTACTCCCCCACAGAGTTTAGGCAATGATTGTTGCTGCATTACGATTGGAAGAAAATTTGAGTAATACGAGTGTGAATAAAAATTTATATTTAATTTATAAAATTTAAGTCGTGTAAAAAATATTTATATGTATATTTAATATGTAATATTAACTAAATCATATGGTAATAAAACATGAATTAAATGAATATAGAAATTGAATGAATATTGTATAAATTATCTCATTATTGGTATATACAGAGAATGAAAAATGAATACGATTATTATTTAAAATTTTATTTCATAATTTGCAAATAGAAATGAATGTATAAGTACTATAAACTTGCTTATAATAACAAAATTTTCCTTAAACGATAAATTTTATATAATTTTACGTTATTGTTATTGTTGTACGTCTGAATTTGAATATTTGTTATTGTTGTGGTTGTAACAAATCAATAAACTAAGTTTGAATTGAAAAAATTGAATGAAAATTGGACTTATTTGAGCGACTCAATTGATCAAACACCTTAATTCATGTGATTTAATTGAATTTAAACAAGAATTTTGATATATCTAATACAAAATAATTGAATGAAACATCAAGTATAGTGAATCAATTTTTTAAGGAAGAGTTTTTTTTGGACCCTCAAAAATTTCAAGCCAAACATTGGGAGCTTAAAAAAATATCTTGGTTCCTGCTTTGCAAATTCTATACTCTTGTATTATTACTTAGCTCTTCGTTAGTCTTTTAATGATTTTTCCTAAATTATCCTTCATAAGTAATTTAGTCCTGTAATAACTATATTTAGTGTTTTAATCTTTTTCCCAACTATGCCCCCATTATCTCAATTAATTAACTAACACTAATCAACTCATCACATATTTTTTTTTTTTCAAACTTGAATTGAGAGTCAATAACTTTTATTTCTTAATAACAAGCCAATTCATTTTAAATTATAAAAATATCAATGCTACTCATCGTTGTCAAACAAATATCATATAATAGTAATTATTGTGTAATTTTGTACTTGTATTTAAACAAAAAATCATGACGTAGATTTTCTATATTCATACTAAAGTTTGGATAAATTAAGTTTGATACTTGTTTATCATGCAATACTATTCAAATTCTCTCATATCAATAAATAAAATTTTTATATAATTTTTACATACTCATGCAATGTACGCTATTACTGCTAGGTTAATTATTGGACTTCTTTTTCATTGATTAAATTCATTTCAGATGATAAGTTCTTGGCTTGATTCCACGTACCCGAAATTACCCAAAGTGGTCGCACTTTTGCTTTACATACATACACATGCATAGAGATGCCAAATTATGTGTAATTTATTTATTATGTAATTCCCCAACCAACCAAATATCAATAATATTTAAATAGGGTGTTGAATATTGATCATAAGACTGTCTTCGTTATTTTAAGATAATCATTTCCTCATTTTCGTTAATTTTTGCATCTAAAAGTTCAGGCAGAAATATATAGGTTAACAAATAAACGCAAAACGGGCGTAAAAACAAACAGAAATATAATAAATATAGCAACATAAACTCTATGAAATATCTAATTCGTTATTGTTTAAATAATAAATTCTTGATACGTACGTCTATCCACCTGCATATTATTTAAACATGTACTCCTTAAAGTGACTGTCGTTTTGGACTTGAAAATTGAAAACCCAAGGTACTATCTCTTGTTTATCTTCTATATATCTTTCTCGTCAATTATCTATTTTCTCTATTCTTTTTCAGCTAAATTTAATTTATGTTATATTCTTTTTCTTGCACTTCATATTTTCAATAATTGATTTTTATTTAAACAAATAGAAATTTAAAATTTACTATTATTATCGCATATTTAAAATATTTAATTTGTGTTAAATTATAAAACATAAAATACCATGCAAACTTAATATGATTTAGTGAAATAGAGATGCAATAATAAAATATAGTTTTATGCATGTACGTAATAAAACTATATTCTAAATTTTATATGCATATATATATTTGAGTGCGCATAGTAATTATTAACTAGTTAATAAAACCTCTACTGTTAATTTTCTCATTGACCACATCCTTACTCATTGAATTTTGATATACATTTTGTGCTGCACATATGGATGAAATCAATTTTGTAGCCTTACCAAAAAATGCAAAGATAAATTATTATAATGGGGAAAATTTTTTGAGGCAATTTAGGTAACTTCTTAAATTCAATTTCCAATATAAATTCTAATGCCCAAGTTCCCGATGGCTAAGTCGTGGATCTCTAAATTATAAAATGTACCTTACGAACTAAATACGGAGACGACATTTTCCCAAAAAAAAAAAAAAAAAGATCTACCATTGTGTGATTCCAGTTGAGATCGAATTTGGTTCGGTATGTTTAGAACCTAACTTTCAATTTTAAAATTACATTTTAAACTTTACCATCATAAAATATATCATTTAATAATATTTTATTCAAATTCAAATTTTCTCTCTTATATAAATAAATAATTATTTATTTTTTAATCATTACATTTATTTACAATCAAATATATATATATATATATATATATTATATTCATATTTATTTTTATTTATACCTCATAACACAATTATTATTTTCATAAACTATCACATCATTTAATCGTTATTATATGCTTTATATATGTATTCAAATAAATTATACTATTCATTTTATTAAAATATCATTTCAAAACATATTACTCATTTTAACAAAACTTCTATTAAATATTATATCTAATAAAAACCCTTCTCCCAAACGTAGCCACAGTAAATAAATTATAAAAAATTACCCGTTAAATAGAATATGATCGAATAGACCTAATGGAAATCACATTTTTAGTGCAAAGAATAATTTTCTTTTATTTATATCACCGGTGAAGATTTGTTGGATTGATTTCAAATCCAATAATGACAACCAAAATTCGACAACCGTGCTCGTCGGGAGACTTAAGCCTTGCAACGCTTTATATGAAGCATTTGAAGAAAACCATGGTCAAACGAGGTTCAAAATTCTTTTATTATATTTTATTTGATTGATACTCTTTGGAGTTTCTATGATGGGATTGGCACGTGGCACGTCTGACTTTAAATTGACACTTTTAACCACACCATTCATTGAAAAACATTTTTTTTTTTTATCTCTTCCTCGTTCGTATTCTTACATTAGTTCTATGTTTCTGCACTAATTTTCCTCTAATTTGCATCCCAAACAAAGCCTGAGACAATGTTGGTTACAATATTTTCGTTCTTTTCATCCCGTTAAAATTGATACAATCCAATAAAATTATTATTTAAATTTTAAAATCAAATTATTCTATCTTTATTATATGGACCAATATATAAAATTTAGTAATTACATTTATCAACAATCAAATTAATATTCACGTATAAAAACATATACTAGTATCATATATGTGTGTGTGTGTGTGTGCTTGCGTGCGTGCACTCTAAAAACTAATTGTTATTTCACGATATATTATTATATAATTAAAATTAGTACAATCCAACAAAGTTATTATTTAAATTTCAAAATCAAATTATTCTATCTTAATTATATGGACCAATATATAAAATTTAATAATTACATTTATCAACAATCAAATCAATATTTACATATAAAAACATATACTAGCATCACATATGTGTGTGCTTGCACGCGTACGCTCTAAAAACTAATTATTATTGTATGACATATTATCATATATTTCAATTATTATTATATTATATCTATACTGTATTAATAAGAGTTTAAGTTAATTTGGTTAAGCATTATAATTTTATAATACTATCCTTAATTAATAAATTTACATTGTTATTCTTAATAAAAAAAAAGGCAAAAACACTCAAATATAACTATACTTCTTTTCCATACTATATATCAATACTTCTACACTATGTATCAAGTGGAACGGATAGATAGTAAGCACTTTTACTTCTCAGTGTTAATTTACTTTAATGTCTTTCTCTATTTATATTACTTTCCACTTTTTGATATATTTTCTCTTTTACGTTTTACTTGTTTTTTTTGTTATCCTCTCAAATTTTTTCTCTTATTTATACAAATTGTCTAATATAATTTTAATTTATGATAACTTATTTTGTTCTTATTTTTTTGAAATAGAACGCATTTTATATTTTATTATCATTCATTGAAAAATACGTACATGCACAGCATTTGTAATTTTTGCTTAGTGATAAATTATAAAACAAAATTTATACAATAAACATAGAATTTTATGTATGAAGAAACAATATGTATTAGATTAAAGCGCACACTCATGGAGTGTGCTTATTTATCAAGCATATGTACATAATTATAGAAATTCAAACAAATTAAAATATTCATCCTATTAAAATTTTGCAATCAAACATAATTCTACTGCCCAATATGTTAGCCTGTTGATATATTCATTAAATTATTCTATATTTTAATTTATATTACTGGTTAAGACATTAAATAATCTTATGATTTATCTATCCATTAAAGTATTTTTCAAAGATTTCAGAACAAGTCCTAGTTATTTTAAAATTCACACTCAATGATATAAAATATAAAATATTAATATTATAATATAGACATGCACATGTTCCTATGAATATTCATTCTCACACACGCGTGTATCATATCATTCATTCATGTATAAAATATGCAGCTGCTTGCATCATATCATTCATTCCTCGAAGTACACACACTCTTTCATACTTCACCCACTTAGCCGATGATTTGTTTGGATGAAAATTTTGTTAGTATAAATTTGGTGTGAAAATTTAAGAATAGTGTAAAAATAAAAAAAAAAAATAAATAAAATTTATTACTTTAATGAATAACATGTTTAGAAGAAAGTAAAACGATAATTATTATTTTCAATACTCACATGTTTATCACAAAACCGAATGCAATATATCAGCCAAATCATAGCTTTGTTCGGATATAAATTTTGGAAGTAGAAAATTTGATATGGAAACTTGTGATGGTGTAAAAGTACAAGAGAAGGAAAATATAAAAATGTTATTTTAATATATAGTATATTTGAAATAATTGATTTAGATGAATTCAAAGCTAATGCCATTGCCTATGGGAACTTATGCGCTGGCCAAAACTGCCCCAGTTGTGGTGCTGAAGTAGAAGTAATTGAAAAGGGAAATTCCCACCTCACAGAAAGGTAAATAAAAATAGTTTGATACGCATATATTTTTTAATCAATATTAATAATAAAGAGTTCAATTGACTTCAAATACGTATATCTAATTCATGATTATGCATATAACAAAAGGAGATGCATTGTGATTTTCAATTTAGTATGAGCCTAAATATGTAGGGTTTTAATTAGACTTTAAACGGATAACAGTTTCACAATAAATAATTAGTAACAATGGTACACTTTATGTGTATGTAATTTATTTAAAAATTATAAAATTATTAAAATTAAAAATATAAATAATATATAAAGAAGAAAAAGGAAACTATAGGAAGAATTTGAAGAAGGAGAAAATTTAAGAGAAAATAAATAATTATAATAAATTAGAAGAAAAGAGAAAAAGAAAATCAGAAAAAATTTTAAAATTTTAATGATAATTATAATTTTACCATGTACATTAACTAAAAGTCTTTACTTTCATAATAATATAAGTATATATACGTAATGGTATGTTCATAATTATATTTTAGTATGTTTACTCTTTTTATTTAAGTTTAGTAATGTAAATAACTAATTAAAAAGAATACTGTAAAAACGTGCTTCTAAATTAATCCGACTTTTAATAAAATAGATTAGATAGTCAACAGAGAAGAAAGGGTTTAGGAGATGAACAGTATGTTAACTATAACATACTTATAAGCCTAATGGGGACAAGTCCTTACAAAATTGGTTTCAAAGTTTAATATAAAGCATAGGGTCCACTTTGAAAATTACTAAGAACAATTATCGAAGGACATTAATCTGTTAGGCTAAATTTAATGGTGTGTTCGAACATGGAGGGTTCTTGTAAAAATATGTTAGGTTTTTTAAATTTAAAAAATAATAATATTTTTGTTATTAAATATCGGAATTATAATTATTTAATTTAGTCATTTTAGTTTCAAAATTTGACGTTAATGAGATTTTATAAATTATTTTATATTATTTAAATATTCCGAGATTTTTTTTTTTTTGAAAATAAGATATAACTTACAATTATAAGATAAAAATGCTTTTTATAAGATAGAAGAAGAGTTTACAAGATTCTTCGAATAAATTTAATCAGACGCAAGCACCCTCTTTATTATAACCCCCTTTCTTGTAATAACAACTAATTATATTTAAGTTCGGAAAATATTGAAATGTAAATTAATTGTATTATAATTGAATGTTGATAGTGCCATTTTGCTATTTTAAAGTAAAAATGTATCGTAATATAATACCAAGGAATTTAAATTATGATGTGTCGAACTGAGCATAAGAGCATCCTATTTTTGAAGAGAAGTTTATTAACAATAATATTTCATAAAAAAAAGTTTGAAAGTTATCAAATTTTATTTTATTTTGAGAATCGAACGTAGAGTACTTTTTTTAAGGGAAGAGTTTTTTTGGGATATTTTTACTTTATTGATAGTAAAAAAATGTAGTTTATAAATGCTTTAAAAATAAACTAGTTTATAAATTTCAGTACCTAACATTTTCTTATTTGTTTAGCTTCTATATTAAAATATAATCCTATGGATGTCATTGCCTTTTATTTTATTTCTGAATTTCTACATATATATATATATATATATATATATAAGAGGATTTCTAATGTAGTTATTTTGAAGTTTATTCAACATGAGGGAAAGCAATAATATGGTTTAAAGTATTTTTGAGATTTGTAGACTTGATTAGTGTTTTTGAGTTATGTTAAAATAAACAAAAAGTGCCCCTCAATCATGGCCAAAAAATGAAGGATGTCATTGGTTATGATTTCGTTATTATATTTAAGGAAGGTGATAAAAAATATAATTGCACAGAAATAAAAAAGGATTTTTCAAAATTTAAAGGGCTAATGGGAGATAAAAATATAACAAGGATAGTTTATGTGATATATAAAAGATGTTAAATAAGAGAAAAAAATCTAGTAATTAATTATATAATTGTTGGGTAAATTGGGTTTACGGCACTAAATTTAATTATGTAATAAATTAAATATAATTATTACATTGCGAAATGATACATAGGAACAATTAAAGTTCAATGAAAAGATGGGTGATGACAGCACGTGAATCCCGGAGTGAATGGCGCTGCCCTCTTAATTATGATTCCCACGTAAGAATTAGTATATGGGCCCACCTGACTGCAATTGGCGGGCCCAATATGTTTGATTTTTTAAAATAGCACCTTAATTGGGCTCATGTGGGCCCATTTCCTTTCTCGGTTGGCAGATATTTGCGGTGCAAGTGGCTCCGAGGCAAATGACCACTCGCGTTTCATTTCTCGCGTCGCACACGCGCTGTCGTCCGGCGTTCGGAATGCGTTGGGACCGGGGGACTCTGTAGCCAAACCCCCTTCACGCGTTGGCGTGTGAGAGTAACGTTGGATCGCAGGTGGTTAGGTAGTCCTGGGTTGGAGCAGTTGTGTTGGCCCAACAATGATTCTAGGGCACAGCAATACCAAAGAAAGGGCTTACTTTAACTATATAAATTTATATAAAAAAAAAAAAAAAACACTATATAAAGTGTTTGATATTTTGTATTTTCAATAATAACTAACTTTGATTTTGAAAAATAAATATAAATGAATTAAAATATCTTTAGTATTTTTGATTTTCCTTTCATTACTATTATTTTAAATTCTTTTTCTCTCTTTTTAAAAAACTAATATTCATTTTTTTATTTCATATCATTTTTTCTTCCTATATTCCTGAAAATATATAATTAAGCAATTTTATTTTAATATTGAGGCATGCACATTTGCAAACATTAAGCGGATTAAGCATACTACTAAGCTACACAGACACACACACTACGACCATCAACCAATCTCCGGAAGTCGGAAAGCCTATTTTTACTTTTCCTTTTAATTTGTTTTGATTTTGTATTTTCTTTTTATGATTTTTCTCACTTTCAATTTGCTCTCTTCTATTTTCTTATCTTAAGTATTTTTTATATCTCTAATTTTAAATAGTATTATTTTCTTATCTTAAGTATTTTTTTATATCTCTAATTTTAAATAGTATTATTTAAAATTCAATAATTTCATGTTTTTTAAATAATTTTATACACATATAGAGCATGCCGACTTATATAAATATAATTGAATTTATTTTTAAGTAAATCCAAAAAATTTTCTTTATGACTTTTTAAAAATTCAAATACAAAATTATGTTGTAAATGTGTGAATATGTGTAAAAAAGATAGATAACTTTAATTTGTTTGATAATTTAAAATGAACTAGCAAGAGATTAAAATAAAAGTAATTAACTCTACATTTTAATTTGAAAAAAGAAAAGGAGAAATATTACGAGTTAGTTGGTATTAATTAATTAATTGAGACAATAAAAAAGTATATTAGATAAAAATGGTAATTATTACCAAGGACGGGATAGAATAAACACAATACTAGCCTATAGAGTCTTTCTGGGTTAGCCCAACACCTTGACAGACTTTTCTGGCCCATTAGAGCCCATTTATCATGAGTCCAGGAGCCATGTCCTCTGAAGGACCCAAATTGGTTTGAGCCCAACCCATTCATTTCTCCGGGTGAGTTGGGCCATCCCCATTTTAGTATCAGTAACTCATCAAACTTTGAGGCAACTCCAAAACATTGACTAGAGAGTTGGTATCTCTGCAATCCTCCATAAAGAGACCAGTGACATGTATTTGATACTTCAAGAACAATACAAATTCTTCATAATTAGACAAAAGTTGCTTTATTGATGCTGATAGAGATGGGGATCCACGTCTAGGTAAATTAAATAAATTGTCTTTAAGGTCAAATAAATAGTACACCAAGTGCCAAAGAAGCATCTAAACTCCCTAATAATAAAGGTGTGGGGTGCATGTAAAGACAGGTACAAGAACGATTGAATCTGTTGAATAGAATACGACTAATTTGAAAGCATCATATGTGGCAACAACCCATTGTACCTAGTGGGAACTCCCAATCAAATTGGAAAACAACTTTGTTGTATTTGCTAGTAAAGTTCAACCAAATTGACAAGACTTAATGCATGGGTCTGTATATGACCACAAGCAGTGCATGGCACCATATTTTAATTCAAAATTAAGGATTTATAGGTTTCTCACAATTTTATATAACTCAATTTTCATAACTTCTTCAAATGCAGACATTTTAACTCAACACTTGAGAATTTTCTCATTAATTCCTGATATGCTTCAGTAAGGGTTTTTTTTCCTTAATGCATGGCTATCTAAAAAGAAATAAAGTAGGCTATAACTCTTACCAAATTAATGAAAATGGTGAAATATTATTTCATAGGTTTGGTGAATTAGATGATCTAAATAAGGTAACTGCATGAAAAAAGTGTAAAAGGCACGTGAAACCCATAATTCATAAAGTAGTTAGTCGTGAAAAGATGATACGCCAGTACCTCCTATAATAAGTAACCAGCGACATGTGTCTTGACAGGCTGAAAGCCCTCTTTACTATTTATGTCTGGTCTTTGACTCCTAATCAACTCTCTTCCTTACACGCGTCTTTTTTCTTTCTTCCCTTGTCTTTCCTCTTTCTCCTCTCCGAAAAACTTCCCATTCCGTCTCTCTGCATCTTTTCCTTTCTCTGTAAATATGACAATCCAAATCTTGTATTCTTCGAGCCATTAGTGCATTGCGTTCTTATACGTGTCTGAAATGGAAAAGTGATGCATGTCCCTGCATGACACGATATTGAAGATGAAGCCCGACAGGCCTCCACACGCGCATCGCAGATGGTCCAAATACTCGGCCGCCTCGAAGATCGTCTTCTGGGCCTGCATTTTCGCCGCCTTGATCCTCTTCCTGATCTTCCATTCTCCTTCTCCCGATATCGCCTCCTCCGAGCGGCGTTCCACGGCAACATGGGGCGGCCGGGATTGGGAAAGGCGCGTCCAGGCGTCGGCTCGGCCGCGTTCCCATTCCCCTTCCCACACGGCCGGCTCGGGCCATCTCTCCGTCCTCGTGACCGGGGCCGCCGGATTCGTCGGCAGCCACGTCTGCGCCGCGCTGAAGCGGCGTGGGGACGGAGTCGTGGGGCTCGACAATTTCAACAACTACTACGACCCTTCGCTCAAGAGGGCCCGTCAGAAACTTCTGGAACAGGCCGGAGTCTCCGTCATCGAAGGGGACATAAACGACGTCGCTATACTCAACAAGCTATTCGACGTCGTCGCCTTCACGCACGTCATGCACTTGGCGGCTCAGGCCGGCGTTCGCTACGCCATGAAGAATCCGGCCTCTTACGTCCACAGCAACATCGCCGGCCTCGTCAGCGTCTTCGAGGCCTGCAAGTCTGCAAACCCTCAGCCATCGATTGTCTGGGCTTCTTCCAGTTCGGTGTATGGACTCAATTCCAGGGTTCCCTTTTCAGAAAGAGACCAAACAGACCGTCCGGCCAGCCTGTACGCAGCCACCAAGAAGGCCGGCGAGGAAATTGCTCATTCATACAATCACATCTACGGCCTCTCCATCACGGGATTGAGGTTCTTCACGGTTTACGGACCATGGGGACGCCCTGACATGGCCTACTTCTTCTTCACGAAGGACATACTGAAAGGGAAACCGATATCCATCTTTGAAGGCCCTGATCACCGCAGCGTGGCCAGGGATTTCACTTACATTGACGACATTGTGAAGGGCTGCGTGGCCGCCATAGATACTGCACGGAAGAGCACAGGCAGTGGAGGGAAGAAGAACGGCACGGCGCAGTTGAGGGTGTTCAATCTTGGCAACACTTCGCCTGTTCCTGTGACCGAGCTTGTGCGCATATTAGAGAGGTTGCTGAAGGTAAAGGCCAAGAAGAATGTGCTGCCGATTCCCAGAAACGGTGACGTTCTGTTCACTCATGCTAATATCAGTTACGCCAAGAAGGAGCTTCATTACAAGCCTACGACGGATCTACGAACTGGGCTGAAGAAATTCGTGGACTGGTATTTGGAATACTATTCTGGAAGTGGGAAGAAGAATTCTTGATGTTTTGGAAAGATGTCTTCACCCTATTTGACTGTAAGACGGCTACAGTTTGCCTCTTGGTGATGTTTGCTGATGAAGGAGACAATTGGTTATTTGAGATTCGAGAGCAAAGGGATTCTTTTGCTTCCCTTCAAACCCTTTTTCTCCTCCTTGGGATGTTTGACAGTTTAATTTACTGAAACTGTGATCTTTTGCACGTGACATCTTTTTGTGTTGATTTTGTTTAATTTAATTTAAATTTTTGAGAAAAGGGCGTGTTTCATTTGTTCATTTTTTCTAAGTTACACAACATTTTGTTAGCTTATCTTTTGGCAATAAAGTTTTAAATGACAGTGTTGAGCAACAAACACAAGTAGGGGGTCACTCCAGGTAAAAGTAGAGAGAGGTTTAGACAACTTTATTATAGCAATAACGCAAAAGAAAAATAAGTTCTTTAAACGTGAATATTTAAGAGAGAATATTGAAAATTATTACGTACAGAATGTGCATTTTAATTAGAGAAAAATATTCAAAATAAACATACATGGGATAGCAGAAGAATCTTCGCATAAATGCGAGTAAGAACTAATATGAACTTCTCCGGATGACCTTCGCCACATTCTATCATCTGATAGATGTAAGAAATATACGAACCCCAGTCAAAAGAATTTCACCTTTTTCCATACAAATCACTGAATCAGCATTTATTAATCGCCACGACTAAAATCATCGGCATTTATTAATAAACAACTCTTGAAAATTGGATAAGACTTCTCTCACACAGATAGTTTATTGGCAGAGCAATCTACAACAGAAATATATTAAAACTAATGTTCAAGATTTCAATTGCATCAGCATGACAGCTGATAACGGAATGAAATCCACGTACACAAAAGCTAAATGAGAAAATCCAACAGTCGAAACTGCTAAAACTTCAAGAATTTCACAAGATCAACGAGTCAATGATGGCAGTTAGAATATAAATAGAAACCACAAGAACAAAAAGGTGAAATCCAAAACTGTCCTCCAATTTCTGTAGCACTGTCAAATAAGGAAAACATAATTCTAAATAAACATTTCTTTGCCCTTACATTCACTGGGGGAGCAGATAATCTCCAGTAGCATCAAAAAACTCCCCAGGTAATTCCTTAGCCTAAGCCACAAGAGTGCTGGCAGTGGTTGACTCGCTGGACAAAATGAAGTCACATTAAGAAACTGGGCACGATAAATGAAATGCAAGAAGACAAAAAAAAAACAGTATGTGGCATGCTGGTTCACTAGGATTTCTCATATGAAATACAGCAGATGGTACGGAAAAATGGTAAAAGAAGACCCAAAAGAAGAATAAATCATCAACTTATGGAAATGACTTGACTTTAAGCTTGCCTAAACATAGTCTTGCTGCCCCTTAATAAATTGCACATGCTGAAGACAACATATAAACCATTCATGCTGAAAGATGGCATAACTATCATCTAATAGTTTTCCTTACTTGTATATAGGCATGTAATGCCTTGACGATGCTTAATAATAAAGAGAAGTGTACAGCATCTATCATGTCAAAAATTTAATATAACACATGTGCTTTACAATCAAAATTGGTTTTTCCGATAACTCTCCCCTTAGGCACCAAAACGACCAAACCACTAGACTACCTTCTAACTCAGACCTCATTTCCACCACGAAAACTTGAAATTAGCTAGTTACAACATATGACATATCATCCTAATAGTACGGATACAAGAAAATTTTAAGAAACCTAATTCAAAACCACTCTAGTCATTGCAATGAAACGAAATCAAAAGATGCCAGAAAAACAGAATGTCAAATCATAGGCCCTATTCTCGCATGTTGATCAAGTATCCACAGAAAATTCGTCTCAAATTAATAATAGCTAACAATCCAAAGGCCAAGACATCTATTTAATCAAACATAACAAAGCAGAATTACTAGAATTCTATAAAAATGAGATCAGATAATTACTATTTCCAGACGGGTGGGAGCTTCTTGGTTTTCTTGTAGTATCGTGCAAGACGGTGAATCCTGCTCTCCACCAAAATTAATCTGAACTTGGAGTCTTTATCCTTCCGGTTCCTCTCTAAATGCTTCCTGATTGCCACTGCCTTCTTTATCAAGTGGTACAAATCCTCCGGAATCTCAGGTGCAAGCCCTGTTTAAATAATTATTAACCTTAATCACAAATCAACCACATTTTTAATCCAGGTAGTGAAACGTAGCAGAGACAAGAAAATTCTAATATAATACCGTGAGCCTTGAGAATCCGAAGGATCTTGCTACCCGTAACACTCTTGACCTGAGCAATACCGTGAGAATCACGAAGAATCACACCGATCTGAGACGGTGTCATTCCCTTCTTTGCAAACTTGCAGATATTCTCATCAACCTGTGAATAAAATCAACAAGAAAAAGACATCAAATGTCATCGATTTGGTGCCCACATACGCACAACAGAACCCAAAATGCAAGATTCTGAATAGAAAAATACATCTTGAGAAGAGATTTTCAGCCAACTGGGAGGAGTTCTCTTGTAGGGTAGGGCGGAAGCGGAAATACCCTTACTGAAACAGAAAGCAGTAAAATGAATATAAAGATTAAGAAAAAAAATTAGTAAAGCGAATAAAGGGAAACTGATAACAGTCTAGAGGAGACGAAGGTGAGAGGGAGTACCCGCGGCTGTGCATACGACCCATGGTGGAGGAGGTGACGCGGCTCTGTGATTCCTGATGTAGTTCTGTTGATTCTGAAAACAATGGCCACAAAACCAAAACTCGTACAAAGGGGTTGATGATTAGGGTTTTGTCAGAGAGATTACATGAGATTGCACTTCGATTGGTTTATCTGGGCTGGCCCATTAGCTTCTAAGCCACAAGTATTGGACTGTAATTGGGCCTTTCTGAGCTCCGGGCCCCCATTGCCTATTCCGCAGGAAGTGGCCGAGTTTATTTCTTAAACGCTTGTAAATTAAATAAATAATAACTTTTTTAATTCATAAGTTTCCAGTTTCATTCGAAAAATATTTGAATAAAATAATATAAAAAAATTAATAAAATTTTCCATGTTTGATAAGCATGGGTAGTTATATAAATTTTTTGTTTAACAATGTCAAAAAAGTTACGTCATTAATATGATGTAAATATATATATTTGTCTATATTTGTTATCTAAATCGAAGCCATAAAGAATAATGTCATATTCTTATATGAAATAAGACAATTATAATATGTTGACGGAGCATTATCTAAATGATTCAGTACCTTGTATTAGCATGCGTAAGTGCAAGTAGTTAGAAAAAAACCTATAATACCTATACATGTTAGTTTGAAGCATACAAATTCCTTTGTGACAAATAATAGCGAAAACGTTTAAATAACGTGATATATATTTGATTTTATTTTTAATTAAAAAGACAAGTACTTCAATCACTAGATTTTTAAAAATTTTGTTATCTTTCTTTTGTACAACTTTCAAAAAGTACACACGTTAAAAACATATGCGTTAGTTTGTAAACAAGCTTATAAGTAAAATGGGTCAAATATCTTCTTCGTTAATATAGATATATTTTTTTTGGGGGTGCACGAGCCGATAGAGTTCGCTGTGTGTTGGTACATATTAATAAGAGACACATTGGTAAAGATAAGTATCCTTCCAAACACCAGCAAGACCAAAAGTTTTAGGCACACCCCTCATTACAGCGATTAGGGTAGACAAGACCAAACTATAAATCCTCTGCCGGGACTTCAACCAGCAGAAGAACCTTTGGTGAAGAGGAAAAGAAAAGAGGATAAATAAGTTACTTGTTATAAGATTTTGCTTTACTGGTCGACAAGATGTTACGAGATTATTTGAGCACAAAATGTGCCGTACGATTTCAAAGCCAAAGCACAAACAACACCGCTATTGATGAGATGGGGCCATAATCAAGAAACATCACTGTAATCAAGATTTAGACGCAAGTCAGCTATACACACGGGTTCAGCAACGGTTTAAATAAATTGTCGTCCGTAGCCAAGCACTCCTAAATTCGATTAGTTAAATGGGTTCAAAATATTCAGAACCAAACACAGGATTGCTTATAATTTCAGACCAGAATTGGGTGCCACGGACACAACTCTGGTACTGGAATAATGAAGGAATGGAAAGTGCACTTCAGCACACCAACTCCAACACTAAGAAAACACATGGGTTCCCATTTCAGGTCAACACTGGCATAACTGAATTTTTGGTCACCTGCGAGGGAACACATGTAGTTTGCGCGGTTATCAAACTAAAGCAATTGTTCCACAAAATATTGAAATACAAATGAACGATAGCCATCAAATTTAATCTGAAATATGGAATTATGCCCGAATAACATTTACAACGTGAGCAAGATAAATTCCTGAAAATTCCATTATTTTCAATGTTCATGAGAATTCACACAACTAACCATATAACTAAAGAGTATGTTGGCATAAGGAGGCAAGTCATAAAGAAGCAGGCAAAGGAGATAAGAGTAATCATCCTATGCAAAGCTCAAATTCTACATACATTTTTATTAAAAAAAAAAAAAAAACCAGATGCCCGTATAAAGCAGCCATGTGTAATTATAGATTTGTGTCTATAGCTAAGTGTATGAGACAATAAACTTCCTCCAAAAAACAAACATAAATAACTTGCGCTCCTCTTAAAAGTTCTTCCAAGTAATCAAAGAAACGTGGTTCTCCCATCTCTCCACTTATTTTCTGCATTTTTCCTTTTAAACTAACATGAGAGTGGCCTAACAATTAACTATTTTCATTATCCTATATTATTTTAGACCTTTAGTCGGCAAGAATTTTCATGTAACCTCTATTTTTGGTATATCCTTCATGGCAAGGAGCAAAAGGAACACTGATATGTTGTTTTGACACAAAAGAAGGAAACCTTTGAAGCAGTATTGGGAAAAACAAAAATTCTGGTTACAGATGCAGATCTAGAACATAAATGCATGAGAATTGCAACAGGGAGCTGCTATATGGTAATCCTTTACGAAATTCAGCTCATAGCTAACTAACAAGCTCTTTAGACTGAAATAAAAGCTATGAGAAATATATTTCCAATTATGACAGCTGAGTTATATAGCACCAACTGGGGGCTGAGTTATATAGCGCCAAATACATAGGGAGAGCAGAAAGTAGTCACCGACCCATTAAAACACATTACCATCCCAACCATTAACGAGAAGAAAAGATGGACATAACTGGCACTAAAACTATGCAATTTGCTCTGTTTAATGTGCAGGAGCTACTGACACAAATTCACATAGTCTACAGGTAATCAGCTTGGTTTGTTTTTGTTGTCTAGACTCTCTTTTCAATCCCTTTATACTCAGTCGGGATCTCAGATTTCATTTATAAAAACAGTAAGAAGAGCATTTTCATTTGTTTGGGTATAAAGGAAATGCAAGGAACACCTTCACAATTACATGATCATGAGATATCTTTGCTGATCGCATTTATTTTAAGTATATTTACTGACATTCAACTGCAATAAAAAAAAAGGAAAAAACATTTCTACAGTTCATTCCTAACCTGCTGAGATGGGAGAAACAATGTAAATCCAATGATAATGCTTGGAAATGCTTTTTAAAGGTTCGTTAAATATTTCCACTTACATTTCCAATTAAATAGGTAATCAAGCTCCATAATGTTATTTCAATTCTCTCCATGAATCCAGTTCTCAATTATTTTACCAAAAATTTTTTATCGAATACGCAGCTAATCCAACCATATTGACTTATTTCTACTAAGACCTGATACTCTCAATAGTTTCCGCTTATAAAACTCTCTCTCTCTCTCATCTTACAAATTACAACGTGATAATTCCTCAACAATTACGTCCCTCCACACCCCCACGGAAAGGGGGAAATGTTGTAAAAAAAAGGTCAACACATTATAATGCTGAAGAATTAAATCAGACGCCTCGAAAATCACCTTCTCACTTGGCCACCATGCGAGTGATGAAATCCTCGTACCGGATCTTGCCATCAGGTCCAACATCCACCTCGCGGATCCACTCATCAAACTCCGCTGGCTCCAATTTCTCCCCAATGCTTGTGAGAATGTGCCTGAGATCCGAAACGACTACGAATCCAGTGCCATCCTTGTCCAGAACCTTGAACGCGTCGCGGAGCTGACGATCGAACGGCTCCGGCTTCAAATGCTTCGACATGACGTCAAGGAATCGTGAAAAATCGAATGGGGAATCCAGCTTTTCCTCCGCTATTATCGCCTTCAGTTGAGCCTGGGTAGGGTTTCCGCCGAGGGAACGCATCAGGATTCCGAGCTCCGACGGCGCAATCTTGCCGTCTCCGTCGGTGTCGAACAAAGTGAAGGCTTCCTTCATTGATGATTTCTGATCGTCGCTCAGCCCCATAGTCTGCAATTTCCTGCTTTTTTCACCCTTTTTCGTGAGTTCTGATTTCCTAGTCTCGGCCTTTTTCGAAACTTAAGAGTAAAGATTGAGAGAGTGCGTTTCTGTTGGACTGGTCGTTTGAAATTAAGGGTTCCAAATGGAAATATTATCAAGTCCAGGGACAAATTAAGCAATATAGGACAAAAATGCAACAAGATATTTTATGGGTTGGGCCTTTTGGGCTATTCCCAGCATTTTAAACATAAAAGGCCTGAGTCAGCCCACTATATATGGGCTGGAAACATGGACATAAGTCATAATTGGGGGCTGGGCGCTAAGGTTTTTTGATTCTTGTGAAATAGAAAAATGAAAATTCAGATACACCAAGTCCTTATTTTACTATATGAAAAGCATGATCAGTACATTTTACATCAAACAGATGTGGGATATCATGTGTCTAATTAAAATTCTTAATCCAGTTGATTGCCTTGATATAATTTTGTGGACGCTTAAATGTAGTAACACGTGGCAATGTGGATGGTCTCGTGCATGTCAATTGGCCAACCAGGCAGTCTTGCCTCAATTTTAAGGTGAAGCTCCGTATGGAAAGCAATTCTTTGTGTCAATAAAGAGAACAACAACGAATTAAATTTGTAATGATTAGAGAATCATCTTATAAACATGACGCATGTTCACTTTAAAGAATTTGGATGAATTAAATAACAATATATATAAATTCATATATTATGTTCATTTTAAAAGATGAAAGCCTTTTATTAAATAGAATTCCAGTATAATAACACACACACACACACATATTGCATGATATATAATTCAATCCAACACATATGATATAATAAACCATCAAAATAACCATTCTAAACTTTTATCTTGTCCAAGTAAATGTGGCCTAAACTTATGTGGACAAGCTTAAGCCCTCTGAATCTTTTCTTTGCACTGAAAATATCACAAAGCTAGAACAAAATTTTCAGGAACCGTAAGAAAATTTAGAATATATACCCCTCTTACAAACCTAGACTCCAGCCATTTCGCGTAAGTTTGAATTTCATATACTAATATAAAAATAGGTATATTATTTATACACTTGAACTCTTCAAAAATTTGATTACAATATATATATATATTTCTATGTGTTTTTATACTTTCTATATACATATATAAATATGAATATGTATATTGGCTTTTTATTCAATGCTCATAAAATACGAGAATGTATTACATTTCTATATAACCATTCACATATATTGCGTTTAAATAAAGAAGGGATCAAATAATATGTTCCACCAACAAATATAATTTATCTTAGCAAGCTACTTTGACTTATTTGTAACGTAATCTATATTTTATTGACTAATAATACTTATAAATAATAATCCATGAAATTAAGTTGAAAGTTAAATAATCATAATAAAAGTCACGAACTAATCACAAAAATAGAAAAATTAAAGTTAAAACATTAAATTTAAAACCACATACAAGCAATATTCAACAGATACTCTCCAATACATTCTTTTGAAACATGAGGTATTTACATGATTTAAATAATATTTTTAAAAATATTTATCTTATACATGTTAAATTTTATTTATTATAGTAATATCAGACATTGTACATATTCATTTAATTTAAGATTTTATGAAGAATGTGAGAATAATAAATTCATTAGATGATGGACACTGTAGTTTACATCGTATGTGAATTTATTAAATTTTATTTTTCACATTCTACACACATATGTATCTTAACCTATAACTAGATTAATTTAAGGTTAGGATTGTTAACAAGTTAAGTTGAATTCGAGTTACAAATTATCAGAACTTGAGATCAAAAAGCTAAGTTGGGCTCGAGCTCGATATGATGTGACAGTATTAATCTTGCCAAGCAAGTTGCCCTTTTGGATTCCCATTTGAATTATGCTGTGGACGTGCATTCAACAGGAAGAGACAAGCATTTGCCAAAAAAACTATTGCTCATTGATTGATGAAATTGTCTTCTCCTAGCTCAAACACACATGCATGACTCACTGTGTGCATTGCAAGGCTATACCATGACACACTCGGTAAGTAGCCAAGCATATATGTAGTTGGAAGCCTGACTGATGTTATATCTCGTTTGCACATCCTCAGTGCCCCAATTCCCCCCACTTACTAGTAATTCTCCTGAAGACATGAAGACATGAGCCTTATAGAACTAGAAGACCTGAGCAATAACTGGAGTAGCAATTTTCGCACATAGACTTTAAACATGAGAAGCTTATGTTCATTGAACATGGATCAATAAAGCATATGCCCTAAAGGAACTTCTTGGAATAATAAGTAGTAAAAAAATAGGTCACTTTATCGTCTTTGTTGGAATTCAATTCCTACTGTTTTTCCCACTAGCCTTTTGCTTTTTCTTTAGGCAGTAATTTAGCACCTACAAAATAGCAGCAAACAATCCCAACCTCCTTATGGCGTCAATGAAATGCAAATAGAACAAAGAGAAAATGATTCTGTCTACATATTTTCAAGTTTTTTCCAGCAAATAAAATGAATATCAAAGTTCCAATCCATGAATAATTCACAAACTAACAGTCTTAACGCTCTTAAAATTCAGTTCAAGACTCCAAACATAGATATTGTGTCACAAAATGAAGTAATCATCTCGATATACAATTGTTCATGTGACTTTGACAAGCATTGCACTAATTTTTTCAATAATAGCTGCAACCAGAGAACAAAATGCAACTAGCACGTAGCAAATCGCAACAACCTAAACAAAAGGGCATCAAGCAACAAACAAATAGCATATAGCGAGAGCAACTTAAAACGAACAGTAGCAACAACAAGTAAAAGCAACCTAAACAAATGAGCTGTAACTATAGAGTAGGACTAACAACAACCACCAAAAGAACATAAACAATCAAATTGATTCAAATTTGATCCATATGGTTAAAGAGGCTTGTCTAAACATCCTATCAATTCTAACCTTTGGGCTTGACTGGTGCCATCCTCCTTAGTTACGTCATTTAAATTATTCCAATATTTATCTTGTGATTGCTAAACTGGATTCTGGCAGATAATGCATCTTACGTAGAAACTTGAGCATTTGCATTCGTATTAATATAATCTTGATAAAGATCAAAGAGAATCTTCCTTAAATTTGTCATTTGCCTTTGTGCCTCATAAGAATAGTACATTCTAAAAAATACATACTTTATCCTATGCATTTTTTGCCTAAGATATATAATAGCAGCAATGTATATTAACTTATCACACTCTTTTCAATATTTGTCATACTTTTGCTTTATTTTGACCATAATCCTTCGAGTAAAATCATCATCATCATTTATTTGAGCATCTAACATATTTTTCACTTTTAAAATCTTTAGAAGGAATAAGTTGTTGGTTAAATAATCACTTTTTGAGATAACATGCGTGGTTTTCCAAAAGATCTCCAAAATATCACAAACCTTTCTACTTCCCTGTATTCTTCAAGTGATGGCAAAAGGTCAACAAACTCCTCCTATTTCACATACCGTGTAAAGACAGTCTAAAATTTCAAAGCACAACTCATCATTTCATAAGTTGAATTTCATCATGTTTGGAAATTATGTTGGAATTTAGGATTTTTCAGTAAATTAAATTATTTATCATGTAAATTCAGGATCTTCATCTACATTTCTTTTCTTTTAGATTGATCCATGTCTCTTTTCGTTGTAAAATCAATATGTGTACTTTGACTTTCAGAAGTACTAATAAGATTTTGAGAGCTTGCAACTATTGAAGTTGATGACTTAGTAATTGATCCATGTAAATCGCAAAAAACTCCAATTCCGAAAAAATTAATTTGTATAAACCATAATCACGTGAAATGAACTTATATTAAAATTTTAAACATGAATATATACACACATGAGTTGCACCCACTGGAAATTTAGTGTGCAATTTTATAAGAACCAAATCTTATCATGATTTTATCAAAAGGTGCTAACATTGCTTAATTTTATAGACATGACACAAGAATAACCGAAATGCAAGTAACTGAGCTGATCTGCCATTGTACATGTAAATGAGTTGCTCTGCAAAATGTAGATAGAATAGAATAAATGGGCTATATATTAATGAATCATGCTTTCTAACAAAAGGTTGGAGCATTTGTGTGTGGCTGTTGTGAGGCATTGTTCATTGCACATGAGAAACCTTAAGTATTTAATACAATACAATTGCTTTGGAAAAAAATAGGACCAATCCTCATGTTGAAGCAATCTTAAATCACTTAGTTCTCATCCGGCTTATTTAATTTATTGGAAGTTAATGGTTGATAAAGAGAAGAAAAAAAATTAATTGCAAAGAGAACCTGGTGTGGGTCGTGTTCTTTTTCTTTATATAGTTCTTTTCCAATTATGTAAATAAAACAATCTTGCATTGTAACAAGTTTAAACATTAGCATATAACTAACAAATTGACACTAAGAATTATCAAGTGTTATTATGTATGTGAAAACTTGCAAGAATCTATTGCATAAATCAACATAGTTATTTATCTATAGAACTTGTCTTCTCTACTATTGAGTTGCATCATAATTACTATCATGTGTAATTAAAATTTTTCTTTTCAAAGCATTTGCAAGTGTTGTCTTAGTGTATTGAAGGAAAAAAAATCTCAAATTAACAATCACTGTCATAAATTACAACACAAATCAGTGTATTGAAAAGGCTAAAAACAACATACCTACGCAACACAAATTTCTCTATTTTACTTGGGGAAGTTGGGACTTGATTTTTTTGTGGAGATGAGTCGACAATAGTGAAGACCTTAGGTTAATTTGATTCTCCTAATTTCTCACCTAAAATGTTCAATTTGCGTTTGAAATTGGAGATGAAGAAGTTTAGAGGAATTTGAGAAAAAACTCGAAATAAAATTGGAGTTGAACGATTTCAGGATTTCAACTGAGATAAGGCAAGAGCCACGAAGGGGTGGGACAATGGGGGATCTTGGGTAGAGGTCCATTGAATGCGAGTGTTGAATATTTGGTGCAAGATGCAAGAGAGAGGGGTGGGGTGATTGGGAATATGATATCTATTAAGTGCGAGTGTTTGACACAAGAGAGGGGTGGACAACTGTGCTGGGAGTGTAATTAAAATTAAAAGTACAACTCTCTTTAACGAGTTGAGTAGCACGCTATTTAGTAAGCCTGTGAAACACATACTCGAGTTTGATTTGATCTTCAATTAAGCTCGAGTAGCTGAACTCGAGCTTTAACCGTTCTATCGAATCAAATCAAGTAACCCACTTTAGTCACAATCCTATTTTAAGATTTGAAAGTTACTTGAATTTGATAGGAAAATTGTAAGAAAAATTTCATGTAATATATATCCTAAATAAATGTCAAGACAATAAAGAACAAAGAACGTGGTATATATTTAAATATATTGAATTGTATAATTTTATAATTTGTATGAAACATATTTTATTATATAATATATATCACTTGTCATCTAGAAATCCCAAACATGCGATCCCTCGTATATTTTTCGATCCTTGTTCTTTGTTTTTTTCCTTTAACCAGAATTAGGTAGCTGATTGGAAAAAATAAATAAATAAACAAAAACAAAAAATTTGCAGAAAAAAAAGAAGCAAATGCCTATGTTCGTTTTGATTTTGAGAGCGTGTGTGTTTAGATGTATTTTTTAAAAAAATTTGTATAAAGAAAAAAAAAATTATACTTTTTTAATGAAAAAAATAAAAGCTAACGTACTCACAAGAAATGGGAATAGCCTGTCAAACAGCCGCAGGACCATCCCAAATCCCCAGTCGCAGAATCAAAAATTCTAAATTTGCAAACCTCATTCGTCGGTTTTCCCCTCGCCGAGAATTCTATTCTAACCGATTGAGAAGAGAATTTGCAGAATAAAAAAATTCCCAATGCTGCAATCCCTAAATCCGTTTCTGTTCTTTCCAAAAGGGAATGAGAGTCTGTCAGACAGCTGCAAGACCACCCCAGTCGGTTTTAAAGCCGACTGAGAACGATCCTCTGCTGCACCAGCGGTTCGGACGACGCCGAACACGAGGAGCTGTTAATCACGCTCTGGTCGAGCAGCCATGGTTCATCCACCAGACTTGGTTTCCTGTCTCCTTAGAACTCAAGGATACAGAGGTACGAGCCTATAGAACAGATCCTGTTCAAGTAAGATCGTGTCCTCAACCTCTTTGGTCGTATTACAAATACTGATTCATCGTTCTGTACTTTTCCCATGTGGGATTTGGTTCATTTACACGGATTTGCCTTTGTTTCTTTTTGGGGGTCCCGGGATTTTGGCATGGACCACCTCATATCACGAGCATCATAAACAAATTGAACTTTCCTTGTGAGGATAAAAGCAGGGGTTTAGTTCATCTAACAGGTCAAAGTAAAGAAGAAAGGCAAAACTAGACATGTGTTCTGCTGACTGAGAGGAGCCATATATAATGCATTTGATAGATAGACCTAAGAAACTTCTTCTGCTGGCGCTACCTCTATTTCAATCAGGGCATTACCAAGATTCAAGCTCTAATGATTCTCTCTACAGCAGAGGATCTGATCCTGAAAACATGCTCTTCACCAGTGCATTTATCAACCCTAACGATCCACTTGCTCTTATTAGTCCTTGGTGCTGCTTTTCTTGTCAGCAGCAATCCTTCCCCAATTGGCAGCACTTGTGTGCGCAGAGGGCTGGTCCTCCATGATTCTTTGCAAAATGCATTGTATCCCAGCAAAATGGTGGTGTTGTGATGGTTGACTTTCGCTTGGAGCGCGATTATGATTGCTTCATGGTTTTCAAGATTGCAGTCAATGGCAACGAAATCTGGTTCCTCGTAGTGATTTAGCAAGAGATCTTTGGCATCTCCGATGACAAATTCAACGTGGTTGGCATTCGCGCCTAGACTAATTCTGGAGGAATGGAGTTCCTCTAGGCCTGGAAGAATGCAGATAACCCGTCCACCGGTTTGCTGTGCAGCTGCCCCCAGGGCTAGGACGGTGAAATCTGCAGTCTCACTGCAGGCAACCAACATGAATTGGGCATTGTTCCCTGCTGCCAGGGCTGATATGAACTCAGCTCCGTTCGGCTCTTTAGCACTCTTCCCCTGCAAGAAAATCAAATGGGAGTCAATAAAAAACATCCAACTACTAATACAATTAATCTCTTGCAATCAAGATTGGAAGTTTCTGAGAAATGGAGGGGTGTCCATGCTCACAATTCTCATGGTTCTCAGAAAGGCGTTGGTGGCGTTTTCAGCGGACCAGCAAGCCATTTTCTTGTAATTTTCTTCTTGTTCTTCTACCCTCTTGAATTTTGTTAAATCTTGAGAGAAGTAGTGGATTGTTTTTTCTTGTTTGTGAAGGTGATTTGTCTATCTTGTGGAAGTTGATTTATATAGAACCAGGTATCGGGACCTGCCGTCTGCATGTGGGACTCTGTCAATCCAACTGGCCATGCTACAATAATTAATAAAATAAGCCCTAAAATCAATTATATATCCCAAAGAACTACTCAAAAGTATAAGCATATGCCATGTAAATGAAGGTGTTTCAGCAGATCCATATTCACAGTACTTAGCCAAACTCTGGAAGATGAATGATGGGATGCTTCTCTCTCGGAAGGAAGTTCTAAGTCTAATTAGAAAAAAGGTTTTCAGTGCTACAAATTGAACCACGGAGAATAAAGAGTTGACAGATGGATAATTAGTTGGTTCTACTCTCGATTAAAAATGAGAATTCAAAATATCTGAGACTACAGAAGATGAGAGAGTTTCAAATCCGGTTCTAATGTTGATGGGCTGCTGTTAAACTACTTGTAATAACTTATGTATCATTTATTCATTGTACCACCCACTGACGGCGTGAGTTTCCTGGAGGTTGCAACAAGAATTATCGCAAAATGTTTGTTTAATAGGAAATTATTACCTTAATCTGACACACTCGGAAGAGCTTATGCAGCAAATCCTTGAAAATTCTGCATCTTGGCTCTAATGTTTTTCATCGGATAAGACAGTTAAAATTTCTAATATTTGGAGATATAATTGACTAGATACTCGATAAAGCATTAGCACTAACAAGGATTCTTAAGGCCAACTCAAGCAAGTTTATCTGTATATAATTGCTGCAAAAATATGCCTTAATATGAACCAAGTCTGGTTGTTTCCAGCATTCTCGGGTATTTAAATATTAGTGCATTTACTGCCCATACGCATCTGGCAGGGCATCTGAATCTTGGATATGACAGAAAAAGCTCAGTAGGAGTGTCTTGCTGTTTGAATGATAATCTGATAATATCTATGACAAATTCAAAGATTGCAAGACTTGCATTAGAAATGTGCCCAGCAAGGAAAATAAATGGTCTGTCTGCTCTAAACATGTGTAGCAAGTTAAAAAAACAAATGGGTGATTATATAATAGCCACGAAGAATTCTTTACAATCGCCTATGTCAAATGCTATAACCAATAATCTGATTTGTTTAACCACAAGTTGCAGAAGAAACAGAAGGGCTTCCGGCTTCCACTGCCCCCAGACAGGCTAACACAGATCTAAATCATATCAAGCTGTTTCCTAACAAAACAATAGCATGATAAATTTTCTGTCTCTTGGTCTTTCCTGTATTTTTATGAGGTGTCGTCCGTCAGATTCTGCTGAATACTTTATTCAAGCATAGAACCAATGTTTGATCAACATGGACAGAGAGGGAACAGTGAATTCATTTCCTTACACTGAATGCAATGAATACCAAGAAAATTGATGTAACAATGTCGAAAGGACATATAGTTTGCTAGGAGGAATGTACTGACATGGAGGAAGTGCATGGTTTGATGATCGTGGAGTAATGGCAATTGGATGTTGATTGGTCATTGTAGACGTATATGGAAGCAAGCTTCTGTAGATATGTATATGGAGACCATGCCTAGATTTGACTGCTCTGTTTGCTCCATCGTGGATAGGACTAGTATGAATGGCCATGCATTCTTGCTGGCGAGCCAATGTTTAGTCGAATCTGTGTAGGGACACCTGCGTGTCCACGCGACAATTCAAGTGGATGAGCACCGGATAAGGATGTAGGCATGCCCGCATATCTGAATTCATTAAAACAATGTGTATGCCTTGCTATGTTTACCAAGAAAAGAAGTAATTGTTTCACTTAATTTCCAGAGGAAGGATGAGGCAAGGCCAAGTTGTTCAGCCAGACTTGTGCTTGCACTCCAACAAAATTTTGCAAGACTGGACAAGTGAAATATGGTTTCAATTGGTTGAAGAAAATAGAGTTGTTTGAAGTAGCAAGTGGACTAATAGCAATCAAGGCTACTAAGTACTAAATTTCTTGCATTTGTTTAGACCAAATGGATAGATAACACCGCAACCTTAGGATTTCCAGAGACATTTTCCTTCGGAGCAAGAAGGTGGAGATATGTTCTTTGATGAACAAGAGTCTCAGCCTCGATATTTTGTTGTTGCTCTTTAACACTATAGAACATTTTTAACTCAATTTTTACTCCTTATTCAGTTCGGCAGCTGTCTTGCAAGTCTCTAACAGGGAGCATATCCACAAAGCTAGGCTCTCATATATTTGCTCGACCAATTCTAAGCGATGGAAAATAGTAATGTATTGTTGTCAGTCGATGGTTGAAGCTGAAGAGATTGGTGGATGGATTTCAGTTCAAAAATAACCCGGGTTTATGAGGATCTGGTTTTTCTTCTCTAAGAATGGCCCTTCTCTTGTCAGCCTTGAATACTTCATGGGATGGGATCCACTGGCTGACGGCTGGCGTTTTGGTGCTCTCTAAGAGGTTGTACATAGCTTTAGGCTCAATCTGCAGGAAAGAGTCAGCTAGCTACTCAGTACTTTTATGAGAAGAATTTATTGGGAGGGAAAGAGTAACCATTCAGTCAGGTATTGAAGAAAATTAAGAGATGGATCAATTGTTGCTGTTAGGAGACTAACCAAAGGTAGCCGCAAGTCAGAGGAAGCTGAAGGTTAGTTCAGTGGCCATCTCTCTATATATTTTTGTATCAGATTTGGCATTTTTAAAGCTTTGTCTTTGTTTAAAATTTAATCTGAGGTTCATCCTTCTCTTTGAGCAGGCACGGAGTATTTGCTTCCACCCTCAAAGCAAGAGCTGATATGGGATATCTTGCTCCTGAATATGAAAAGTGATGGTCATGCTTTTGGGGTGCTTATCTTGCAGATCCTCTCTGGGAAGAGAAAACATGTGACTTCATCCTTCTGTACTTTTTTGATGTGGGAATGGGTTTATTTACTCTCACTCGCTTTATTTATTTATTTATTTTTCTTTTGGGGGATTCCAGGATTTTGGAATGGACCACCTTTGAAAATGTGAGGATTAAAGTGGCAGTTAGTTCATCTGACTGGTTGAGGTAAAGAAGAAAGGCAAAACTGGAATTGTGATCTGCTGATTAAGATATGCTATATTTACATTTGATAGATAGACCTAAGAAACTTCTTCTGTGCTGGAGCTAACTACAAATCAATCAGGGCATTATCAAGATTTAATCTCTTATGACTCTCCCTGCAGCAGAAGATCTGACCCTGAAAACATGCACTTCACCAGTGCATTTATCCACCTTGACAATCCAGTTGCTCTTATTAGCCCTTGGTGCTGCTTTTCTTGTCAGCAGCAATCCTTCCCCAATTGGCAGCACTTGTGTGCTCAGAGGGCTGTTCCTCCGTGATTCTTTGCAAAATGTATTGTATCCCAGCACAATGGGGGTGTTGTGATGGTTGACTTTCACTTGGAGCGCGATTATGATTGCTTCGTGGTTTTCAAGATTGCAGTCAATGGTGACAAAGTCTGATTCGTTGTAGTGATTTAGCAAGAGATTCTTGGCATCTCCAATGACAAATTCAATGTGGTTGGCGTTCGTGCCTAGGCTAATTCTGGAGGAATGTAGTTCCTCTAGGCCTGGAAGAATGCTGATAACCTGTCCACCGGTTTGCTGTGCTGCTGCCACCAGGGCTAGGGCGGTGGAATCAGCAGCCCCACTGCAGGCAACCACCATGATTTGGCAATTGTTCCCTGCTGCCAGGGCTGATATGAACTCGGCCCCATTTGGCTCTTTAGCAAGAAAATGAAATGGGAGTCAATGAAGAAGCATCCAATTCCTGGTACAATTAAGCTCTTGAAATCAAGACTGGAGTTTCCAAAAATGAAGTGGCTTCCATGCTTACCATTCTCATGTTTCTCAGAAAGGCGTTGGTGGCATTTTCAGCAGATCAGCAAGCCATTTTCTTGTAACTTTCTTTCTTGTTTTTCTACCTTCTTGAATATTATTAATCTTGAGAGAGAATGAGGATAGTTTTATCTTGTTTGTGAAGGTGATTTGCCTGTCTTGTGGAGGTTGATTCATATAGAACCAGGCATCAGTTGAGACCTGCAGTCTGCATGCGGGACTCTGCCTGTCCAAGTGGCCTTGCCACAATAATCAATTAAATAAGCCCTAAAACCAATTATATGTCCCAACAACTTGTCAAAAGGCATAAGCATATGCCAAGAAAATGGAGGTCTTTTAGCAGACCACATGCTCAGTATTTAGCCAGTTCTAAGTTAACCCCAAAAGAAAAAGTGAAGTCCTAGAAATTGAACCACACCGAATAAAGAGCTGACATGACTATTACTGGCGTTTCCAAAATATCACAGAAGATGAGAAAGTAACAAATCCAAGTCTGAAGTTGGCGGGCTCTTAAAAAACTACTTGTAATAAGTTATCATGTAATTGTTGTACGACCAAAGGACGATGTGAGCTTCCTGGAAGTTGCATCAAGAATTATCGAGAAATGATTGTTTAATAGGAAATAATTATCATAATCTGACACATGTTGGAAGAGCTAAATGCAGCATATCCTTGAAAATCCTGCATCTTAGCTGTAATGCTGTACTATCAGACAGAGTTAAAACATCTAATATTTGGAGATATAATTAACCAGGTATTTAAGTGTTGGCTCTAACAAGGATTCTTGAGGTCAACTCATGCAAATTTATCTGTTTCAGAGTGCTGCAAAAGTACGTGCTAATACACAATATACAACTTGGAAATATTAGTGCAATGACTGCCCATGTGCATCCGGTATGGCGTCTGAGTCATGGATGTGACAGTAAAAGCTCAATAGAAATGTTATGCTATTTGAATGATGATCTGATATGATCTGTAACATATTCAAAGATAAAAACACTAGTTTTGGAAATATCCCAAATCAGAAAAATAAATGGTCCATCTGCTCTAAGAAAGTGTAGCAAGTTATGGGAAAAACAAATGGCTGATCACATAATTGCCAAGAAGAATCCTTTACTATTGCTCATGTCAAATAATATAACCAATAATTCGATTTATTTAACCACAAGGTGCAGAAGGAACAAAGGTTTTCTGGCCTCCGCTGCCTCCGAACAGGTCTACACAGATCTGGATCAGATCAAGCTGTTTCCTAACAAAACAATAGCACGATAAATTCTGTCTCATGGTCTTTCCTCTGTTTTATCTTTTATGAGGCCTCATCTGTCCGATTCTGCTGAATACTCATTCAAGTGTAGAACCAATGATTGATCAAGTGCGCAAGTTCTCACACCACCCTTTGCCTGCCTGCCTGCCTGCCTGCCTGCCAAAATGGACCGAAGGGTACAATGAACTCTTTTTCTTACACTGAATGCAATGAATAACAAGAAAATTGATGTAACATTGTTAAAAGGACCTATAGGAATGTACTGACGTGGAGGAAGTGCATGGTTTGATGATCATGGAGGGCTGACAAGTTGATGGTGATTGGGCATTGTAGCCAGACATGGAAGCAAGTTTCTGTAGATAAGTATATCTGTAGATGGAGACCATGCCTAGAATGGACTGCTGTGTTTGCTCCATCATCTTGCCTTATACATAGACAGGACCAGTATGAATGGCCATGCACATGCATGATACATGTATTCTTGATGGCTAGCCAATGCTTAGTCGAACCTGTGTAGGGACGCTATCGTGTTCACGCTACAGGTCACGTGGATGAGGACCAGACAAGCATCTAAGCATGCCCACTACATTTCTGTATTCATTAATACAATGTAAACAAAGATTGCAAGGCCAGACAAATGAAATATGGTTTTCTCATTGGATGAAGAAAATGGTTTAAATAACAATCAAGGCTTCCAAGTACTGATCTTTGCTTTAGCTAGAACGAATGGATCGATTGCACAACAACCTTAACATTTTCACAGACTCTTCCTTAGGAGAAATAAGTAGGAGATATGCACATTGATGGTTATTCTTGCTCAATATTTGGTTGTTGCTCTTTAAAAATGCAGGACACTTGTATTAAAACAGTTGTCTATTGTCAAGTCAATTTTTGTGTGAATTCCAAGGACACACTTCACTGGTCCTCCATACTTCTGCATCAGTTCACTTTAGCTCAAGCCAAAAATGAAATAAGCCAATCTGTACATAAAACTCTTATCTCAACAGTCTGATTTATGTAATCAGACTCCCTGTGCATAACTCATCTCTCTTCTGCCATGATATCAGTGAATTCTCTCAAGGAACATATATTAGTGAAAGACAGATGCTTACTTATACGTACCAGAATTTCTTGATTCAGGCCGGTGCTGTATTATTTGGCTTAACTCGTATATTAAGCATCATAATTGAATTGCATTTTGCCTTGGCATTCTTTAGATCATGTGTCATTCCAAGCCCTAATTTAATTGCTCTGTGTTTTGTTTCAAGAAATTGGAAGTTCTGAGGAAAACAACGATGTAGCCATATAGAATTCTTTCAGTTCCCATCTGTTACTCATCCAAAAGGCGAAATTCAACAAACCATATATAATCCATAGGCACTGTAATGCAAAGTTCAGTATTTCCCATTAAAATGAAAAAGCCACCCCCCCATTGCATGATATACAAAGCCCATCGCTCTTGCTAAGGCATATGATACAACTCAACTTCAGTCACATTAAAGGTACTCAAGCTCCGAGTGCTTTTCCCTGAGAAGTTCTGACCATGAAAACATGCTCTTCACCACTGGATTCATCTACCCTCACAACCCATCTGTTCCTTTTGCCCGAGCCACAACGATGCCTTCTGTTCTTGTCCGCTCTACTCACCAGCAAACCACCCCCTATTGGCAGCAAATGTGCATCAAATCCTTGGCACCTCCATGACCCCATCCACAAGGCGTTGTACCCCAAAACCATGGCATTGCCCCCAAGCCCTTTCGCGGATTTAAGCATCCCTTCGCAGTTGTTGATCCTGCAGTCAACAACGATGCAATCTGCTTCTCTGTACTCACTTGCCAGCAGATGCTCAGCATTCCCCACGACAAACTCAATGCCTGCAGCGCTTTCTCCCAGAGTTTCCTTCGACAGTTGCTCCTCGTTGGCGCCATGAACGATGCACACGACCTTTCCACCGGTCTGGTGGGCTGCAGCCACCAGGGCTAAGGCGACGGACTCCGCAGCAACGGCCCACGCCACGACCATTAAACGTGCGTTCGTTCCAGCAACAAGAGCTGAGATGAACTCTGCTGCATCAAGCTCCATTTCTCTCTTTCCCTGCACAAGTGTGGAAATGATTAGCGCATAACAAATACAAGAAAATGAAGCAACCACCAAACAAAGTCTCATGTGTCCTATGCTCACCATTTCCATAGCTCTAAGATATGCATTGGTGGCATTTTCGGCAGACCAGCCAGACATGTTTTCTTTTGTTTTTTGTTTTTTTTTTTGCTCTCTCTCTCTCGTTGTCGTATTAAAATGTGATGGGCTACTTGGCTTCATTTGCTCGGAATATATTTAGTGTAGGGGAAGATGAAAAAGGACCCACACATGCATTATCCCAAGTGGTTTGTTTACTGCCATGGCAAATTTGTGCACTCTTAGAAGGAAATTTTGGAGTTATTCACAGTAAATTTCAAGCTCAAAAGTGCTCCATTTCTGCTTTGCTTATAACATTATTATAGTTCTGATGAAGATCCACTCAATATTCAAATACCATAGTACCAAAAAATTTAACATCATATATATTTCCTGGTGTTCTGTCTTAAGAGTGACCCATAAAAAGTTTCCATATGGAGACATTATTGTCTTCAGCAGTTAATGTAATATGTATTTCAATTATTTGGAGGGAAAATCCAAAATATATACAAGGTATGGTAGTTAAGGCTAAATATCAAGCTGGCAAGATCATTAAGTTTTGGTACATCAAAGTACACAATTGTTTGTGTCTTTAATTTAATGGTACAAGGATGTGTTCTTATGATTTCGTTGGAAGTTAATGTCCCACAAAAGCTTGTGATTTAGCTTCTATGAATTCAGTTATATGGTTTTGGATTATTGAAGGTAAAAGCATGGCTGCCCCATGCATGAGAAATTTGCTTGTCTTACTGTCTGGTTTCAGTGGTGTTGGAACATGCACTTTATATTGATTTCCTATGGTATTTATTTTTCTTGGAAATTGTCACTGGATTTCTGCAGGGATATAACATGGGAGGAATCTGTGGAAAGGACAAGCAATGGCATGGGACAATGGACGAAATGTTGACGTGATTAAGCCTTGTAAGAAACATGCAGGCGTGGGCTAAACTACCCTTTGGATTTGCATCCACCTCAAAGGTTCATGTGAGCCTTCCCAATTTATAATTTTTGTCCTGGTTTCTTGACTCTTGTCTAGGTCCACCACTAGGGTTTGTGTGTGTAAAGAGACACTAAGAAAACCTCTTTTTAATATTAAAAAGTATAAAGAATATTTAAATAAATAAAATAAAGAAATTTCAAAAGAATTCGAAAAAAGAGAGAGAAAATTTCAGGGGGAAAAACAAATAAAAAAGGTTAAAAAATAAGAAAACTATGTGATTTTATATTGTGCAAAGACATTTAAAATAAAAAATTAGGAAAGATCAAATGAATTTGAAAATGATAAAATTTGAAAGTATATAAATAAAAATTATAAGTTGAACGAAAAGGTAAAATAAAATGCTAGAAAAATAAAAATTTAATATATAGGTAGTTGTATAAATTTATTCTGTGCAACTAAAAATCTTTATTAAAAAAAAAATAATAATAATATATAAGTGTGTCTGAGTGTGTATGTGTGTAGGATTGATTAGGGGATGGGAGATTTGGGGTGGCCACTTGTGCAGCACATTCAGGACAAGGTAGAGGCGGCCCTTTCTATGTCCAAGCCCTTCATTTAGTGTGCTTAGTCAACAATGTCTTTTAACAGCTGTTGGGCTTTGTCATGGATCGACTGTGCAGAAGAAAGACACATGGGCCTGGGCCAAAAGGCCCAACATGTGTTTGGACTAACAAGGACGTCGTGGAAGGTTTATTTTGAACAACGAAATTGCAAAAATAATCAGCCCAAAATCCTAAGGCCATGTTTGTTTGTTTTTTTTTTCTTATCACCCAAAATACACGTTACAATTATTACACGTCTATATCACTTTTGCTCACATCCCAAAAAAAAAAAACACACACACACATTAAAAACCCATACTTAAAAACATAAACAAACATAACTTATACTTTTTCAAGTAATTTTTGTATTTTAAGAAAAAGTAGACCATTACCATTAATTGATAGTCAATTATGCCCGTGAAGGGCGAAGGCGGTTGATTGCTTCTCCCTCGGATCAATATTACTGGTCCAATATTGCGCGGCCCGCTGGCCAGTTTGTGCTCTCTCTTCTCTGCAATTCATTCAATTTTTTCTGTGTTTTCGCTTTGAGGCGAAGGAAAACTGTAGCGGTAGAAACTGTGTTCGTAATGGGGAACGCGTACTGTATTTTGTGTGGGTGCGTGGACCAAGCCAGCATAGGAGTGGTCGAGAAGTGGGGGCGCTTCTACCGCCTCGCTCAGCCGGGCCTCCATTTCTTCAATCCCTGCGCCGGCGAATGCCTCGCCGGAATACTCTCCACCAGGATCAGTTCTCTCGACGTCAAAATCGAGACCAAAACTAAGGTGTTTTCATACTTTCGGATAAAATTATGTGAGTGCGGGAGTGTGTGCTTGTGAAGGTGATCGTTGGGATAACTTCGCGTTGACTTTGCGTTCTATCTCGTTATTTTCTGATTTCGATGTTCTATATTGCATGTCTGAAATGTTGCCTAATTTATTCATTTTTGTTTGTGTGCTCTTGAATGGATTGAATTTCGGTTCATTCATATTGGAGTTGAACTCTTGGTGAAGGAAGAACTGTTACTGTGCATTTGGTTTTATTGTTTAAGGCAATTTCCTTTTTTTTTTTTTTTGGTGATTGGATCGGGACAAAGTTAAATGTTATGATTAGTCAAACTGGTCGCACCGTGGTTAAAAAAATCATTTTTGATCTTGTGTGTATACTTCATTCTTGAGGTTATTATGAAAGATTGCATGATCTGTTCTTCTTACAGAAATAGCTGTAGTTTGCTGGTTGGATTTCAGATGGCTATCAATTTGTCCTATCTTTTTCATAACTTTAATTTTCTGTTACAATCAGCTACTTCTTCCAATTTCATAGGACACTTCACGTCTTGAAGGCACCGCAGGACATTTATTTGTACCTTGACATTTGTATGCATTCCATTGTCCGGCATTAATGGTTCTGGAAGTCTTTTCACTCCATTTTATCATATTAAACGATTATTTGTTGAAGTAAAGAGTTTTATATAGTTGGTTGATGTTTATGAATGTGATTTCATGATTCAATAGATGAGGAAATGGAATTTGATTCCCCAAGAGAACATTTGCATCAAATATTTAGGTTCTGGACCCTGTTTTGACATGAAAGATGGAGTTTTTTTTGTCAGAATAATGTAATCAAAATATTTTCTGCATCCTAGTGTCACCATCTGAAGAACCCAAGTTTTATGCATTTAAAAGTAGGGGCGGTTCAAGTGGCATGTAAAACTGAAAACTTGGATAATCTGAGTTCTGCATTTGAAATTAATTATTATCTGCGATTCTGTGTTACAGTGCAAGGTGGAAGAGGGACTCTAAAATGAGCTGGTTGATGGTTATTTGGTTGAACTATAATTTCTTGATTCTTTTATTCTTATAAGGAAAAAGTACTAACATTTATGCAATGCAACAGGACAATGTCTTCGTCCAAATGCATTGTTCAATTCAGTATAGAGTGATCAAGGAGAATGCTGACGATGCTTTTTATGAATTACAAAATCCTCAAGAACAGATTCAATCTTATGTATTTGATGGTAGCTAGCAAATGTTCTGCCACGGCTTTTCATTTTATTTCTAATACTGATGTTATACTTGTTTTTCTAATGTTGCATTTGTTTGTGTTACTAGTGGTCCGAGCTCATGTTCCTAGAATGACTTTGGACGAGCTGTTTGAACAAAAGGGTGATGTAGCTCAAGCTGTATTAGAGGAACTTGAGAAGGTTATATTTTTCAAATTTGATTAGATAATCTGTTGCTTCGAATATCTACATGATTGATAAATTTGGAGAGTTCATGTCTCTACTGCATGAGGTGAAAGGAGCTGTTGTGGACTTCTTTTACTCCATTGTTGACTCTGTATTTGTAGTTTATCAAGGATGCCTTGCAAGCCTGATATATAGAACCTTTAAAGGGGAAAAATGGTGTGCATCTTTCTTATACTAGTAAAAGCTTACTTGATATCGGTTAATCAGGATCTTCATTTTGAATTCTGGGAGCCTTTGTGTTGTCATGAACTGGTTTTGTTGAAGGAAACAACTAAGGAGTGAGAAGTGATCTTTCTGTCATGGCTATTTCATTTATTTCTAAAGCTACAGTTCATTTGTCATCATTAAAATCTAATTACTTACCCTGTGCTGAAAAAGTAAATTTTGTAACCATTTATATAATATTGCTCTTATACATGGTAATGGAGTTGCTGGGCCTTCACATGGTTGAACTGAAAAGTTCTATGAGAAGGATATGTTAGTTAAAAAATCCATTTTAAGATGGTTTCATTTGTCAGGTGATGGGAGCATATGGATACAACATAGAACACATATTGATGGTTGACATAATTCCTGATCCTGCTGTGCGGAGAGCAATGAATGAGATCAATGCGGGTTAGCATGCTTGGAAACCTTGCTTTAATTATGATTTTAACTTTCTGGGCAGAAGAGTAGAATATTTGAGCATATAATGTGATGTCTAAAAATTGATGTACTCATTGAAATAGTCACCCTGCTAATTCTTTTTTTTTCAAGTTCGAGTTCCAGTTCTTGAACTGTCTCTCAAAGTTTTTGAACCTTTACTTCAATATTATATCCAAATTGCTATCTGTTGGAACAGCACGAGTGAAGTCTTCAAATTCTTCGTTCTTGTTTTTTAGAAACAAAGGTATTAGCTTCTTGCTTCTCAACAAGATAATAGATAAATTAGATAGCTCTCCCATGGCCCTGTTGGTACAGCATGAGTGAAGTCTTCAAATTCTTCGTTCTTGTTTTTTTAAAAACAAAGGTGTTAGCTTCTTGCTTCTCAACAAGATAATAGATAGATTAGATTGCTCTCCCATGGCCCTGTTGGTAAAGCATGAGTGAAGTCTTCAAATTCTTCGTTCTTGTTTTTTACAAACAAAGGTGTTAGCTTCTTGCTTCTCAACAAGATAATAGATGGATTAGATTGCTCTCCCATGGCCCTTTTAATTAAGTCCTTTGACTTTTCTGTGTTTGCTTTTCTTTTTCTCTTGGATCCATGGAATGTCTTGTATAGAATGGACACACTTGAATGAAAACCTAGTTTATGAAGACACTGGAATTGAAACTTTGAGCAGTTTCATTTCTAAACCCTTGAATTTTCGAGACTGGGTTCGTTGGTCTTGCATTGCCTGTCTAGCCAGAAAGGTGAATTGATTAGAGTTACCTTCTAGCCATCTGTGGGGGTCAAGTAAATGGTAAAAATAATGCGTTTATCAGTTACTTAAGTGAACAAGTAAAGGTGGTCTTTTGTGCATTATTCTTGAATGAAGTGATCTATCAAATGATTGTGGCATTGGATTATATCTATGTATAGATACATATTTGGCCAGCCTTATTAATTTAAACATTTTGACCCTTTAAGGATGCTACCCAACCCATTTGTTGATACAATTCTCCCTTATTAGTGGTATTGTCATTCTATACTCACTGTCCAAGATGCAGGACTAAATTCTCTGCCTCCACGTAGCAATCACTTTTTATGTTATTGGTTCTTGAATGCTAGTACCTTTCTGGATTCATTTTTTTCCTCTATTTTGTTCTTTTGGTTTAGCTTAGCATGCCAAGTGTGCCACTGAGAAGCGTCTCATTTTGTTTCTTAATGTTGCTATTTTATGTGATATAACAGCTCAAAGGATGCAGCTGGCTTGTGAATACAAAGGTGAGGCAGATAAAATTCTCCAGGTTAAGAAAGCAGAGGCAGATGCTGAAGCCAAGTATCTTGGTGGAGTTGGGGTTGCCAGGCAGAGGCAGGCTATTACAGATGGCCTTCGGGAGAATATTCTGAACTTCTCCCACAAGGTTGAGGGCACCTCCGCAAAGGAGGTTGTGGACCTTATCATGATCACCCAATACTTTGACACAATCAAGGACCTTGGAAATGGTTCCAAGAATACTACTGTCTTTATACCCCATGGTCCTGGCCATGTCCGTGATATTGGGGAGCAGATACGTAATGGGCTGATGGAGGCATCAACTGTACAGGCCAATGTTGAATAGTCTAGCTGGTTTCTGTGAATACCTTCCTCTCGAGTGTTCTGTGAATTCTGATATTTGGGCTCTTCATAGAAGAGATGTTTGTTTAAAAAGGGATATATAAGCAGGAGTACCTTCTTTGTGCTCTTTTATGTTCAAGGCATGATTGTTAAAAAAAAAATAATTTCAGATTATCAAAAAGGGTGATTGCCGTTGTAAAAATATGCTCATTATTGATGGGGTTTCACTAACAACAAAGGACCATATGGCATTAAATCTTTAATTCTGTGAAGTATGGCGGCCAAATATGCAAGTCACTGAAACAACAGTGACGAGTTCATGAAACTAATCCACATTTTCCAACAATGAACTGTAGGTTGATCGCTTGGATCTCCTTTTGTTTGTTAGGAATTGAAGGATTATTTATGCACTATACAATCAACATCCTTTTCAGTGACCGCACGTTTGAAACAATAGTTGTTCTTACCCACACAAGTTAATATTATCACACTAGGATGCTTGACAACATGTTTTGTTTGTGAGTACTGTTCCTTTGTGTCATTGCAAACGTTAATTGGATCAAGTATCATATCAAGGAAGATTTCGGAGTTTCTTCCTCTTAGTGTATGGTAGCTAAGCAATGGCATCAGGTCAGCTTAGCCGCAATAGGAACCCAAGTATTGGTGATTAATCCTCGTGTTTGGGGAAGGAAAGGATGAGGCATTGTACCATGGAAGTTGTTGACAAGATCTATTATTGTGAAGCCCTATGAGCGGTAGCGAGTAGTTCACCGGATGAGTGGTGCAGGTGCAAAATTTTGTACCTCTCTTTATGTTAAGGTTGGTCGATGACGAAAGTTGATCCCAAAGGTTACTTTAGTAGTTAACAAGTAGATGACATACGTTACATGGTCTCAAGGGTTTGAACTGTGAGGTTGGGTGAATCCAATAGTAAATGCACACCAGCATCCATTTATTTCTTCCTTTACCTATCTAGTATTTGACCACTACACACACCATATCTGTTGAACGTTTCAGTTTCCTCTCGTGCTTCAATAGCAACGTATCCTTGACTGAAATCATGTTCCAAACATTAGAAAAAAGAAGAAACAAAAAAAAAAAAAAGAAGCAGCATTCCCCCCACTATAGGAGCGTCTCTTTGAATGATGAGTTTAGGTCCACATCAGGAAAACGAAGCTTTCCACCCCACTTCAGGACTTTCGTTCCCACTTAATCTCCCTTCATGGATGATTCAGAACTTTCCCTCAATCTCTTTTGTGACTCGCAAGAAAAGGGCTGGATGCTGTTAATGGTCCTGTAAGAATGATTAGCCCACAGACCCTTCAATCTCTCTTTATGCTTTACTGACTACAAATCACTCTTTCCAATCCGCAGTGGCTTTCCTTCCAACCACTGTCCACGGTGAACCCAAAAGGGTAGCAGTATCTGTTTTTGTTCGTTGGAAAGTATTTATTTGTATCGTGTGAGGAAAGGAGAGTGGTCGTTGTTAAGTTTTTGCATAAAGTTCTGTGTCAACTATCAATTTATGACATGCTTCCGCCATGAGCAAACCATATTAGACTGGGTTGAAAATTATGAATCCGATGCTTGATGCTTAATCATGGCTACACAAAAGAGTAGACTGGCTTGAAAAATTAATTAAAGACGTTGAAACTTTGGTGTAGCTATTACTGCTTTCTTCATGGTGAGTAAGTCTAAGAAATTTGCCATCTTATAAGAATTTATACCCTTTTGTATAATTTATAAAATTAAATTGCAAATTCATTGTATATTGTATGATTCTCTTACAACATTCAAAAAAATAAAAAGCAATGTATTACTTCTGACTCAAACAACAAGAAAACAAAATACATGTGTACGTATTAAGAGACATAAGCACCGCAAATATATAGTGTTGTATTTCAATTTCAAGATATTCATTTATATTCAATCTGTAAGTATAGATTTGTAATACATATTGTGTTTTTTTAATAATTTGATTTTTTTTCTTTTTAATTTAGGAAAATATTGTAAAAGAAAAGAAGCATGTCAAAATCTCATCTAACTTCTTTCATAAAAATATGTGAATTTTTAACTTAACAATGTAAATAATATGAATTTTAGAGTTCTTAAAATTTATATATTAATCGATATCACATAAAATACTAATCTATGTTAATTAATACTATTCATTTTGGAATTTACTAAATATATTTTTAAATAGTAAAGAATTTATGCAATAATTTTATTTAAATTAAGAATATGATTCTTTTTATGATGGTTTTAATTTTTTTTCTGGAAAAATGTAATCTTAAATATGCATTTAGATTGAATTTTTTAATAGGTATTTTTTAAACTTAAATTTAGTTTCCAAGATTTTGATTGCTATAAAATGATTGTTATGTTGCTTAACTAAAAATGATTCTTCATACACATCAATCGTTCAGTTATAACTTATTTTCTCATATATTAAATTTACCAATATATTGAGTTCATTACCAATCCTTAAAGCACTGTGTGTGTGTGTGTGTGTGTGTAAATGATCTTTTAATATCTGCCCGATATCTGTTAGAGTATTTTTATATTAGCCAAATTGAAAAATTAAGTGATTATAACAAACATATAAAAGCACTTTAATGCAGAACACAAAGAAATTCATATAAAAAAATATAAAATGAAAGCATCAAAATTATTGGGTAAAAGGACCATAGGATTTTCAGGATATTAATTATTAAAACTGATAATTTATTATTTCTTTAGTATTTACTTTATTTGATATTTATTTTTAAAATGCCCATGTGGATTTTTTTATGTATTATAAAAGATAAATCATGTTTAAAAAGAAATATTTTCATTAGTAATTTATTCACTAATTATTGGCAAACATATTACATTAAATATTTAAAGAGCCTGTTAAATTAAAGTGTGGGATACATATAATTTTACTAGAATACATATATATCATGAGAAAAAAAATATATTAAGAACAAACTCTCTGATTAATTCAAATAAAAAATAGAAAGAACAGAGTTTATATACTAAATTATTGATTAAATTAAAATATATTTCTTTGACTAATTTATAATCTATTCTTATAACACTTTATATTTTAAATTGTTTAATATTCAAATTTTATTGTTTCTTTCTTGTTTTCTAGAGAAAAAGAATGACTTGATAATGCCATTTCAAAAATAGTAAAAATATATTTAAACTCATGTACAATTTCTAAACAAATTACATCACATTTTATATATGAAGAAAGCGAAAAATGAAATACAATATCTAGATAATAATAAAAAAGTTCAATTATATGAACCTTAAAATTAAATTAAGAAAATATTTTGATAGATAGCCACTACCATGGGCTGGCTTTAACTAAAAATAAAAATAAAAATACAATAACAGACAAAATGATATTAGAAATACTTCTAAGATATAGAAAATCTTAATAAATATTAAACAAAGTAACAGTCACACCAACATTTACAATTTCATTAAAATGCTATTTGTTAAAATTTTCACAAACTTTATTCTTTAACATCTTCATAGTTTTTAAAATTAAATATCTTTAAAATCTATTTTCAAAATATAGAATAAAGTAAATATTATTTATCCGCGCGTGTTCTTTACTGGCAATTAAAAAATAGCCCTGTTTTGGCAAAAGTTATGAGTGTCATTACTTTCCCTCATATTGCAATTTCCAAAAAAGAAAAAAAAAAAATCATTTTAGTTTTGTCATCATCTTTTAAATTCAAACCAAAGTCACCAATAGTCACCCCTATCAATGGCACAACATATTCCTGGTATGAATTTGAACTGGCTGCAACCCAAGTCATTGAAGAATAATTCTAGACACATTATTGATTGACATATTGCAAGTGTAAATTGTACTTTTCCTACAACCAGTCCAGTGTGGCCAAACTAGGTCCAAACAGTCCCCTGCAAACTTTTCCTTTTAGCAAATTATTTTCTCAAAGGGTTAGTCACCTCAGGACAATGTTTTTTTCCAAGTTAATGTTATGATGTAGAAACTATAGGTGTAAACAGATACAAATAGTCTTGCAAATGCTACACTTAGTATAATTATTTTTATCATGCAGCACATGTCACTTGACTAAATATCGAGTGCAATCACACGTAGTGAAAAGGTAAAACCAACAGCTAACAAAGCAAAATGTGTTCTGGAAGGAGTTTGGATTCTTGAAGTGGGAGGTAAATAGAGATGAAAGGAGTAATTATGGGGGGCATAGAAAGTATGAAAGATTCCCATAGAAAAGGAGTGTTATTGTGTACCATACCAATCATTATACCTTCTTTTCCTCGAACAAGAACATGAGAGAATTGAGCAGATTAGCCATCCCCATAGGGTTGAGATACCCTTTTCTTTCTCAAGTTTGGTGAGTGGTCAATGTTGATTTCTTGATTACATCCTGGGCCTGATGGGATCAGCCTCACCCCACCAAAACCTGTACCTAGAGCATAAACATGGACTAATTAGCAAGTGCCAAAGGTAGAACTGACTAACAAGCATCATTAATGAAATTTTGTTTTTCACCCATTTTCCAAGTCATTTTTTCACAGAAAAAAATAAAATACAAGGAATGGAGGGCATGGGGCCCAAAGTTCAATATGCCAAAGATTAGCTGCATGATGAAAAAGGGTCTGGATCTACAGGGAAAACGATAAAAAGAATGATTTGAGTGCCAAAAAGAGAGAGACCACAACTTTAGGGCTATAGTTGCGGGATGGGATAATGAATAATTCATCATAGACCCCATATATGGTGTTGGCATACATCTGTATTCCTACCTTTCCATGACTTTAGCCACCATCCCTCTGTACCACTTGTCTTTAATGGATAATCATGCATATGCTTTAGTGGTTAGAACGTTTTACAAGACAGGTGCTGTAATGCAAAGTGGAAATCAAGTATCCTTTCATGCATGTCCTTTGCATGTAGACAGGACTCCAAACTATACTCAGAAAATACACAACAAAGACAGGAAAAAGATCTTCAGCCTCCAATCTTCAGTGCAAACCATCACCAGCTGAAAAGAATTAACAAAGGAATAGTTGGTGAGAAATATATTGGAGGGGCAAAACCAGGAAAAGGATGACAAAGAAAAAGATGAGTCGTTAGGCCAAGTAGCATGCACAATGTGTATATCCACATACAGGACTTACTGTCGATGATATACACAACAAATTATGTCTTTCTGATCAGTCTTAAGTTGGTTGGAACATCCGTTTCAGAAATCGAATGTATTCATGAAGCCGACAGCATCCCTTGCTTGCAGGTTGCTCAAAAGACTTGTTTAGCAATCATAGAAAAGTAACGAACCACAAAAAACGCTATATATTCAACCTTCGTTTGAAAACTTGAGCACAAGGGCCCAGCCCGAAAGGAGAATAAGATTGTTTAGAAAACAAGTTAAGGGATGATGGGGTAAAAGCACAAGTAAAATAATTAATCGCCCAAAGAGAACAGATGGGAGGAGCAGAGACCTTCCAGTCCTTTCTCTTTGACCATGACAGCTGAAAACTAAAGCTCCTTGAAAGGATTTCCACTATCCATAGTCGGACTGCAAAAAGCACTCCGGGAAGAGAGGAGAGCAAAGGTGCTTCTTCAGTTGTAGCATCCTGTTTCTTGATTTTTAGGAGGTTGACCCTACAGACGACTGAAAGACTGGAGGGCCACTATCCCATCATAATCAAAACAAGAAATTATATGGGAAAAAAGAAGATACATTCTTACTCAAACTTGAGGGTTCATACCCTTAAAGTACTCCCATCAAGTTTTATTAACATTAGAAAATCGCCCTATTATCAGGCTTGCCAGAATGAGTAACAAACAGATAGCCCTTTGATAAAACAATTCTGAAGATAAAACTGCTATGCATTGTTCAAGTTTGACCGCTGCGCTCATAGCTATAGTTCGAAGACATGACATTTCCATCAGATTGCATGTTTTATTGCAAATGACTTGTTTGTCTTTTTGTAAGTGGTAAATAATTGTTATATATTAAACACAGTCAATCCTGTGCAGCACTGAGTCTTCTGTGGTGAATACTAAATGTAATGACAACTAAAAAGCTTTCAGTCTGGTAGTGATGGCAAGGAATTTTCAGGAGTTAATGCCCATCCATTGCCAATTCTGGAGAAAAGAGCAAGAACAACATCTTCCATTAAGTCAACCTCGTATTTTCAATACCTTAAAAACTTGAGTTTATTTAGTTGAATAGCATGGTGCTGAGAAGCATAAGATCATATGCATCGAAGAATTAATTTAATGATATTCACATGCAAGACGTAATTACAAGCTGTCAGAATAGCTAAGGATATAAGAGCAATTTATATATAATGCACCAACAATTCACAAATAACCAAGAACTGCAAGGGAGAAGTGAACTTAGCAATCTAATTATACATGATAAATACTTAAAACTAAACAAAGAAAAATATCCAACTATTTCAGTTTGGAAATTTGGTGAGAAACTACACAAATGCATAGCTCAAAAATGCTGGACTGGTACTTCAGCTATCAGAGAAATATGGGTGTTTGTATAAACCGTGCAAAAATACAATGGATCTATTTTCCCGGTACAGCAGAAAAAATAACTAGATTCCCAGGAAGTGTAGCAATGGGGATAGATAGTCAATATTGCCATACAGTAACAGGATTCAAGTTTGGGAGGATGGGAGAAATATGAGGTGATAAAAATTAGAAAATTCTTTCACATACTTGCATCAACTATGCAGCACCAGTCACTTCACTACAGCTTCAATAACTAAATACAAATAGCCATGGCCCCTAGTTTAAGGAAGATGCTGGAGCAACATGAATAATCAAAATCCGAATGAAGGATAGTGATCTAATTGTGATAACAAGCATTTCATATGCTAAACTTCTCTGTTCTATATCAGTTCAGATTTATAATTACAAACAAGAATGTGTTTCCTGTTTACACAGCAAGAATCTTCCCCAGCTAATTGGTCAAGAGATGACCATTTTGGAGTTTCACATAACAACGGAAAATGTTTATCCTTCCTATGGACTCAAACTTCAACTTCGTGAGCTTGAATAACTAAAGAAACTGACAGAAAGCAAACAAATGGAAAAAAACAAATAAACTCTACACCAAGAATTCTATGAGACTTAACAGATAAAAACGCTAGATTGATGATGTATCTGCAAGAACCTCATTGAGCATATCATCCTCAGTAATCATGGTGCCAAAAAGTTCTGAATCCTTCTCCTCTGCACTGGAAAAGTCCTGCCTCTTGAGCTTTGCATGAGCTGTAACAAAAAATAGCTTCTGAGCTATATCGAAGCCTGGCCTTGAGTGTGCCTGTCCAGAAAACCATCTTTTGAAGGACCAATCACGCTTGATCCCACATGACGTTGCATGAAGGAAAAGAAGACGCACAGCTACTTTACCCAGTGTCTTGAACTCTTTTAGGCAAGTTTCCCACACAAGTCTACTGCTCTGTGGATTAGCTGCCTTCATCTTCCCTGTCACAGGATCCCGCTCTTTTACCTGAACTGCCTGAGCATATAGTGGGTCTAAACCTTCTGATCTCCACTTCATTAGTTCCATTAAAGCAATATGAGCTTCCTCCCTTGAGACCAACCGGGTTACAAGCTTGTCAACATCCTTCTCTTGTTCTTGTGTCAAGTATGAGAAAGGGGGAAGGTATTTTCCACTTGCATCTCTGACCAAATACAATGGATCAAGAATGAAAGCAGCTGACCATGCCGGGTGATAGACCTTCTTAAATCGGCTTTCAACTACCTTCCCAACAGGTCCCTCGGAAAAGTTGTATTTGGTGCACCATTCCTTTACTTTAGTCCTCAATTCCTCCCAAAGTGGAAGACACTGTCCCACTAATGGCCTTTCAGCCTCAATATCTTCAGCCATCTCCATGATCATCTTCACAAGTGAATGAACAGCCTCCACATCATTCCAGAACCCAGTATCCTGAATCATATCAGCAACTTCTCTAGCGGTAAGGTCTGCTAAACAGAGAACTTTAAACGAATCATCCACCACAATTAGATGTAGAATACGGGAACAGCTCAACAAATCATCCAACATAGCAATGACAGGACCAAAATTCTTTGAGATGCCACAGTTTGAAGGAGGAACTCTAATAAAGCGAGCAACATCAAACCCCTGCAACCTAAACTTGTGGAAACTATTCCTAACCTGCGGCTTAGAATTAATCATATTAGCAATTTTCATACAATTTTCACTAACAATCCTAAATAAAGGGAGTTCCCTGTCAAAGTCCTTTATCAAACTAAAGAATCCCTGAAGCTGACAAGATAAATTGACCATCCAAGGATTCTGGAGTTCTAAATTTCTCAATGCTTTAGCTTTATACTTATCTGCAATGATCCCCACGCATCTCCGTGGCTCATTTCCACATATTCCTTGAATGGTCTCCCAGAAAACCTCCTCCACATAGTCTGATGGCATCACGCCACCATCAGAATACACAGCCTTTTGAAACACTCTTGTCCCATTGGGAAGGTTCACCATATACTTAACCAAGCACTGATTAACATTAGCAAAATTCTTACCATGCCACCCGTCAGAAGCAACCTGAAAAAATGCAGCATCCCTAATTCTAGCTTCAGACTCCATTCTAGCTTCCTCAAACTTAGAATCAAGCCTTGCACTTGAAAGCTCCGTTTTTGATACCACAGGCAAGCCCACAAGGTTAAGAAAATCCTTGAATTTGGGGTGTTCAATATTTGAAAACGACAGCGACCCACATGATTCATAGAACCAATCAGATAATAAATCAAAGGCTGCATTGACTTTGTCTTTGCTCAACATCGGACTAGGTGAAGCTTTGGGACTTTTTAGCTTCTTCACACTATTTTCCAGCTGTGCCAATGCCCCCAAATCATCTTTCCCACCGGACAAGATCAATGGCTTCACATTCGAACCGGGTTCATACGCAGTTTGGGCTGGTATAAAGCTTGTCTCGTTACCATAGCGAGACGAGTCAACCATGTTAATTGGATACGCATGCAAAGAAGTACCCACTGCTTGCTGAGATTGTGCGATTCTCTTGCGATGATTTTGCTGCGCAGAAGGTGAAGCCAAAGGAGGTAGCTGCGAAATAGGCTTCGACGCAGAGCTAAAATTGGGACAGGCTCCACTTTTAAGATGCTCGGAAGCAGTCCTCGATGGGTTTGACGCCGAAAATGCAGCATCACAAAGAGTGCATTTAAGTTTCACAGCTTTCGGCACGTTGGTATCAGGATTCCTAATCAAAATAGGCTCAAGATGAGCCCAATACCAAGCTCCTTTCCCTTTCACAGCCTTTGTACGTATTGCTACCAACCCTTCATACCGCTTACTCACCGCCTTCACCGTGACGTCTTCAGACGCCTCGATCGAGCTTGATTTAGCGTTAGACATTGAAACAGGCTTTCTCCTCCCTAGTCTAGTTTTTCCTTAGCTAAAACCGGAGCCTTTTTTCCTGTGGGTCGGTAGTGGTTTACGAGCTTGGTGGGAGTTCCGTATTATACCATTTTCTAGCTGGTAACAGTTTGATGTCGAAGGATCGGTTCATCTGGGAATCTGGCGGCGCACGAGGCGGGCTTCAGGTTCCAACAAAACTCAACGCCGGCAGACGGCATTCTAGTATTTCAGAAACGAAGCAAATCGTGTCTACTATATATTCGACGAATTGTGTGGCTGAACATAGCATGTAGAACAAGAGGCCCCAGAAATACTATACAGAAGATGAAAAAGAAGGCATCGGCTGAGATGTGTAGAGAGAGAAAGCGTGGAGTTCTTGGGTGATGGGTCTGCGGGGAAGAAGAAAATGGGGTAGCGACCAACTGGCCATCTCCCCACTTAATTTATTTTTTAAAATTAAACATTTTCGTTTGGTTTGTCGACGACATCAATATTATAAGTGTTCTTTTGTTGTGCCACGTGCTGAATGAGGCGCGTGTGCTGAATCCACGAATGAAAGTCGAGGATCAGTCAACAGATGGGCCCCACTTGAATGTAGCCAATCGGATTGACTCTTTGGTCGGCGCAGGTATTGGTCTGGCGGCATGGACTTGTCCAATTGTTTATAGTTTTCCATTAAAGAAAGACCATGATAATAAAATTTTAATGAAATAATTGAAAGACAAAACTTTTTCCTTTGTTTGGAATATGATTTATTGGGTGCTCCTAAAATAAATTAAGAGTTAAAAAAATTTATTCTGAAGATGAAATTGAAGATGTGTTCTTGTTGAGTTGCTACTTTTTAAAATAAGGTGAAATAAAGAAAAATATGCTTATTTTTGAACTTTTGGTTAGCATTTTTTTGAACTTTTGGTTAGCAATACATAGATATCAGTCAAATTATATTTGGTTGATGACTTTTTGTGGGTCCTGTTATTTGGATTTGAATAAATGATTTAAAAAGAGAATTTTAAATGCCTATAGTATAATTGTTTCGTCTGGGATGAAATAATTTTTGATGAAATGAATTTTAAATCTGCAACAATAAATTTATTGTTTTTATTTGGATAGTAATATATTTTTAATTTTTAAACCTTCGTCTTGAATTATGATTTTAGCTTTACAGTAGAATTAAAATTACTTTTATATTAGAGTTATTTAAAATCATATTTTCAAACTTTTTTTTTTAATCCAAATGAGGCTAAAGATTAATTTTAAATCCACTATAAACACTAAAATCATAGCTCAAGATAGAAATTTAATGATTTGAAATATATTGTCATTTAAACAAATATAATGGATTTATTCCTGTGGATTTAAAATTCATTTCATCAAATTATTCAATCTACATGAGCAAGTATAAATGTAGTAGATTAAAACATGAATTAATTATAAAATAAATGCCATGTGAATTAGTGTAATTACATATAGTAAAACTAAACTATGCTTGTTTACTTTTCTTCATTAAAAAATACACACTATAATCATTATAATTATAAAATTTTATATTTATTTATCTCTTACAATTTCGTGAGATCAAATACAAGATACTTACATGCTTATATTTATGAAAATTAAAATATTAATCTTGTATCAAATTTTCAAGTCTTACAATGTGTTCATTTTTTTTTTTTTTCAAAACAGATCGCATCTTATATACAATGTTATATATGTTTGTTGGATGTATGTAAAATATATCATGTAATTGTTTGTTTTAAAGAACATTTACAGACATGGTTTTAATTTAATGTATATGATAAAAATAAAAATTTGAGATAGATTTTCAAACTCAATATTATATAAACATTGTAAATCGCAGAGGTATGCTCTTGTAATTTAAAAGAAAAAAGAATGCAGTTAAAAATTAAATTGACGTATAGGTGACTCACACAAATAATCACAACATTTTAATACAATAGATATTAAACTTTAATATTGGTATATTCGTACAGACAAAATTATTTAATTTTAAATAAATTACCAATTAAGCTTTCAGTATATATATATATATATATATAAATATATATATATATGTTGACACACACACACACACACACATATAGGAAATAAGTATATGTTTTAAAATGTTTTTATTTTAGCGATTAAATCAAAATTATACTGTTTCACTCGAGTTGTGAATCAATAAGAATAATAATAAATCAATAAATGCCACACCTGAAGCTATGAAACCTTAAAGTAAATCTTGCAATGCTCCTATTGCCAAACCAAGGGCCGTGCTCAGGTCAAGCTCATAATTAAAAGGTGTTTAGATAAGCTCATAATTAAAAGCTTATAATTTAGTGAAAAAAATTATTTTCTTCACAAAATAGTAAGAAAAATAGAATAAAAATTATTTTAACTCTTATTATTCTTTCAAAAATTTTACTAATTTTATTTGTTATTTATTTCTCAAATTATAAAAAAGTTCATTTTTAAGTTGCCGTTTGATTTTATTTCTTTTTTCTTAATTTTTTCTTTCTTTATTGAAATCCTTTCAACTAAACATGATATAAAAATTTAAATTTCTTTCATTTTCTTTCCTTTCTCTCTCTCTCTCTCTCTCTCTCTCTCTCTCTCTCTCTCTCTCTCTCTCTTTTTTCCACTCTAAATTCCTAAAACCAAACATTCTCTTAGTGAAAAATGGGAATTTTTGATTATGTGATTGATGTGGTGTTTTGGTCTCATGTCAAGGGCTAATTATATCATTTAATTTGAACACTTTTAATAAATGTTGAAAAAAGGACACGCCACTTTATCTATGAAATTCAAATTTCGATTCCTTGATCTTCCAATATAAGATTACCACAGATGCAAAAACCCCTCAAGGGTCATTTTCTCCAACATGTAATGGCAACTAATACACTGTCATTAGTGCAAGCCAACGCAAAAGTAGAAATAAACATCACCTTTGGAGGACAAAAACAATAATGGTAACCAAGGTCATTAATGGTAATCACAGTCATTATAATAATTACATTCCTAGTTAAGTGGACTAATCAATCGACCAATCACTCTACCTTTCGTTTTGAGAATCATGCAATTACATGTAGCTAAAATTGTTGCAACCACTAATGAACTCATCTTAAATACTTAGTTGTGCATATTTGTCGTTTTTCATAAGGGCAGTCTGTTTATACTTTGAGTCTGTGAGTATTATTAATCTGCAGTTTACAAGAAAAAAAAAAAAAAAGCATTTTTTATTCTGTGGCTAAATCCACTATATAATTTGATTAGTAGTGTATAATTAATTTTCAAGTCATACTATTGGATATCATCTCCTCTTAATCACAATGGACACGAACTTTGTGTTTTGTTATTTTTCTTTTTTGGTATTTTCATTGATATCTATATATTTATTCTGTATTTGCACCAATGCCTTCTTTTATTTACTTATTATTATTTTAAAACTATATATTTTTTACGTAACTCTTTATGTTTTATCTTGATACATAACTTATCTTATAATGTAAATATACATTAATGTCAATGATATAATCTAAATATTTTTATGAATTAAGATGCCCAGTATTTAATTTTGTTTTCGTGTGTATCAGTTCATTAATTTCTAATTTGAGGCACAGTTTTTTATATTTAATCTATACTATATATTAAGTTAGTAAAGATATTTGGTTGCATAATGTAAATAAACACTCTTAATTCTTTACATATTATATTTTCTCTATTCTCTTTAACTCATATAATTTACATATAGTTTTAATTTATTCTATTTCATTTATTTTTTAGTTCTTTTATCTATTTTGTGTTTTATACTATATATTAAGAGAAGAGACATAATTTTGATTGTATAATGTTAAATTATTATAATAACTTTATTTATATATTTTATTTTTCTTTCTCTATTTTCTTTAAATACAACTTTATTTTTTTCTTATATCTTTTATGACTTTTAGTTAGCTCTTCCTTATCTTTTCTTTTCTTTATTTTTTCATATGCTCTTACTGTTAAATTGAATATTGTTTTTATTATAATATGTTATAATGAATAAAATAATATAATTTATGTAAAACTTTGTATACACATCATCGGGTATGCCATTGTTATTTGTTACACTGAATTTTGTTATACTCCACATTAAACTGGTAATTTTAATTGTATAATTCCTCCACAGGAAAATGAAAAAGAAAAAACAAATCTACCTGTGCTTATTCCATGTGCCGTAAGAACGTTGAAGCAGACCCATTGGGGTTTGGGGTTTAATGCCGCCAGAACGGCGCCGTTTTGCCCTGCTTTAGGGTTTTTGGGAGTACTGCCATTGCAGCAATGCAAGTATGCTGGGCTTTCTGGGTTGAACGAATTATCATGATCATTATTTCCTCCTTTTTTTTTTTTCTCATTTTTGCATTTTAGTTCATTAAAAACTGGATTTTTGCTCGCAAATTCATGTATTAACTATCCATTTTTCTTTTTATGTACTTTTCTGTTCCTTGGAAAAGCAGAAATTGAAATAAAACCAGGCAAACCGCACATTCCTAGGGCCGATGATGATAATGGAAGGCTTCACGTATTTCAGGTTTAAGTAAGTTCCTGCTAGTATATTTGTATCAGTTTTTTATATATTGTTTTCAGATTTTTTTTTCTGGTTAGGAAAACATAGCTTACAATTATGGAAACATCACTTTATCAAGTTTGTTGCATCAGGGAAGTCCATTATCCTAAATTAAGTGGAGGGTATGCAAATTGCAGCCATAAATTGAAACTTGATGTGTGCATGATCGTTCCTGTTTGAGTGATTTTTAGGCAACACTAGTTACAGGGCTGTCCACTGAGAAGACTATAGTACAATGCTAGTGAGAGATAAGCAGCCTATTTATTTCTGTTAATTGTTGCCTGAAAGGCTCGAGACTTGTGCCTTGAACCTTGAGTTCAAGGAGAATGATGAAGGTTATGTTTGTTTTAGTTTTTTTGGCGTGTGTTTTTAGGGGTGATTTTATTGGGAGAGATGTAGAAATCAAATTTAAAAAAGGTCATGATTATGGTGTATGTTTTTGGGTGTGAAATTTAAAAACAAACATAAGCGAAGTTATTTTCTTGGGAATTGACACTCACCACATGCATCTCCCTGGCTTCTTCTACGGCGATAACGAGGATCAGGGTAATCTGGTGATGGTTACACCGTACTGTTTATAAAATTATTGGCATTTGATATGTATCTAATTTATCCTTTTGCTTTGCAACCAAATATGTTAGTGATGTAGAGCTAAAATGGGAAACAGTCCTGTTTCTTTTTAATTATAGTGTGGTGCCTTTTGCTTGAACTTAGATGTTAAGTGATCCTTCTGAGGGAGGATATTATGGGGACTGATTCTGAAGCTGAGGATGATGCTACTGGCTATGGTTTCAAAGATGAAGATTAGGACGATGACTATGTTGACGATGACCTTGGCTTCTGCTCTTCTTGAGCCGTTCCCAAAAATGAAGGTATTTCTTAATTGAATTTTTAACTTAAACTAGTTCTTCTTTAGAAATTCTTTGCTACATGGTATATTTTTCAATTCTTTAGAAATTCTTTTCACCCATGTATGCGGGGATGATATTGAATCATGTGGCTATTCAATCCAACCTGTTGCTATAATTCCTGAAAGCGCAGTTTAACAAAAGAAGAGGTATAAGAAGAATAACGGCAGCAGGAGAGTCAGAAGTGCTCAGGAAAATGGTATGCCAAATTTCAATGGTACAGAACGGTCTCCAGTGGCAGAAATTGGAAACGGTCTGAAGCCATCCTCTGACAAGTGATTAACCTTTTTTTGTGTATTTGTTGCTTTTACATTTTAATTTATTATGTGTTTCAGAAAAAAATAGATGATTATTTGAAATACTCTTGCATGTATTTTTGACTATGGTAATCAAGCATTTTTTGGTCAAAAACAGTGTTCTTTTTGCTTTGCGTTATGCATTAGTTAATGAAAACAGATATTGATTGACACATGCCAACTTCAGCCTTTTCAGTTTGTACTTTATTGTTAAATCAGGCATTGCGGACACCCAGTTTCTGCCCACTCCTGTACCTACCCATTAACAGCAGCCAAAGTTCCGAACTCACATTTTGATGCCTCACACTGCATATACCACTTGTTTTGTTGGATTTATCGTCTTCTTATAACCTTACCTTATGTCTGATGCATTTGTGGAACTTCGGCTTCCACACTATAAGGTATCTCTGTCTTAATCATTCCAGGAAGAAAGAGAAGCAGAAGATTGTGGCACATAATAAACAGCAAGAAAGTGTGCCAACTCCGAATGCAGATGAAAGACTAACTGATAAAAGGGATCTTTGTTGGAGAAACAAGAAAAGGAAGAAGCTAAATCATTGCAAGTGAGGTCATTTCCAATGGTTTGGTGATTGAGGGGTTGGTAATGGGAAAACCAGATGGAAAAAGATCTTCTCCAGGAAGAAAAGGTGAAATTGACTGCTTTTATTTACTGAGGAAACTACTCTGCACCTGACATATTTGCATGGTGTTTCACCTTGCAAAGCCTCATGTTACCAAAGCTTCTTTGTCTCATATTGAGCCCAGTGTCTATTACATTGGCAAGCTAGAGAAGAATGGCAAATTTTTGACTCAAAACGTTGGAAAGGTACTCTTCAAATTTTCTTTGGGTTTGCCATCCGTTAAAATTTTTTTACGGTGGTTATGGTAGCAGGTGTTTGCCAAGTTATTAGGGGTGGGATGTTGGTTTTAATGATAATTGCTGCTAAGATACATACGAGCACACATTTGAAGGATTGTTTTTCTGGTTTGCTAATGTATTAGCCTTTTACTTTAAATCCTTCCAAATGAGCAGCCATGCGCATTGGGGACCAATGGAGACTCAAAATTCCTCCTGCTAAGGACTGTTGCATTTTCTTATTTCAAATTTATTATTATTATTATTATTGCTATTGTTGTTGTTATTATTATTTATATTGTTTCATTGAAATGGAAAATGCAGTGACTACAGGGCAGCAAACTGAATTTAGGTCACTTTTGTATTAACTTAATAATTACATAAAGTAGTTTAAATATATCATTGAAGCAGAAAGTATGATAATATTAGCCTTAAAGGATGCCTAAAATGGAAGAAAAATGTTCTGCAACATATTCAGTTTAACTAGTACAAAAAAAACATGAAATATAGTTATTTTTTATTGTAGATGTTAGGAGAGTAATTAGAGGAATTGCTTGTATTTAACTATTAGAGAGATGTCCCAATTTATGTTAGGACAATTACAATCATATCAAAATCAGGGAACAGCTTAAAGACAATCTTGTAAATTAAGAAATTAAATATTCATAAAATTATAATAGACAACTAAATAGTTGAAATATCAAAGTAAAAATTTCCAAATATACTCAATTATTCTAACGACAGAGAATGCTCCGCTGTAACTAATTACATACTCTTTTAAGAATTCATGAATTAAACTGTTCATTGGAAATGCTTAAAAAACTGCTTATGTTTGCTTTGCTATTCCATATAATGTCTTAAAATTTTCAGTTAAGAGTATTTGTTGGAGGCAATAACAACAAATGAGCCAATCAAGGGTTGGATCATGGTCGTACATAAAACATAAACAAAAGATTTAGCAGATCCATGCTGAGCTTGAATTAAGTGGTCAGTTGCCTAGTTGAATAAGGAAATGATTGTCATCATTTGTTTTCTAATGGATGCGTGCACTAACTAACGACACTATCTGGTCCTTGAAATGCAGTAATGGGGCCGAAGGATATGCAGCAATACCTCCAAACTCATGGCTAGTCTCCGATGTTGAATTGGTGGATGTCAATTGAGCGACATCATGTCATTAAAGATGGGTTGTCTCTTGGTGTTACACAAGTTGCTGCTGCTGCTGCTTCAGTTTTGGTGCATCGCAGTTCTGTAGTTGGTTGATGTCCAAGAGTGACAGAATTTGGGAGAATGGCATGACAAACTCATCTGCCCAAACGAGATTGTTCAAAATTTCGAGCTTATAACAACAGGTTATTGTTGTCTAGTGGGTGTGTTAGATTTATACACTTATTACATTGGATGCTTGATCTCACAGACCACCTAGAGACGTTAATTAGGTTGAGTAATGGGTGGCCGGTCAAGTTGGAATATGAAGTTTTTCAAATAAAACATTATCATGACACGTGTTGCACTCTCATGGGCCATGTAGAGACCATTTGATGCTGTCAATTAGATCAAGTACTGGGTTGGTGGCTGATACTTGGACAAATTGGGACTATAGTTTCCACACTCACACAATGTAGGTCTCGCATGCTAAATGATTCATGCACGGGGTCCATACTGTGTGAGTGTGGGAGTTGTAGTTCCGATTTGTTTAAGTGTGACTTATGAGTTGGTAGGTCAGGTTGTAATCTGAATTGTTCAAACAAAACTTCACGAGTTGTATATTTATAGTGTCTATTGAATTCAAAATTTAAAGTTTAATCTAAACTTGTTAATTTCATGTTGAAGCCGTATATCTTGTTTTTCCCACCCTGTCATCATGACTGTCTGGTTTCAACATATGTCTTGCCCATACCAAGTTTGGATTAGATCAGCAGGGATCATCGAACGTTGATGGATATAATGTGGGACTCAAGGCCACATCATATGGAATGCCTGAGGTTGTCTGTCGTTTGAACCACTGCTTTCTACAGGCCATTTGAGTCATTACTCTTCTGTGATATTGTAAATGAATTCTATTTAGTTTAAATACCATTTTGGGTGCAAGTCCATACCCAATATTTGTATTTAATTGTTGAAATATATTTGGATTTTCATGCATGCATGATAGATTGTAGGGTTTATTTTATTTTACTTTATTTTCATTTGCTGGAAATGCATTGTGTTGCACACGCATAATACATCTATACTATTTAGAAGTTATAAGATCTTTTTTGGTCTTATTCATCTTCTAAATAAATTTTTAATAAATTTAATTATTAGCTGCTTTCTGTTCTTCAGTGTAAATAAAAGAATTACACACACCCATGGGCTATGTTTGGAAGAGGTGTTTTTGTTTAATTTGATGTTTGGTAAGAGTTTTGTTGATATGAACAGTATGTTGAGAAAGAATATTTTAATGAAATGAATAGTATATTTTATTTTAATATATGTATAAAATATATAATAATAATTAGATAATATGATAGTTTATAGAGGTAATAATTATATTATAGGATATAAATCTACTACTATATAAAAATATGTATCCCTCTTGGTGTTTTTAGCCAATTGTTAAATTATATGTCTATCTTTAATTAAACACTCATGTGTAGTGATAATAAGGTTAGTTAGGTAAAAATGAAATTCTATTTAAAATATAAAGATTTAAGTATATAAATAATGATAGAATTCTAACTTATTTAGGATTCTTCTATTATAATGTATAAATTAATTAAAATTAAACAAATTAATAGAATCCTGAATTATCTAAACTAATTATTAGTTATTATAATTATTAATTATCTACTTGTATATGAAGTGTTTAATTGTTTTTAATTAAATAACAATAAATTTGTTAGAGGTCACTAACTCATAACTTTATCACTTAATTAATAAATATAAAATAAATTAATGTGTTAAAAAATAATAAGAAACAAAATCTCAATCACATGAATTACAAAAAAAAAAAAAAAAAAAAAAGAGTAGTAATATAAATAATGTTAACAAAATGAGTAAAAGTTTCAAATAAATAAATAAGTTATAATAAAAAATAACTATAGTTACGAAATAAACAATATCTTATAAACTATTTTAAATGTTCAAAAATTGACTATAAATTTTATTAATATGTGATATTTATTTAATATAAGTTAAATTTATTTTAAAGTTTGATTATATATAATATAATACTAAAGAGACTGCATAAAACTTGTTATGATATGAAATTTTATATTGTAAGCATAAATAGACTATTCTTTGAAAACATATTAATAGATCCATGTGAATATAATATTATTAAAATATATTTAAAATATAAAAGTAAATTTGTAGTTTTAGAAATAAAATGATATATTTAAATAAAGATAATTCTATAGAAGAATGATTAAATATGAAAATGCACAGATATGCGAAGAGTTGTGTTGGGATGATTATTATTTTTGAAAAGAATGTTTTAATAAAATGAATAACATATTTTATTTTAATTTATATATATAATATATAATAATAATTGGACGATGTGATAGTTTATAAGGATAATAATTATATTATAAGAATAAATAAAAATACATGTAGGTATATATGTGATATATATTTATATGTACGTATTAATTTAATTGTGAATAGGCGTAATAATTAAAAAATAATTAGTTAGTTATATATACAAAAGAGAAATTTTAAATTTAAATTTGAATGAAAATATTGAACGATATATATTTGACAGCGAGTTGAGTTCCAAACATAACCACAGGGTTTATTGATAGCTTCTCCAAATAATGTATAATGTATATAGTAACTATATTTGGTCATTCAATAAATATTTTTGAACTACTCACTTTAATAAATTAAATTATAATAATTTTTTCCCTATTCTATAATGTAAAGAAAGAGATAGAAGGTTTTATTGATAAAATTATATATCATTCACTGATAAATAATTTTTGTGAAACATTGTTTTGTTGTCAAGTAGCACGTGAATACGATCATAGGTAGACCTGTAATTGACTTGATCTTAATTAAGATATTCTCTTCTTGGTCGTTATTTTGTTATTGTCTATGTGTTGGGGCTGATGTCCTTGTCAACACTTTTGTTAGGGTCTTTTTGGACCACAAGATTGATTTTGGTCCTTCAAGAATTTTGTCCTTGTTTTCTGTAAGTGGTGATTCAAAACAGCTGTCTCAATCCCTCCAAATAAAAAATCTTAAATGGGTTAATCCATCAAATTCCATGGTGTTGATTAAAGATCTATAGATAAATATCTATCTCCAGAAAATAATGACATTAAAAACCTTAATAATATTATTATACTTCCTCCATTTCGTATTTTTATGTTCACTTTCTGATAGTTGATTAGTGGTAGCTTTTTAAATTTTTATATTTAAAGTTAAGGGTTTAAATCCTCTGTTATTTATTGAGCGTGAGAACAGTTTTTTTTTAGAGAAGTGAAATCATGGCAAGAGTAACAAACTATATTTGGATAGTCCATCAAAATATGATCTTTTAAATATATTATTAAAAAAAATTATTTTTTTTTTCTCTCTTCTACTTTTTAAGTGATTTTTAAATTTTTCGTATTAAATTTTCTATTGACAAAATTTGCATCCAAACAAAGGATTTCTTCTATTAAATTCTGGAATGATACAGATTGAGGGAACAGTGATTTAAGTTTCCTAAGATTACATTTTGTTGAGACCAGTGCCTAAAATCTACACTAGAAACTGTGAAGGTGGCCACGTGAGCATCTGGAGTGGCTCCAAAGACTTTGATTATTCTACTGAAAAAAGAGTCAACAATCAGATTTTGGTTAGGGAGTTCCAGAAGATTGATTAATATAATTAATCCACTTTGAATTAAACTAATCCACATTACGCAATGAGCTTTCACATCACACCTTATCATTCCACCCTTGAGCAGTGCCCAAAAAGCAGCTTCCTCAACACCTTTTTCCCTCAAAGCAGAGCCTTTATAAGGGCTCAAGCCATTCTCATTTTGTTAGAAAAACAACACAAATAGTCTTCACCGAATCTTCTTCTTCATCTCCACTTAGCCACACAATCTTTGTTATTATTTCTATCATTAGAAAAAATGTTGGAGTTCACAATAGAGTTGATCAGCCTGGCTGCTTCAAATCCCCTTGCTGTTTTCTGTTTATGCAATCTGATCATTGGCATTCTCCTTGTTAGAAGCTCAAAACCAGGCTCACAACTTGATGAAGAGAAGCCTGATGCTGAGGCCGCCACTGCCAATGCAGAAAATTTCAAGAAATTCACAGTTTCTTCATGTGAGAAGGCGACTGCTTTGATCGAGGCAGCAGAGGAAAAGGTATCATCCCAGAGCATAGACATGGTTGACAATGAAGAAGAGATCAGAGATGAAGAAGAAGATGATGATTTGAGAAAGAGAGTTGAAGAGTTCATTGAGAAAGTCAACAGAGGTTGGAGGGCGGAAAAGCTGAAAACATCTTCTTCAGTCCAATAACTACTCAATTTGGATCAAAAAAAGAGCAGGTTGTAGTTCTTCGGTTTCTTGTATCTCAGTCAAGTGTTCCACTGTAATTCTTCAGCAACAATCCTCGTCCAGAAACCGATTTTATTGGATCAATTCTGGAGTGGTGTCACTTGGATGAGAATAAAGTAGCAGAAAGAGATGGCAAAAGGGCATAGTTTGATGGATGTATAATGTAATCTCTGATGACTTTTATTTGTTTCTCCAGGTAATTTTCTTGCATGCTGTTAATTAAAGATACTAAATCCATTATCTGCTAGGACAAAGTTACCGACTTCAGACAGGACTTATCCACTTGCATCAGCAGACAAAAAGTATACTCACCAAAGAAAAATATTGTCAGGAAATTGTCATCAACACTGGTAAATGGAATTGGCTCTCTCTTAGATTGTTCTTGTTTATTTTTTGTGGTGGTTGCTTAGTTTTTAATTAAATTGAGTGGCAATTGTTGATCCTTGTGAGTCAACGGTAGTTGGATCACAGAACATTTTTGGAGGAACTGGACATGGGATTCTGATTCTGAAAGGATTTAATCTGTCATACTGATTTGAAGATTTCTGGTAAAAAGTAACCAAATCCACTATTACCATGGCAGGAATGTGCTGTTCTATCTGGCAGATTATTGTTAGTTTGGTTGCCAAGTGCAGAGTAGACAAAATTTTCATTTTTATCTGCAAATCATCTTTTTGCCAAAAGGGGGTTTCAGAGTGAGCATATATGTATATCACAAAAATAGTGAGCATATTTGAATCACAAAAATAGATAGGAAAAAAAAATTCTTAAAAAAAATTCTTAAAAAATTCTGCAAATCATCTTTTTGCCAAAAGGGGGTTACAGTAACATTTCTCCTTAAAACTGTGTTTGGAAGAAGGGTTTTAGTTAGAGATAATATTTGATAGAAGTTAATATTGAGATGAGTAGTACATTTTAAAAGAACATATTAATGAGATGAATAATGTTATTTGTTTGAATATATGTATGAAATTTGTAATAATGATTGAATAATATAAGAAATAATAATTATATTTTAAAATGTAAATAAAAAAACATGAGAGTACATATGTAATATATATATATATATATATGTGTGTGTGTGTGTGTGTGTGCGCATTGATTTAATTGTTAACAGGTATTATGATTAAAAGATAATTATTTTATTATATATATAAAAATGAAAATTTTAAATTTAAATTTATATGAAAATTTTGTATTTTTACTTTTCTTAATTTTTTGTATACTAATTTGAAAAAAAATTTAATCACCATTCATAATTCATATAACCTTCAAACAATTTAAAATTTATTATTTTATTTTATTGACAAATAAATTAAATATATATTATTTTTTTATCTATCTATTTTTATTTGAATATATCAATTGAATAATATATATATTTTTTTTAATCATTTTTACATTGAATCTATATACACTTTTAGTCTATTTATATTTGATATTTGTATAAAATTATTATCAAGTCAACATAATCGTTTAGAAACTTATAACCATATGAGTAGCACATGCGGAGGTACTAGAAAAAAAAGTGAGAAAAGATATTTTAGAATTAAGTGGGGTTGGGGGAGGCATCCGGTACCCCACCCCACCCTTGACCCCATTGCTATCCCTACTCAAAAGATGAGACTCATTATGCAAGAGTTCAAGAGAACCTTGTTTATTCACATAGGTGTGGGTGAGTTCAAAGTGAGAGACACAAGACAAGTGCGTGCGTAAGGAGTGCGTGCGTAAGGCATGGAAAAATGTAACATTTCCATTCACTTTTTGAACCAACCTATGTAATGTGTAACTTGTATAAGATAATTGATTTTTTAAAGCTTGTATTCAACCCATGACAATGTGGACGTATACCAACAAGCGAGACCGAAATCATAAGTGCAAGTAGACTTTTAATTGGATGGTGACAAAAGAAGTCTTCAGGACCACAAAGAAAAATTACTTTACTTCACACACACACACACACACACACAAAAGGCCAGCAGTTGGTAATGCTCGAGAAATTTACAAATAAAGACCAACAAACGCGTGCTTCAGTAGTTCAGAACTTCAGATAAAAGACAATGGCATTTTCTGTTGAGCCATTTTGCATTCCAAGAAAAAACACACTAAAATTTCCACAGCTGTCTGAGTCATTTCTGTGATGCTTGTGGCAAATGAGAATTTAGCGGTTTCCTAAGGCCTGGAGAACAGAAGAAAACGAGAAACAAGAACATGGCTCTTTTTTTTTTTTTCCCTGTTATGTTTAACAAATGAGTGTAAATAATACAAGCTAGCTACTTAAAAAGGCCTGGACTGTGTAACTCATAAACAACGAAATCGATTATGCTTTGGAAAACTCGAGTCTTTAAACTACAACTACAAACAATAATTCAAGCATTCTACATCCAAAACACATCAAATTACACATCACAGAGAAATTGAAGAGGGTGATAGTAGGGGAATCATACCAGAGAAAGTCCTAATCTAGTACCTGAAAAAGATATAAGCTGGGCTGATCGGGCGCGTGATGCACCATGCAAGAAGTGAAACTAGCCATCACCTTGTAGCTGGGGTCAGAAGAGGCAATCATAAACCTTCTACGCCATATAAAACAGCTAAAATACAAAGACAATAAACACAAATATAATCAGCACGTTATCTCGTGGCTGTGCTCTTTAGAATCTTCTCCTGGCAACAGAATATAATTTTCAACATCAGTTATCTTGGAACCATGAGTGGAGTTTACTGAAATCGTGTTGTTTCCGTTGAAGGATGGAGATGTTGTCAAAGTTGGCTTTGGTCCACTAAAGGCTGCTTCATTGCTTTGTTCAGGAATAGGATTGGCAGGGATGGAGGCAAATGTTATTGTGTGCTCAAATTTGGGTTTCTTAGGCTTTTGCTCCTGCTGGTTTCCAGGAATGAAGCTCCCAATTACAACCTGTTGAATTTGAACGATTCAGAAAATAACACTAGCTCTAGTTCCATAAGGAATATCAACAGAAGGATGTGTTCAAAGCCTTGAAAGATCTCAACACTATGTTTGGTTCAAGGAGTTCAACAAGGAAAAGTAATGTAAGAGAAATTAAAAAAAAATTAAAGAAATTCAAAATACCATAACTTGTTAGGCCAAAAAAGATAAAAAAAAGAGAGAAATAAAGTCAACAAAAATTCAAAATTTAAAATTTGTGGATTACAGAAGAAAAATAATGAAGAAATGGAAGGAAAAATGGAGGTAGTTAATGTTTTGAGGGGGCTGTAGTTAAATTAGTTTTCAAAATAAACTTTTGCTCATTATAATATTATATTTTTCTTCCAGTTTTCTTTTCTTTAATATTTTTCTAATTAACCAAAAAAAATTATTTAACTAACAGTTTCTTTTCTTTTCCTGGCCAAAATCTTAGAACAAACATAGCGTCAATGTTGCAGAGATCACTGCATGGTTTCCCTTTTCATCTACATTTAGATGGAAAATCGATTCACATATTCTATCATGACAGACTCAGTGACACAAAGGCGAGAATTGCATCAAAATGCATTTCCTTTGTGGCAAAACACAAAAAATTGTACTATATAGCCAAAAATTGGCATATATATATCTATTTCAATCAATGCTCATTCTTATTCTAATTACCACCACTGCGACAAACATCAGCATTCTAAATATCATGTACTTGCCTTACAAATTATTACTTTCCTCTCAAAACAACAATTCACCAACCTGAACTGGGCCAGCGGCAACTAGCATGCCGGCTAGTCCTCCACCCAATATACGTCCATCAGGGCCAGCCAGGGAGACACTCATCCCACCAGATCTGCTTTTTGTCAGTCCATTATCGCTAGGAATAAATGATCCCGTGAGAGAAAGGATTTCAAAACAACCCTGCAGAGCATATAATTTACCACGAAGTGTTATTTCCTGCAGAAGTTTCTGACAAGTGATAGATGTGTAAGCAAAGGATTTAACAAAGCCATCTTCAGACTGCACAACTTGTGCTTTAAAAAGTTCCATGAGAAGGAAAAAATTTACGGAGTTCCATATAGTTTAAAAAAACCTTCATTTTGGACAAGGGTAGCAAGTAAAACAAAAAGTTACAGTATACTAACTCAGCATTGATACAAAAGCCCCCACCTCATAGGTTAAAGTGCCACCAGAAGAATCAGGGTGACGCAATGTAACATTCGAGATAGCACCATTTGCAGCTAGAATGCAAATGGCTCTAGATCCTTGCTGAGAAAAAGAAATTATCTTCATCATGATATCCTGACACAAGAAGGAAAAACTAGATGTTTGTAAACTTCAAAATGGCCACAAGTATAACAAAGAATAAGGAAAATGTAGACTTTTTGACTGTCCAGTGATCAATATTAAATTAAAGAAATACTTAATATGCCAAATCATAAAGGGTACCAATCATGATCAATCTTTTGACTTTGTTATCCAGTTACTTTCCGTATTGTTCAAATCTTTTAATGAACATGGCTCAGACACACAAACATAGTAGAGGATATGAATTCTTAAAACACCTAGTAAAATGGACAAATGTATTGCCTCCTATTCCAAATGTTTGTAATGAAGTTCAATAATTTACTTAATGCTAAATGGCACAAAAATTATAAACAACGCATAACACGATTACCCTTTTATCGATACATCTTACCTTCTGAAAGATCCAATAATCAGTCAGAGATTTAGATCTCAGAATTAGACAATGAAACAGGTTGTGGTAATTCTTGTGAAATCTTGAGTGTATAGCCAGATATTAAATGTAGTACGAATGCTCGATAAAGAATTTTATCCGAGCCACATCCCCTCACCCCCAAACAAAATGAAAAAAGAAGTGTACAATAGGACCTGATAATAATTCTGGATATCTTGTTTAATTTGAGTGTCAATGATGACATCATGAACATACTTAAAACTCATCAACAAGACCACACACTCGCATATACCAATATTAATATTAGTTTATTTCTTAAACTTTCTTCTGCTTTTTTTGGAAGTGAAATTTTATTGTTGATTTGTTATCATCTCATTTATCCTTATTCTTCTTCTTCAATTTGACTAACAATTTTATATTCACCTGAAGGTTGGCATCGGTTATTACTTACATATTATATTTCCATAAGTTCACAGGATTCATCAAATTACCACGATTTAAATAAGTTTAATTTTTTTTTTCTGGGTAAGGTCAGCTATACAATTCATAACAGTGGAACATGGACAAACAATATAGCATATTAAAATCAAAAAGGACAAAAAAATGAACATATTACTTATAATTAGAAGTACCTCGCCAGCATTAATAGTTATCATATGTGGTGTAAAATTTCCACCAACAGGGTATGCCGCTGTTCGCCCTACAACATATGAGAAAATCAAGGAATTTGATGGAGCAAATGGAACATAAATTACAGGTGACAACTGTGGGAAACATGGTAATTTCAACATGATAAGGGGAAGTTCCAAATATTATTTTCCTTCACCTTCATATCTGACATTCTATCTGGGTGGTAGTGCATACATTCACCATACAAGAATGTGTGAACACAAATCATCTTGGATGCTACTGGTAAAGCACTTGCTCAAGTGTAACATCAGAAAATTGATAGTCTGAGTTCGAAATTTATTGGGAGTAATGCAAAAGAATTTTGTTCACATAATTGCATTCTTCTGTATTATTATCTGAGTGTAGTCCCACGTTGCAGGTCGCTCTCAGAAATTTTTTTAAAAAAAATGATAGCATGCACACAATGAGGGTAGTAAACATGCTGAAATATGCTTTGTATTAGAATCCTGCAGCTCCAGCATATCTCCTCGGAGACAGCATTTAGTCCACCCGTTTTATCTTGGGTCATATCACATGTGACTATCATCTTCTCATCATTATTCATCAAGCTCGTACATTCTTAATTTGCCATGTATACACACCACAATTATTGAGTAGAAGACATCTTCCGTTCTGTCACATCAGCTAAAAGGACAGGACCAATAAGAGGATGATTCTCTACAACTTCAGCCCCATTTGCTCAGGGCATCAAACCACACCACAACTCACGTCCTCAATGGCTTCCTGACAAGGGCCCCAACTCTCAATTTCAAATTGGATGCTTAAACTATGTTATTTAAGGCTGACCCATAAAAAACAAAGCAAACAGCAAAGAGCAGTCCATGGAAGAAAACAAGCAAATCAGCACCCACTATAAACACAACAACATAAAAATGTCACACTAGTTGGCAACACAGCATCTAATTTCCTTATCCACATAACAATTTCTGCACACAAAACTATTCCAGTAAAACCACCTATATTCAAAATAAGTAGAATACCTCCACTTCCAAATTCCAACTTGTGTTTCTTCTTGAAAGAGTCAACTGGTCGGCCTGCACCGTGTTTCCAAGCTGAATAATCACCTGTGAGCGGAATTGAAGACGATATCGGCGTAGGTGACAACGCCACCGCAGAACCATCTGCTGCGTACTTCCTTGGCCTTCCCCTCTTTTTCTTCATCTCCGAAGTAGGTGCAGCTACACTTAATGGCTCAGCCGGCATAGGCGGAGCAGTTGATCCATCGAATTGGGCAGGATTTTCAAACCTAGGCCCCACCATGTAGCTCTGAGGATTCTCATCGCCCTTTAATGTGACCCATGAACCATTAATACCTTCTTTCTCCTCCATTCATATACTAACAGAAAGATATCTATAAAATCTTAAACCCTTCAAAAGACTCTTAAATTCTTAAACCCTACACTGACTAAACGAACAAAAGCTCAAATCCTTTCAAGCTCAAACATTCGGAGGCCGGAAAACACCTTTCAACTATAATTTTAGTAAAGATAGGATCTCTAAGAGTGATCAACACCGGGCAGGAGTATAGAACAAAACCTAAACTGTAAATTTAGAAATCAGAGAATCAGGGATAAAATCTTCCAAGATCATCAAACTATAACAGAGTTCAGCTGCAAAAATCTATTTTCCATGACTTTCTCAAACTCTATCATGGATTAATCTCCGCCATTGCAGAACGGAAACAGAGCTACAGAATTGAAACGCAAAATTCAAAATTTTGATTCGTGAGAAAAAAAATTGAATATTTGGCGTTTTAAAATTAGGGTTTTTGCAAGAAAAAGTAGACGCAGGAAATAACTTTGGAGAAAATTAAGAAATAAATAGGAATTAATTAAATATTCAAAAATTACTTAGGTAACAAGCAATATTTAAATTGCAAAATTCAAAGTATTAATTATGGTTGAGAAAATCGTTTCAGGTCCGCCTTAAAAATTTAATAAATCGGATTGAAGATACGGTGAAGTTAAGGAATTGAATATAAAATAAATTAATGCATTAAATATAAAATCAATAACATTTAGGTGAAAAGATATATTTTTTAAAATTTTAAAATGGTAATTTAATATTTAAAGCTGTTAAGTTAATGTTGGAGTCATCCCAATGTTTTCAACCTCAGAGTTGGTGTTTGTCTTTTTAGGTTAATAAAAGTAGAATAATAATTATGAGAGAGAGTGAGACAGCGCCTTCAAATTAGGAATAAATTGCTGTTAATCGTACCATTTGGATTTTGGATCCTCAATATTCCACAGTTTTTCTGGTCAAGGAAAATCTTGAAAAAAAAAATAATTAAGGATGTAATGAAATACAATGACAAAAAAGGGGTTCTTCAATATTATTAGGAGCCAACTCAATTTACTAGAATGCATATCTGCAAACTTGAAGAAATGAAATTACTGAAAATTGGCCACAGCTTATGCAAAGCATTTCTCTATAGAAGTTAAAAAGTGCCAATTTGCTGCTTTGAGATATATATATATATATATATAATCAAAGATTGATTGTTCGTGGAATATGTACACTTCATAAGACGAAGACAATATCCAAGAATCAAGACAGGTGATTTCCTCGGGCTGTCTTGCTACGGCCAATCCAGCAGCAACAACAGAAGCAGCACAGATCAACTGAAGATTGCAGTTAAACTTAAGGTGTCGGAATCAATGTTGCTAAATTTCCATGATGTGATATACTGGAAGCACAAATCCAGCTCTGCTCTCCTCTCCTCAAATGAGTATTCGATCTCCTCATCAACTGACTCCGCTGCTGAAGAAGCAGGTATGATTGCTGGTTGTCATGTGCAACTGCATTGGAAGAGAAGCTGTTGAGAGGGTGCATGGATTGGCATTGCTTGAGGCATTCTGTTCTCCACTTCGGCTGTGGAGATCATCTTGGGAGGAGTGCCGAGTGGTGTGCCGTTTCTTGTTGTTTCCCCTGCAGCATGTCATTGTGTCTCTTGTTCACGTCTTCCAACATATTTCCTGCGTTAAGACTTTGATGAATCCGGGGAAGAAATGGGAGAGAAGGGCTTTCGCATCATAGGAGACTCCATTTCTCGGGCATTTTGTGGGTTGAGAGAATGCTGCTGCTTTACGGGAAGTCCAGCCAAGTCCAAACCTCTCCTCCTCCCTGAAATCAAGAAATGAGAACTGAATAAGAAGAGAAGGAAACAAATTGATCATGATCGACCGTATAGGTGAGATGTTAAGTCACAAGCAGAACCACTACATGAACCATGCAGGACGTTCCTGGGTACGTCATTTTCCACATGCTATTTCTTAATCCAAGAAGGGCCTTCACATAGAAGTACTATGATTATTGCAAAGTCATACGAAGCAGAAATGTTTCTTCTGAAGTCTTAATCTTCAAGTGGAACTAAAGGAGAATAAGAAGGGAAAAAAAATTGCCCACCTCCTGAAACAAACGAAATTAACTGTTTTTAACATCTGGCTTTCTTGCCCGTTAATTGTTCTAGTTCCTTTAGCCATTTAATGTCCCAACCTAGTAAACAGACTTGGATATTATTTTTCTGATACTGTTGACTTAATCCCTACCAGTGGTAGCTTAATTGCCTCATCTGAGTGAATTGGAAGCAGACCACAAAAAGGTAAATCATCAGCTATATCCGTAGAATGGCGAAAAATTTACCAGAAGAGAGTGCTGCAAATCCATCGCCACCAAGACAGTCCTGATATGTAAATTCGCTTTTTTTGGCACTGCGTGCTTTAGGATTAGGAGTCTGTATCATAGGCCCACCAAGAGAGAGTCTTCTATTGCTTGCACCACCTCCGCATGACAATCTAGGCCCTTTCTTCGCACTATGGTTCTTCACAGGGCTTGGCTTCGAACCATAAAGAGCCTCCTGCTCTGTCAGTAACTGTGCCTGAAGTTTCTTCTGGTCCTGGTGTCAAAATATATAACATATACACATGGACATATGCTAAGAGTCAGAGACAGCAGATCCTTATTTCAAATTGATGTTCGCATGGAACCCAGGACTGAAAAGGCCTATACCCTGTGCCGTTTACGCTCTAGGTCTTTTTCTTGCCGTGAAACCATATACCCTTCAAGCACAGAAAGCAGACGAACCTAGACATAGCAGCAAACAAGAACCAACGTAAATTTTGGGGTGTGTGTGTGTGTGTGTGTCTGAGAGAGAGAGAGTGCACGAAGTCTACCTCTACTTGTTAATGGGTTAACAGCTACTCCATCATAATTAAAATCGATTCCTTTCTCATTTTCCCATGCTGTGGTCTTTGAAGCCAATGTGTCCACTATTGCTATTTCAGAAGACAAAGCCATTGTCGTGTGGCTCTGGGTTGAGAGTGCACCGCGTGTTGATTGGCCGGGGGTAAGGTTAAACTTTGGGCTGTCCTTTACTCTTTTGGCGCCTTTGGTTTGAAAACTTGAAATTTGAATATCATAAAATTCTCATTGAGCTTCGTTTGTTTCCACCTCTCCACTATTTCCATTCACTTATATTTATACTAACTAATTATAATTAATTAATTATTATTCTATTATTTTACATATTTACAATTAAATTACGATGTAAATGCATGTATAGAGAGTCAATCTATACGTGTGTGTTTGTGTATCTTATAAACTTATACATTCTTATATCATTTAATTATTATTATATATTTATAAATATACCCAATAAACTTGTACGTTATTATATTATCTAATTTTTATTATATCATCTAATTATAATCACATATATATATATACCTTATAAACTTATATGTTATAATATCATTTAATTATTATCACATATTATATACATATTAAAAACTCAAATCAAACAATTTTAGAATTTCCATCCTTCTTATATCTTAGCATAAAACATAATTTTCATATCTATTAAAATCTCTATTTACTTTATCCCACCCAAATCAACAACCTAACAAACTTGGAAAATTAGATTAAATGGATTCTATATGGACACTTATAAATTAGCCTATTGCACACGTTTTTAATTATTTCTTCACACAAATCAAATAGGATTGAAAATGGAAACAATTTTTCCCCTTAGTTCACAATGCATTATTTCAATCCACTTCACCAATGAATAATACAAATACAAGACATTATTGAATTATAATGGCACGAAGAAAAGAACGTTCTGAGACCAATTAAAAAGAAAAAAGAAAGAAAGAAAGAAAAAGCACAGATCATATAAATCAAGCAATAATTTACGACATATCACATGTCAGAAAACTCCATGTCAAAGGCCAGATTTGTGGCTACCCCAGTTGCTGGAATCCATTTATTCCCAATGATGAATTTCCCAACTGTAAACTTCTTCACTTGGGAGGGCCTAAGATTCAGCTTCAGGCCCTCCACTTGACCCTATTCTGCGTCGCAGCACCAGCGCCCACGTTCTGGAACTCCGCGTAGAAGATGGTGTTCGGAGCCGACGTGCCGACCCTCGGAAGCCACCCCCTGGGGTCGATGAAGCCGCCCATCACACTGTGGAAGAAGACGGTGGTGGAGTAATTCTTCCAGGGCCGGCACAAGAACGTGTGGACGCCGGTGAGGTGGCGGCCGGCCAGACGGTGCAGTTTTGGATGGAGATCCCGGTGTTCTGGTTGGGATCGATCTTGCCTTGGCGGTGACGGTGTTCTGCTGGCCCTGCATGGGCTTCTTGGGGAGGGTGTTGCAGTTCTGGAGAACAACGGCCGAGTTGCCGAAGATGAAGTCGACGGTGCCGTAGATGTTGCATTCGCGGTAGAATTGGCGGTTGGAGTGGGGATAGAGGGTGTCCTGGAATGCGTCCATGGTGCAGCGGTAGAAGACGGAGAGATCGGCGGTGGACATTAGGGCAACCGCTTGGTGACTGGCTGCGCCGGCGGCGTTGCGGAAACCCATGTCTCGGGCGATGAAACCTTTTCCAAACACGGCTGATTCCACACAAAAGGGCTGAAAGAAATTGTTTCACTTTCGAATTTGAGCATAATTTCTTTGATCGTTGGTATTAACGTGAAATTAGTAAGGCTATGTTTGATTTTTTTTTTTTTAACCACTCACTCTCACTTAAAAATCCTATAAATTAAACATCTTATTATACAAATTTTATTTAAATTCAAATTTTTTTCTCTTATCTTTTATAATAAACTAATAATTTTTCAATTATTATACTTATTCATAATCAAATAAATACATATTCTTATAATATTTCTACTGACATTTATTTTTTATTATCTTATAAATTTATATACTATCACATCATTTAATTATTATTACATGTTAAATACATATAAAACTAAGTTTCTTATCAATTTAAATCTTACAAATCAAATATAATTTTGTCTCCATTCAAAACACTCAAATTATCATCCCATTCTAATTAGAAAACAAACATGACCTAAAAGTTACACATTATAGATTACAAATTGTCATTTTTAAAAACAAAAATAAAATTATCCAAATTTAAAATTATAAAAATATTAAAATAATCAATAAAAATAAAAAAATTGAAAGGTGAAAATTTAATAAAAATATAAATAAAAAAGATAAGTTAAAATGAAATTGAGAAAGAAAAATATAGAAAAGATGAAAAGAATTCAACACAAAAATATGTATGTAATTTAATATTATTCAACAAAATAACTTTATGTTCTTAACGATGGTATAGATAAATATAGTGTAGAAAAGAAGTATTTGTATCTCAATAATTATAATAAAAGATAATACTGTAAAATGTAACGTTGTAAATTCACAAAAGATAACCAATTTAGCTAGTTGTTAATAAAATAAGTCGAGTTCAAATAAATAATTGAATTTGATAATTATTTGGCATTTGCTCTAATATTGTGAAACTCAAATTTAATTTAGAATCTAGATTAAAAAGCAAAATTAAATTTAAAATTTTTGTTAAAATTCGAATTCAAATTCGAATAGATTCAAAAATGTTTCGGGTCTAATTAAATTGAATAATTAAATCTTTTAATAACAATAATATAGTATGGATTGGAAAAAAACTTACCAAACGTGGCACTTCGAAACGTGGGAGTTCCATCAACAAAGTTGAGGCCGCCTGAAACTATGGTGGCCTTCTTCCCATCACCAACCATGATCACATTCCATTTGTTCTTCTCAACCTTCACATTCTCATAATAAACCCCTTTCTTCACGTAGATAACAAATCTCTTCTTGCTCTTCTCAGGAACCCCTTTGAGGGATGCTTTGATTGTCTTATACTTCCCACTCCCGTCCTTTGCCACCACAGCATCGGCCTTTATCCTTGAACGCGGAGTCCGCAGCAGCTTCCTGTCCTTCAACGACAGCCATGCTGGCTCCTCGCCACCACCACCATGGCTGCTCATCAAGAGCCGCCTCCCGACGGCGCCAAATGAAGCAACGGACTCCTCAAATGAGCTGACAATGGCCAGACTGTTGCTGATGTACTCACTTGAATTCTCGAAGTTTTCATTCACGAAACTTCTCAATCCAGCCGAAGCGCTTCCGAAGTCGTCTATGCATGTCCGCTGATAAGTCCCGCGGAGCTAAACCAAGTTCTTAAATCCGCTAAAGCCTCTGGCAGATTCATGTCCTTTACGGACAGCGAACTGTTGAGATGGTCTAATGCAAGGGAGAAGAGCTCTTGGCAGCTTTCTATGGCGGCAAGGGTCATTTGATCTTTGATGTCGAACTTCTTGACTTCGTGTTCAACGATATTCTCCGAGGCCTTGGACAGTTTGTTGATGGCCACCTGCACGGATAGTCGGTACAGATCTTGCGGCTTGAGATTGCCAGACTTCACCATGGGAGCCAGGCTGCCGTAACACGAGTCCGGATACAACGTGAGACGGCACAACGCCTTGATCGACGAGGAAACGGATTGAGTTTCGTCTCTGGAGTGGCTATCTTTGCTCTGTGAAACTCCAACCGCCGTGTCTATTACAACAGCGACAAGAACTATGGAAGACAGTCCGATGATGGTGATTCTCCTGCGCATTTTCCTGCGCGCGATGAGCCTTTCTTGTTGGGCTTCGTCGAGCTTGCCGTAGGAGTTGAGAGTAGCCATGGTGGGAACATATCACTTCCACTTTGTTATCTTGATTCAGGTTGGGAAGTAGTGTTCAGCCGGTTGTTGGAAGAGGGTGTGATGGTGACCAGTATATATACGTAGGGTTTTGCGGTGCATGAAATGCAATTTTGTATTGCCAAACGCGGCTTTACGTGGGAAGCATCATCTCTGAGATGTGAAGAACACACATCAAACGCAGACGTGCTGCTCCTGTTAGAATATGGGGTTGGGTTTTTTGTGGGTATCTAAGAAACAGGGATTGAATTTAATAAGCAAAAAGGTTGGAGTAAAGGGCCCTTTCGGTTGACTTTACCATGCCAGTTTGGTTTCACATTATATTGAACTGTTGAATGTCACAAAGTGTCCCATGTTTGATGTCTGGCATCTTTTCCACCAGTTTAATATTACTCGTAACATAACAATTGCATAAATACATGGCTGGCCACCGTTTATTTTGACAGAAAAATGGAAACAGAGAGGGGCAAGAGGTGACAATGGATGGCAAGATTTGTTCTACTTCTATGGGCGTTCAGGTTTGCCACTTCGGAAGAAAAGTCGTTGGATGACTGTTTTGCCATTTATCGACCACGTCGTCATCTGTCTCTTGGATGTTTTAGGACAGTCGAGAAATAACAATTCCAGATTTTAGAATTAAAAAGTTGAACTAAAGTTAAGTCTTAACAATGACTGGAAGCAAAAGAAGAAAATTTGACGGACACAATGGCAGCTGCCATTTTGCAGCTTCAAAGCTTAAAACAGCCGGATAACATATCAAATATCTATAAAATTATGCACTTGCCACAAGTGCGTCTTATCGTATGGTACAGAATAATTGCTCATATTTGTTTGAAAAAATATGACACATGGCAGCACATAAAGCACCCGATGCATTTAGATGTCAGCTTTGTGCACAGAAGGACCTGAACAACTAAATAATCATCCCCTTCAGTTGAGCAAGGACAGATAAAGAGATGATATCATACGTCTTGCAAAACCGCACAAAATAAGGACTGAATGCTAGATTAACAGAAGGGATGAAGACAACGGACTGCCGGTGCCTGGTTGTTACTTATGCACAAAAGAATGAGCTTACAATTACACATGGGTCTGTCACAGTAACATTCCTCTATAAAGGGGGTACAGGAGTAGATTAGCTAGTCCTCGTTTTAGCCATACGCCACAGTATTTTTCTAATGCAGGTGCTCTATGAAGAAGAAAGAGGATACACACACACACACACACACATATATATATATGAAAGAAGCATAATCCCATCTAGCTAAAAATAAACATCACCCTCATGATGAACTGTTCTGTTTGTCATGGGATTCTCTTCGTATGATTTCAAATACCAGCTCATTCCATGTATCAACTGGACCTGGCATGCACCAGTGCAAGCAATCCTGTGGCGGGGGCCTCCCATCCGGGCCTCTCTTGGTAATCTTATTAGGATCTGGGCTTCGATATGGACCTGGATGCCCGTCGTGACGATATGAAAAGGCTTCTGTGATATCCATCAATTTCAGTTTTGATTTGTTCTTCTTTTTCTTCATTGCACGATTAAACCCCGTCACCTGTTTCTCGTGCATTATATTGGTAAAGCCATTTTCCACTAATTCACCCTCCAAGGCAGGCTTTACCTTTCCAGTACATGACCCCCCGGTGTTCCATGCCCCACCTTCATAATGATCAGGAGAATAACCGCGGACAATAGTGAGACCAGTGTAATTTGGATGTGTGCCCATGGCAGTAAGAATTGTTTCAACAGATACCCCAAAAGCTTCAATGTTGTTTATCTTCATTTGTCTGGATTTGTCAGGCCACCATAATTGTCCTCCCACAATCTCATTGTTCAATATGTACACCGACTGCTTGGCAAACCAGTGGCCAGAAGAGAGGACAATCACATCAAAACCAGTGATATACTGCATGAAGACCTCATCAGGAGCATCAAGGTGGAGCTTGACCACACCAGCTGGAGCAAAATCAAATGGCTCGGGTGTTTGATGAACAAGCCAGGAGGACCATATGCGAACAATCATTGTAGATGTGGATCTGAAGTAGTAGCGTTGCATTTTTCGATTACCCTTGTTTTTAGGAACCTCAACCTGAACAAGAATAGCATGACAATATTATTTTAATTTTAGAAATGCAATGATATTAAGTTGTAGCAAGAAGCCACCAAACAAGTGAGAGATTTCTGTTCATGTGAATTGACTAAACTAGTGCTAAATTGCTTATATTTTTGTAAGACTCAGAAATGAACCTATAAGGTAAATGCATGGAGATCAGAATGGTTAATTGGTCAAAAAATAAAATTTATACAAATAGTGGAGAGATATGGTTTGAGTGACTCAGAAATGAACCTGTGACTTGCCAACAAACCTATAAAATACCCAATCAAAGCATGGTGACCAGAATGATTATTAGGCTGAAAAATGAAATTTTTACAAATAGTGGAAAGACATGGATAGAGTGAAGGATAATACATTCAAATCTAATGAACTTTGTAAATGAATATGTTATCAAGTGTCATACTAGAAAGGCCTTTTTCCTAACCTGCCAAAGAATACAGAGCATTGACTCCATCTGATTTCTTGCAACAGAATCACCAATAAAAGCCAATGTTTTCCCTCTCATTATCTCCAAGAACTTCTTCGGATCAAACCTAGGGAGGTCGCACTGGGATGGTTTCCATCTCCAATTTTCATAATCTTTGTCTGGTCTACCATTCCCCTGGCAGTTCTGCATCTGAGTGATCACAGGACAGGAGTTATTTGTGTACAGTGGTCCAGTGGTGTCATGAATCCACTTTCCATGACAAAGATCACAATCTGCGACGTGATTAAGACAACTTGTTATGAAACAAAAAGAACCACAATATCCACACAGAAGAAAACGTCCAGTTTATCGACTTTGACAGAGTATAGGGAATTACTCAGTAGAGTAAAATTATTAAAAAAACGGCAAATGCCAACATATCATGCAGTTATCCAGCCAAACAAAGATCTGTACACTCAACTGCAACTGTTACTTCAGGTATCATTTCAACTCATGCATGCTTGAAACTCTAGCCCAATTCCCACACTGGAAAGAAAATCCGAACCCGATATGTCCAAGTCAAATGCCCAGAGGTCTAAATACTAAAACCAGTCATTGAGCACCACACAAAAGAGATTGAAGAAATACAACATTGCCAAATGTGTGGGCAGAAAAAATAAATTAAGAAAATCAATGTGCATAGTCACAAGAGAAAACAGTTAGTAAATAAGCAATCATAATTTTTTTTTTCACTACTATTTCACCTCTAATAAGACGTATCGCCTGTGTTGATTGGCTATTGAGCAACAGAATTTGATTTAAGGAAATAAAATATAATCAGCTATGCACCAATAAAGGCATTGAAAGGTAACCTATAAAACAAAAAGGGCATTCAATTGTTACCAAGTAAAATTTGACAGCACATAATCAGGAGGCAAAAAGATTTTATCCAGCTTAAGAATTATCAGTACTAGAGAAAAATGATTAAAGATAGGAAAGCATCATAAAAGGGGAACCGTTTAAGAGATTGACAGAACAGAAAAACATCAGAACACATAAAAGTGTAGGAAAACCAGAGGGATGGTTAAACGTTTCAGGTGACAGAGATAGTACCTAAATCAATATTCTCTTTACTCAAGACGGTGGAAGCAGAAGACTCGGAGGGGATTGATGCATGTCCTCCAAATGAAGTATTATGAGAAAGAGAAGTATTTCCATCCTCTGCTTGTGTCACATCAGAATGTGGAAGCTTATTGTTCGAGTTCTTGGATTTGACTTGTCCGAAATCTGATATTTCATTCTTGTCCGGAGATTGGAGAGGCTGTTTTCTTTCGGTCACAGTTCCCCTGCCATGAGCTCCACCAGATTCAATGGATTGTGTACCACGATTCTGAGAAATAACTTCATTTCTATGGCCTGCTATTATTGATAAATTTGACTTCCCATTGTCTACAAATGGATTGACGATGTGATGGGACTCAGAAACTGAATAACTTAGAGAGGACTTTGAATCATCATCAATTGGTTGCGGTACCAGGAGGGTAGAAGCAAGCATTAAGAATAGAGCAAGCCCTCCGACTGCGGCAACAATAGATAAGAGGGTCTTTGGATAGGCAATTTTAGGCCATTCCTTAGCCAAAACAGAAACCATGGCCTCTTATTCAAACTAAATTCCCTCCACAGTATCCAATACAAAACTTGGGCTTCAGAACATGCAAAAAGAACAAAAAATCCTTTTTTACAACACTCCGCATAAGCAGAGCCAAATGTAGGCTGCAATCCTGTAAACCACAAGCATTATGAATTCTCACAGAAGCTAATCCTGAAATCCAAACTCACTCTCAAAGGTTTAAAGGTACGGAGCATCAATCAGCAAGAGCTATGATTCATCCACATAAACGGCAATCGAGACAAGCACATAAGCTGCATAGAATCAATATTGAGAATAATCAACGAGCAAACCATAAAAATCGCATTTAACGATAACTGACACGCACTCACTCGCACACACCGCCAAATAAGGCGCAACAGGATAAATCAAGATTTCTCGATGAAGATCTCGCAGCACTGCTCGGTTGAAAAGAAAGTTCAAACCAAGATTCATAATCCACGTCGGCATCCGACGCCGCGTTCTCAAACTATATTTCTCGATTTCCCCCAACAAGAAAAGAATACTCAGAAACATATCTCCAAAATTCTTACCTCACAAGCGAAAAGCAAGTCTCGTGAAATCAAATGCCAGCTTCGGAATTCTTGTGTCTTCCGCTGAATGAACCGAGACTGATGATTAAACGCAACTGCTGAAACAAAACTTCCAGTGATTTCAGCAGCTGAGGAAACTTGAAGCGTGGAGAGTAGAAGAATTTACGAGGCACGTGAAATACGTTAAAAATGGAAACAAATTTTGATGATTGCAAGAGCTCCTTGGATCTGAAGGAAACTGACGAGATCTTGTTGTTTTGATTGGAATAAATAGTCTGATCCCTCACTTAATCTATTCGTGCCCAGAATGGAATTAACGAAAACTAATATTTGGTAATGAAGAGATTATTATACGCGTGCACATAAATGTATGAATTGCCAGTTGTACAACATCATAGGAATTCCCCCTCATTCCACGTAGATAATATGTTTGCAAATTTTGGTGTTTTCTTAGTTTATTTTTCTTTTGTAAAAGCGTGAGAAAGTGATAAAGGTAAAGACATACAAATTTGAAAAATATATAATGATTGAGGTGTGCAGTTATATTTGGTCGTGGATTTTGATAAGAATTGAAATTAATGAGCTTTGTTGGGCGGAGTGGATTTTGACGCGTAGAAAAATTATATTTAATCTATTAAATAAAGAAAATATTTAAATTAGTATGAATTTGAATATATACGTGTATATATGTGTGTGAATCCGAGTGTATAAGTGTGTATATATAAATAGTTTGTTAATATAAAATATGAAACAGAAAAAGTTTTAAATTTAAATTTGAATAAAAAATTTTAAAATAAATTGTTTGGTGGATACAATTTTTGGTGGGTGTGAGTGGTGTGAGATGCGGAAACAAATATAGACAGTTTGAATGACGTGAAAATTATGTTTGACAATAAAATTTTGAGGAGAAAAAAAATTTAAACTTGTTTGTGTTTGGATATTCTTCTGTGTATATAAAATGCTATAATAATGAAATGATATATGATAATATATAGTTTTATAAGGTATAAATATATGTGTGTGTGTGTGTGTGTTTGTGAGAGTGTATTTTTAAGTGTAATAATTTAAAAATAATTAATTATATATATATATATAAAAGAGGTAAATTTTGAAATTGAATAAAAAAGTCTTATTTCCGTAATAATATATTATATATTAAAAGAAGTGGACTAAAGCACAAAAAAATTAAATAATTGAACAAATAAGAAAATATGAGAAAAAACATAAATAAAACTAATATGTCAAAAGAAAACTAATAAAGAAAATAATATAAAATAAAATAATTTAAAACGGTATTAGTTGTATAAATACTACTTATGCAACCAAAGTCTTGGTCGTGTTTGGTTTCATTTTTTACAAAGCAATACATACACTTTAGTACTTACATTTTTAAACTTTATTTCTTTTTTTATATTATTTTTACACAATCTTAAAAAATAGATTTAAGAAGTCAAAATTTATAACGATGTGTTTGTTTTCACACTGTTATCATTTTTCAACCCATCAAATTTACACATTCCAAACATTTTTCATTTAAATTTTCAATTTCAACTATTCCTTCTTTTATACATACACAAATATTCAAAATTTAGACATTATATTTATTTATAATCAAATTAATACTTACATTACACCTTAAAAATGAAATTATATATATACATATATATATTTAAATAAAATCAAATTTTCACTCCGATCAAAATTTTTACTAATTTTCCTTCCCAACAAATCACAAACCAAACATTCGAAGGAACATAGATAATATCTTGTGATCATTTTTCTTTCCAAGTTAAAGAACGAAGAGACTAACAAAAAGATGATTAGGACCATTGTCAAAGAAAGGAGAGTGGTCGGGACATGGACATGTCTTGGGGCCGACGGGCACTGGCAAAATAAAGTCACGGCATCTAATGATTATTAATTTCTTGTGATCGTGATTTAAAATTTTAAATAAAAATTTCGTGTATCAGGTTTTGAATTTTTTTTAAAAAAAAATTGTTAAAGTTAGAAAGTAAAATAAAAGTTAAAAAAAGTAGGTGCATTTTAATAAAATAAAGAGAATTTGAACGAAATATACCCGGGCTCCTTTAAAAAATGTTATTTATGTTATTGCCCCAACCAAATAATAGTCAATAATTTAAATAAACTAATAATATACTTTTTATATCGTCAATTAAAAATTTAATATATTCTGAAAAATGCAACTTTTTAGTTTGAAAAATACTCAATCTAAATAAAAGGATTTTGTTTGGCTTTTTCTTCGGAAAGGGAGTAAACATGTAACTGAATAATGACTGTATATTATAGAAATTGCAGACATTAATGATCCATTGACTATTTTGAATTGAGTTTGACTGATTCATATCCAATCACTGAAATATATTTGTAACATAATCAATCTAAAAAGAATTATTGTTGATCTGATTAGATAATAGTTTTACTTCTGACATAAGTGGCTTAAAAATAAAAGCACCGAAACGAGAATGGTCCATAAAAGCGGGATTGAGGGCAGAAGATTGAATAAAGAGACGAAGTAAAATTACAAAAACACCCTTGCAAGGCACGAGGGAGTTTCTAAAATATTTACAACAATAAGGGCGTCACAATAAATTCACAATGCTCCAAGATTACGGCCTTAAATAGAGTCCCCTTCGCAAAGAAGTATAGGCAATAGTTGTTTCGGATTTTAATAGTGTATTTTTAATTGTATTTTTTTTTTTAAGTAAGAGAGATAAATAAAAAATTTTTTAAAAATATAATGTTTGTAGCGTGTATTTTTTTAGTACCAAAAAACAAAACAAACATTGTCATAGAATTTTTTTTTTTTTTTTACACTTACTCACTCATCCCATGTTGGCATGCTCTCAATGAAATTCAAACCCAATATCTCGAAATTAAAATGTTTAATAAGAAGGTATTGGAATGCAATAAAGTTTAGTTTGAACGTTAAGATTGGAACCCAAAGGGTATGTTTCTTTCTGAATTAGGATGGTGAGAAAAATTTAGATAATTTAAGTGGGAATGTAAATTATGTTTGGATTATAAGTTTAAGTAAATAAAAAAATTATATATATATATATATAATATTTAATAATAATCAAATGATGTGATAGTATATAATTTATTAGGTAATAAAAAATAAATGTGAATAGAAAAATTATAGTAACAGATGTTGATTTGATTGTTGGTAAGTATAGTGTTTAAAAAAATTATTAATTAATTATAAAAAATAAGAGATAAAAAATCGTGAATTTGAATAAAATTTATATAGTAAAATGTTTAGTTCATAAGATTTTTAAGCTGTGTAGAATTTCTAAACATGCATAATCCAAACAATCAAGACCTTGAACTCCATCCATCAAATTAGGATTAGATAAATTATCAACGTGAACCATTGATACTTCGATCACCGCCGCTAGATGTGCATACATATTGACCAATTTTAATAAACTTATATTATTTGTATTAGTTTGCTCAGTTTAGGAAGGTAATAAGATAACTAATTCGATTCGAATATGATTAGATTAAATAATATTTTGGAGCTAATTGAGTTCTTACTTAAACTTAAATAAATTTTTAAATTAAATTTAATTGATTAATTCAAATTCAAATTTAATTTTAAATTTTATAAAATTAAGACGAGTGACATTAGAACAATTGTTATGTTCAAATTGCCACTGGAGCTCAACACGTTTACATCCCTAATTAAGCCATTTTTCTTGTTTATAATAAAATTTTGTCAAAATGGTATTGTTTTGTAATCTCTAAAAATGCCTGTGTTTTAGTGGGTAAATGGGTCTAATTTTTATTTTTATTTTCCCCCAAATTATAATCCTAAAAGTAGAAGTGGATCAGAATTGGCCCATTAACACAGCCCGTCAAGCTCAAGCCCATTATAACTCGTAAGCACAAAAATATATTGTGCCTTACTCCGTAAAGTCGCATTTTTGGGACAACAAAAATCGCTCGCGCAGGGGATGGCGCCTCCTCTCTGGTGCCACCAAACTCGGCGGTCAGCTCCTCTGACGAGGGACGGCAACGAGTTTTGATTGTGGATTTTTATCCATTTCCAGTTTAACCAAAGAGCTCCAGAAAACACCATACCTGAACCCTTCAAACCTTCGCACAATCCATATCATCTGTAATAATCCGAAAATATTCTTCAAGCCCCGAAGAAAATTTCGATTCTTTCCCTTCTTCTTGAATGGCAGCTCAAGGGTTGTCTGTGTTTCCGATGCTTCCAGTTCTTCTGCCGCAAATGAGTCTTCCACAAAACCCCGCGAGCAGTGCCTAACTTTCAATACGTGGAATTCTTTTGTGGCAACAAAACTATCGATTCAACCATCATGTTTCAATCTGATTGGTTCGAAACGACGTGGGTCCACGGTCTCCTTCAGTCGGTCCATCACGTAATTTTTGCTGTTTATTATTTGGAAATGTGGTCTTTCTGTCCAGTGTACCTAACTTATTCGATCTGTTATTTACGGTTTTGCAGAATAACGGAGGTGGTTGCCTCGGATCAGCAGAGTAAGTAAGACTTTCGATGTTTTCTTTGCCTTTTCGTCATCTAATACATTTTCGAAGCTACGGTTTATTAATTTTCTGACTGTCTCTGTGAGTAATTGGATAATGTATCTTCATAGATGGTCTGCGAGGTCAATAAAGGCGTTTGACATGGCTGAATTGGAGGCTCGGAAGCTCAAGTATGCAAATACTGGGACTGAGGTGCTCCTTATGGGCATTTTGGATGAAGGTTTGTGTAGGTGTCAACACTTCTCTCTAGACGTGCTAAAAGGAGAAAAGATATAATCCGAATGGAGCCTAGCATTTGACTAGTACAACCTAAGACTAGAGGCGCGGGGACCCATGATTTGCATGGCCGTACCAATATAAAGTATAAATTACGAACATGAGAAATAGTACGAGAATTGGTGTAGAGGGAGAAAGGTGGCTAACATCAGCAAGACATCAGCCTTGCGAGAAAGCGGCAGTCGGCAATTATGTTGGATGAAATAAACCTAATGCTAATCATGCGCGGTTCTTGACATGTTATATTTTTTGTTAGAGAATCTTGGTTTCGTTTGTATGATATAGTTTGCTGCTATCTTGTTCAATACTGTCTTTTGTTTAATTTTCAAGTAGAATTCAAAAAACTACTGTTGCTAATTTTGGAACTAATTGGTAGAATCTTGGATTCATTTCCTCTTGAAAAACGTTGGAAGAGTTTTTCAGGTTTAAACGAAAGGACTTCTATGTCAGGTACACATTGTGAGGCTCATTCGTTGATCTTTCTGGAACCAGTTTGGCTGCCAAGTTTTTGAGGGAAAATGGTATAACACTTTTTAACGTTCGAGAAGAAACTGTCAAGTTGCTAGGAAAATCTGACTTGTACTCTTTCAGCCCCGAGCATCCTCCATTGACCGAACCAGCTTGGAGGGCTCTCGATTGGGCAGTTGAAGAGCTAGAGTCAGGTATGACCATAATTTCATGTCTATTTTATAGTTGATTTTCTGTGTGTTGTTTTTAAGTGTTTAGCTTTCAGATTACTGGATTCTGCCAGAGACGTAAATATCATACATTATATCGAAATCGATTTTTATGTCTGTGTGTGATTTGTCAAATTTATGTAGAGTTACCTGTAAATACCGAGGACGTATAATAATATCTCACGCATGTGTCTTTATTGTAAATCAATCAATTTTCTCAACTGATATACGTTTTTCCTGTACAGCTCATGGCATTGCTCCTTATAGTAGAGTGTATTATTCTACCCGTTTCAGTTTTGTAAATGAAAATTTTAAACTCTGAGAAGGATTGGATCTCAAATTTAGTTGAACTGGTGGGGTGATGCAGTATCGCCTGCAGCCCAGCAACCTTGCACTGATCCATAATTTAGCTTGAGCAAAGTCTAAATGCTGATAAGCTAAGGTCAACAACAAACCTTTAGTTTAGCCTGCAAGGAGCAATCCTCATATTTCTCTCACTGTGTCAATTCAAGTGAACATTTGTTAACTCAACACAAGCTTATCAAATGATATGCAAATAATTTTAAGTTTCTGACTTCCTTAGGGCTTTAAAAACCTTGAATTCCATGCTCTAGAAGGACATATAAAATCTTCACATCAATCGTGGCTTGTTTTTCTATCTGACGAATTTCTGCAGTTCTGAAACGAAGCGTGAGACTGCAAATTTGTGTTTATTCTTGAGAACTAAAAAAGGAGGGTTGATTTAGAATTCAGGGAAGATGGGATATAATTGTGTTTACTAATTGAAGTGCATTAGGTTTGCTTTATGGATTCAGTTTTTATATATTGGAACTTTCCTTTAGATCATTTTTGGGTTTGTGTTGTGCTAACTGGTTGTGACTAATAAAAGCTTTATTGTACACTCATTGTCATGCTTTTAGAAACCCGTCATTTCATCATTTCCCCAGTTTCTTCGTTGGATCTTTTATTAGAAAAACATGTCTGTGAATTGTTGCTATTAGCAGATTGCAATTGTATTGTCTTTATTAATTGATGTTTATTGTTCCTGCTAGATATATAATGCTGTGTGATCCAAGACATCCTTTAACTACAATTTTGCTGCTTTTATTAGTGTATTTTTAATTTAAAGAGTTACGATGCAGGTGAAAACGGTGAAATAACAATCACACATATTCTGCTTGGAATTTGGTTGGAAAAGGACTCCGCAGGGCATAAGGTGTTAGCTGCTCTTGGCTTCGACAATGAGAAACCAAAGAATTGGCCAAATATGTAAGCTGTGATTCGCATTTGTGGGTGTTACTGTGACTCAACCACTTCGATTCCTTAACTTTAATAATGGCTAATTGAATTTTATGCAGGCTTTGAGCTTCAAATAATAACTTGAGTGGGTCAAAGAATCTTGAAACGGTTCCTAGCCGAAGGACCTCACTTTGTATGCTAGTTTTTCCAAGTCATCCTGCTGTGTGTTCCTTTCCATCATTCATTATTCACGACGCCATTTTACAAATTCAAATGCCAAAATTGTTTCATTAATTAATTAACTCCCAGCATTTATATTGGCTGTCATTACATCTCCTTAGATTCAAATAATTTTTCGCTATTTTATTGCACTCATGGTGTTGGTTATGACCATCACTCCCATTTCTCATTTCTGCAGCTCATGGATTTTGGATGAACATTCTCATTTTTTCTTTGATGCATGGAAATTTGTCTGGATTGTATTTTATACATCACCACAAGTTGGGTCGGATTAAAAATTTTTCCAAGTGTTTCTGAGTTGGGAACTTTTTTCCAATTGTTCCTCTCACAAAACGTTCCCCGCTGCCAATCTTTCCATATCCCTCCTTGATTTTTCTTGTGCTACATCTGGATTAAAAAAATATAGTTAGAATGCCTGTGAGTGCGTGTCTGTGTGTGTGGAAGAAGGGTGTCGAATTGGCGTGGCATGGTGGTGCATGCACGTCGGCACGTGCATTGGATGGAATAATTGAACTCACGTACGTTGTACAACTATGATGACGCACGTGCAGGGGGTTCATCAATTTTGGGGGGGTTTGCTGGTTAATGTATCATGTTTCTTCTACTCATTCATGTCTCCAAGCCTGTCTAAATTTTGGGGCCATTCACATGTAACATTGTCTTGTAAAAGCCTAACACAACGCCCTACCCCCTCCACTTCTCTTTATTCAATATGTATTTATTTTTAATTGGGTATTGGTTTCTGCACTTAACTTTTAATTGTGTTTTGTATGTATCCTGCACCAAGTGCTCTGCTTTATCATTTTCCCAATTCCGAAAGGTTAGATTCTCCTCCGTCATTAATTGGTAATATTGTTTGATTAGTGATTATCAATTACTTACTAGTTTAATACATAGATGATAAATACTGGATTTTTATTTTTATTTTCAATTCCAACGGACACGATGTTTTCATGAATTATTGAAATTCAAAGGCTTCTCTTCTTCTATGTAAAATTCTCTATTAAAATGCCTTTTTTTTATATTTTATTTCATGAGTAATGAAATAATAGGAGATTTGTCCTATTAAAAAGTTAAAAAAAATAAATAAATAAAAGTATAGTCAGCGAAAGAGGATATTTATATATATCGTACGTGCCAAGGCTAAAGCTATTTCTGTTTCCAAACTTTCTACTGTGTATATCATTCAAAAATTTTATAAACTAAATATTTAACTATATAAATTTTATTCATATTTAAATTTAAAATTTTTCTCTCTTATTTCTCTTTCTTTATATACATAAATAAATTATATTTAAAAATATCGTCAATTTATTCATATAATAAAGCCGCCTCATGCCTCCATCACCATTATCGTGAGAAACTAATATAATCAATAAAAAATCTAGGCATGAGAAGTAATTAAGAATAGCAAAATTAAAGTTTAGGAGTTGACACCCCATTTTTACCAAGACTTAAATATTTATTGCAATAATAATAAAAACCCATCTTTGTAGGTAGTGGAAGTCTCAATTCTAAAGATCACTTCAAAAAGTGGGATCCCATCAGATGCACACTTGCATAGGCTCCCATGAAGCTAAATGAGTGTGGGATAAGAAACCCAACACAAATGAGTGTGATTTTGACATGAAAGGAAGCCACACGTTTCTCTTCCAATTAAGTTCCTCAACCAAGTCAAAATATGACTTCTTGTTACGCGTTTCATGTTTCCCCTTTTTTTTTTGTCTTCCATTATTCCACCTATTTTCTATTTTCTTTTTGTGTAAAATAATTAAACACATCAACGTCGATTGATAGAAACTTCAACTTTGCTATTAGAATAAAGGCTTCCTCGACATTAATTTCATTTTAGTGTGTGTAGATAAAATTGTGTCATATCATGGACTGAACTATTGCTTAATTGAAGTTCTTGCTAGAAATTATTATTTTCTTTGATCTTGGTTAAGAATGTATGGAGTCAAATCATACCAAACTTAGGTCGTAATCTACTGTATTCTAGGTTGGTCATCTTTTCTTGCCTTGTGTGGATTTGTTTGGTTAGTGGGCAAAATAGTTATGGTGACTAGAAATACATCGTCACATGTAGACGTGAATGTATTTGGAATTGAGGTCCTTTAATTGATAAAGTAGGTTTGAATGGCCATGAGGAGATTGTTTTTGCTTACTTGTTTTCATATGCATGTGAGTTTGTCAATATTTTCAGAGGCTTTTATTAGGAAAATTTGGATTTTGAGGGCCCACGATGATATTTTTTGTAAGTGTATCTGCATATCAGACGGATTATTTATTGCTAATCTGACGTATAAATTTTCAGATTTCAGCAAGTATTGATTTAATTGGGGAAATTCATCAATTTATAATCTGTACAACCACACAAGATTTTCAAAGTGATTCAATAATCATTTGTTAATCAATATTATTATTTATTGTAACGATAATTTCTAGTCACATTACCTAAATAATTTCATCTCCATAGCAATGTTTGACCGAAAGGATTGTAATAAATAAGATCAAATTACACTACTTTGCCTCTATGGAAAATGACATCATGGCACAATGTGTCCATATCTTTTTGACCTTTAAAAACCATTAATTGGTACCATTCTTAAACAACTATATATATATATATATATTGTGGTCAACACATGAGTATGATATGTCTAAATATTGCATCACAACACGCATCATCACTACTTCACGTTCATTTTTTGTTCTTTTGAAAAAAAATAATAATAATTTTTGTGAAGGAAATGAGAGGTCCAGAAGAATATGGCAGCTCGACAATTCAAATAAGATTTTTATTGGAGAAACTGCTTTATTGACATCGACCTCCAATAAAAATAGAAAAAAAACAAAGGTATAGTTAGTTCTTAGACCACCAACCATTATAGTGTTATAATTGCGTACGTTAATATTGAGTTATTTAAATCCTTATCTTCTTTTTCTTCCATCTTTTTTATCTTTTTAATAAGTTGACTTAGTTCAAGTGTGGTATTTGTTTTATATCAACTAAGAAAAAGTTATTGAATAATTTATGTAAGGACTAATTTTTCATTTCAATAATCGATTTCTTTTTTTAAAAAAAAAAGTAGATTGAATCTCGTGATATTCTAGATACTAAAATGGATCCAATGTGTTTGAAGTTTAGACTTGAATCATGTGTGTGACTGAGATGATGATTTGGTTACAGTGAATTTGTTTTCTGTCTGATGCTAAAAAGAATAGTTTTTAAACCAACTTAACATAAAAATTCTCGAATTACTTTAGACTAATAATGAATTGGACGCAATGATGGTAAGTATAGAAATACCATTTTTAACAATGAGACCTAAAAGTGATGGAAGCATAATTGTGCTTGAATGGAGAGTGTCATTTGTTGGAAAATGATTTTTAAGAAAAAAAAAATAATTTTAGCTAAATTATATACAACTTAAATATTTAATCTTCTAATAGGAATTCTATATTATATATTAAGAATATAAGAAAATTTAGGTTGCATATTATGTAATTACTTAACTACTCTTAGTTCTCTCAATTTTATTTATTTCATTTACTTTCTTCAATTTTAATTTATTACATTTTTTGAATTTGCTGGCTCTTCTTTTATCATTCTACAAATTTTACAAAGGATAAAAAATTTATAATTACAAATATTCTTATTTTGTTTATCCCTTATTTTGATTTTATTATGTTTTTTTCTCTCAATCTTCTCTCCAAATTTTAATTTATCATAATTTTTCTCCTTTTCAAGCAATTTATATCTCATTTTTATAAATGGTATAAAGATTATTTATTAATATAATTATTTACACACATCCTCCTAGAAATTATTTCATTTTTTATCAATTAAACCGATGCGTGTTCACTTGTAAAATAGATGTGATTTGTAGAGATCTTTATTTGTTCTTTATTTATTTTGGGTATATTAAGTGTAAAAATATATATGTTTGGATACAAACTTTGGGTCCAGTTGATGTTATATCCGGAACAGTGTTCTGGGTGCAAGAAATAGTGACAAGTACCAATTTTTTATTAATTTTTATACTATAAATTAATTTTGTCATCTTTAACTAATTAACTACACTTAACAATAAATTAATAATTTGAAAATAATAAAGTAAACAAAACTTTAATATGCATATACAATATTTTTTACTTCATTAAAATTTATTTTAACATATTTATACAGTTTTAATTATAAATTATTATTACTTGTTTATGTACTTTTATTTTTATTTGTTATTAATTTTATCAATAATTTTAATTTAAAATTCTGTTTTGAATTTTTATTAATTATAAATATTATTTGCTAAATTATTGGATAATTAAAGACATTCAAACTTTGTTCTAAAACTCAAACAATATATATAATTAATCATAATAAATAACAATTTAAAAATAATAAATAAACAGAATCCTAATATACACTTTTAATATTTTATACTTTATTATAATTTATTTTATGTATTTTATACAGTTTATTTTTATGCATTTATGTTTTTTTTATTTTAAATTTGTTATCCGTTGTAGTTAATCAAATATTTTAATTCATAATTCTGTTTTTTAATTATATCAATTAATATTAATTATACTAAAAATATGAAACATTACATACTTATTTTAAAATTTTTATATTATTATTTTTAACTTATTATTAATTCTAATTAATTAATCAATTTATGGAGCATTATAATTAATTAACAGAATAATTAGTAAAAATTAAATAAAAAGACGACACTTGCCACAATTTCCTGCACCCACAATACTGTTTCGGGTGCAAGATCGATATGACCCAAAATTTAAAAAGTAGACAGTTTAGTACGAAAATTTTAAAAAAAATATATAAAAGTAAAAGAGAGAAAAAAAAAATAAAAAATATGTTATTACACTCAGTATGTTTAAAAAAATTAATTTGGATGGATTAAAATTTGCATCGGTCCAAACATTAAGCTAGAAATTGATGAGTATAAGCATTCCCCATGTGTGCATTCATTCACGGATCCTTGGAATGGTCTATATATAAAGACAATACACTCAGTTCTAAGATTACGAGATTTCACACATGGTTTAGTGCCTTAAATCATGATTAATGTCGTGATTTGATTGTTAAGTGAAAAAAAGATTGCTTGTTTATAAACATCGGTGTGTAATCTCATAGGATTTACCGAACAGTCTACTTTTAGTAAACAATACTGTAATAACACTTAATTGACATTAATTCGTGTTAATTAAAAACGATGGATGATAATTTGTGAAACCAAAAGTAGCTGTGCTTGACGAATTGTTATTGGTTCAAGAAAACTTAGACTGAACCCATCCTTAAAACGACAAACATCGCCTAACAACACAACACTATTAATAAATTAATTTAATTTAAATTAATTAATTATTCCTTTTTAAAAAATTAATTAATCAATGCTTTGTCAAAACAAACCCTAATGCTATGTTTGGTTCTTGGAATTCACATAGGAAAAGAAAAGAAAATGTTTTTACTTGTTTAGTTAATAAGGAAAATCTTATAAAAAAAGAAAATTAGAAAGAAATTGTTGTTTAAAATTGAAAAATTCATTTTTCTTGTAAAAAAAAGTGAAGAAAATAGAAGGAAAATTATTTTAACTCTTATTTCTCTTTTAAAACTTCATCAACTCTATTTCTTTTATCAATTTCTTTATTATTTTTTCTTAAATTATAAAAAATTCAATTCTAAATTTTTATTAATTTTATTTCTTTTTTTTCCTTATTGAAATCTTTTTTAACCAAACAAGAAGCACTGAATTTCTCTCATTTTTTTTTCTTTCTCCATTATTTTTTTTTTTACACACCTATTTACTTAAACCAAACATACTGCAAAAGCTAAGGTTGCTTTGTCCAACAACTGTTCCTTCTGCTCACACAAATCCCGTACCTTGCGCCCACATGTTAATACTGTGCATCGCACTACATTAGATTATAAATTTGATGTCGTTCTAATATACATCGGATCCAATGTTATTACATTGTTGGGTAGAGACGATGGACGACATTTGATGCTGCATTTACGCTCTACATCAGTTTATTTTTAATATCTGCATTCATCTACTGAGATGAGCAGAATTAAATTTTTGAACAAAGAATAAAAGTAATTTGTTAATTGATATTTTTAGGAAAAATTATTGTGGGGTTCTCCAAGTGTGGGAGGAACAGAACAGAGTGGTACTTTAATGGTTTGAAGATGTACTTTCTGCAAAAGTGAATAATTTATGGGCTGTTTGGGAATTATTGATATTAATTTTCAGAAGGCGCCTCTCTGGCACATTATATCGAACACCTGACCTGAGTGCGCGGAAGAGTTTGGCCATTAGTTTGCCCACGAAGCAAGCAAAGGAGCATCTTCTGTGCTGCCCGACAAAAACTACCTAAAATGATCTGGGGAAAATAATACTACTAATAATAATAATAATAAAATATTTTTTTTCATCAATGTGCTATGGATTTTTTTCCCATATCATCTTATCATTCTTTGTAATATTTAACTATTTGCATATGAATTGTTTGCCTCGTAGAGTGATCACCACGAGTTACATCACCCTAATAACTTTCTATTTTTTTTTTCTATATTTTCTTTGATTTTTTACTCCCTTATTTTTCTTTTTCATTTAACTTTTTGTTTTTTATATTTTTTTTATAGCCCTTTTATTATTTTTGAAAATTTTTATATATATTTATCATAATGTCATTAATAAAGTACATATCTTATAAATAATTTGATTATGCAGAGAGTGTGACACCTTACTTGTAGTGACGAACAAATTCAGGGCCCTCCAATTGTCTTATTTTAGAGTACCGTAAAGTAAATGTTACCATAATTTATGCACTTTAAATCGAGTAACTTACCATTCACATGTGCAAGGAATCTAATGTGAAACCCAGTTGACGTTTACTACATCATTGCTAAAACAAACAATAATTTTCCCTATTTTTGGGGCATGTTACCAGTTATGATGTGTCTCTTGCCATGTTACAATGTACATTTCAAATTGATGAAATAATTGAATCAGCCATCATTTGGTCAAACTTCAGTAAACATGTACATTTTCATGATGAAAAGAAGTATATATGTATAATTGACTATTCTTTATTTCTGCCTATTGCCGACTCAGGACATTAGTGCATAGCCATATTTGGATATTCATTCATTTAACTTTAGGTATTAATTGCATTGTGTGCAAATGAGTTTAATCATGTATGACTTTATTTTCTGCACTAGATTATCATAAATTTTTAAGTAATTACTTATCATCATCGAGGGGGATTAATTGATAAACCTTGATAATTATTATGTGGTTAATTTTCGTGGGGGATTGATTATTTGATAAAAATAAAAGGCAGGGAAATAATGCAAAAGAAGCAACGTGTGCTTTTACCGGAAAAAAGAGAATGTAAGAAACTTCCAACTAAAAAGCTGGTTTTGAGCCATGCCCTAGTGTTTCGACTTTTTGCGCAATTAATGCAGGCGCGCGCGCGCGCACACACACATATGTATACTTAAATTAAACTAACTAATTAATTAATTGGGTGTATAGCTAAATTTATTTTAAAAAATTTATAACTTATGAAATATTTTGAATCTTATAAATTTATAGATCTTATTTTAAAAAAAGTTAACAGTGATCTAATAAAAACAATTAGATAATCTTATTAAATTTTGTTAAAATTTATAATATAAATGATTATAATTTTTTGTGTAATAATGGTAAAAACAAACTAAATATTATTAATATAATATAATTATAAATATTTATGTAAATTTTAGTGTATAGAATGAAGTCTCTTATAAAATATTTTAAAAATAAATTGAAAAGATTAATAGCTTATTTTTAGACCTTATAAATTGGTCTATAAAAAATTTAATCAAATATATTTAAGAAGTTTATAACTTTCAACTATTCTATAAGATATTCAGGAGTTTATAGATCATACAAAGAGTATCTAACACTGGCAAATATTGACTTCAGGATACATAAAGATTAATTCTCCCTTTCTCCATGAGTATGATGGTGTGTGAAGTTCTTCAGAAATATATATATGTATTCACAAGATATAAGTTAACAAAGTGATCAAACAAAAACAATAAGATAATTTTATTAGATTTTGCTGAAATTTATAATATAAAGGATTTCAACTTTTTGTGCAATGATGATAAAAACAAACTAAATATCATTAATATAATGAAATTATAAATATTTCTGTAAATTTTAGTGTATAAAATGAAGTCTTTTATAAAATATTTTTAAAATAACTCAAAAAACACAAACACATTTTTAAAGAGTTTATAAATTCTAAACACCATATTTTTAGACCTTATGAATTGGTCTACCAAAAATTTGATCAAATACAATTAAGAAGTTTATAGCTTTTAAATATTGTATAAGATTTTTTAGGAGTTTTTAAATCCACCCCAAAGCAGTATCTAACACTATCAAATATTTGACTTCAAAGATTCATCAACATTCATTCTCCCTTTCTCCATCAGGATGATGGTGTGTGAAGCTCTTTACAAATATATATAAATTTACAAGATTTAAGAAAAAAACATATTGAAAAATGAAATAAAAAATTCTCTTGATACCAACGCATACATAAACTATGGCAAATTGGCAAGTGGAAAAGCATTACAGACAAATTTCCTTATTTCTTGAAAGTGCATTCACCCTCCTAACCGTTGCATGTGGCCTCTGTCAAATTCCACATTATTTATAGCATTTCTTTCCCATTACACTACTGCTATTAATCCGTGTTTGTGATGCCCTTTTCTTTTCAAACATCCCATGATAGCTTTGGTCTGGAAACTCATCTCTCCCTTATCTTTATTTATGCGCACCTACACTCTTCTTCAATTATTTCTTTCCTCATCATATCTGTCTCCAATTCTTCTGTTCATCGGTTTTCAGTCACAACCCATCTTCTATAAGTGAGAAATCCTTGTAAAGTTTCAGTCTTTTTCCTACTTTAGTCACACAGTATATATATATATATATATGGCTCTTGAAACATGGTTGATCAAGGTGAAGAAGACGTTCTCCCACAGTTTTGATTCAGTACGCGCCAGCCCACCAACGACGAAGAAGATTGCGATCAAGAAATCCAACGTTGGGGTCCTGGCGTTTGAGATTGCGGGTCTCATGTCGAAGCTCATCCATTTATGGAAGTCTCTGTCGGACAAGAGCGTAGCTCGTCTGCGGGGCGAGTCAATCTGCCTGGAAGGTGTTCGGAAGATAGTCTCAAATGACGACGCCTTCTTGTTGGGCTTGGCTTGTGCGGAGTTGGTGGAGAATCTGAGATTGGTTGCGAAATCCATCTCGCGGATGAGTAAGAAGTGCGAGGATTCAACTCTCAGAAGCTTCGATCGGGTGTTTGACGAGTTCGCAAACTCCGGGCGTGATCCGAATAACTGGCTTCTGGGCTCCAAAGAAATGAAGTCTAAGATCAAGAAACTGGATCGGTTCGTAACAACAACCGCCACTTTGCACCGGGAGATGGACGAGCTTTCGACGCTTGAGAACGGTTTGAAGAAATCATTGCAAAGCAAAGATTATGATGCGGCAATCAAAGAGCAGAAAATCACTGAGCTGCAACAGAAGATTCTATGGCAAAGGCAGGAAGTGAAATACCTAAAGGAGAAGTCTTTGTGGTGCAGAAGCTTTGATACTATCACATCACTGCTTACAAGATCTGCCTTCACTATTCTTGCAAGAATCAAGCTTGTTTTCCGAGTTGACCATGGCTATCCAACGTCCTTGCCACGCAGCCTTTCAGCCTCAGCTTTGGTATATCCTTCTGAAAACCCTAATACCTTTGCCTTTGTATCTGGTCCTCTGGTGAAAAATCCCCCAACTCTCCAAGTTCATGATGGGTTCTTTGAGTTGAACTCCAAGATTCTTAAACCACCACCAAGCACCTTAGGGGCAGCTGCACTTTCTCTACAGTATTCAAATTTGATAGTTGTGATGGAAAAGATGGTCAGGTCACCGCAACTGGTTGGGGTTGATGCAAGAGATGATCTTTACTCCATGCTGCCTAACAGCATCCGTTTCGCCTTAAGGGCTCGACTGAAGGGGGTGGGATTTTCAGCCAGTGATCCAGGTCTTGCCGCGGAATGGAGAGATGCGTTGCATAAGATATTGGGATGGCTGTCTCCATTGGCACACAACATGATCAAATGGCAGAGTGAAAGAAGCTTTGAGCATCAGAATTTGGTGCCCAAAACCAATGTTCTACTGCTGCAGACTCTCCACTTTGCCAATCAGTACAAGACTGAAGCTGCCTTAACTGAGCTGCTTGTGGGTCTGAATTACATTTGGAGGTTTGAAAGGGAGATGAATGCTAAGGCCATATTCCGGTGCACCCGGTTCAATGGATACCTCAATTCACAAGGTCCTAGTTAATTAACTTTCAGAGCTCCTTTTCATCTCTCTTTTTTCCTGATTTCTTCCCAACAAGGCTTCTGATTTTGGTTTGATCATAATATTATATCCAGGGATTTTTGTGTTCTACTCTTATTCCAGATCTGTGAGGACAGCTTTGCTTCTAACCCCTGATCTGTCACTTGTAATATATTATTAACTGTAAATGCCCAGGGATTTGCATTCCATGTGAGATTTACATTATTCTTCTTACCCATGCATTGATATCATTAGATGTGGAACCATTGGCTCCAGATTTCATGACACGGTTCACACACATACACTCAAGACACATATATGTATTTAATTAATTATTTGCACAATAAATTAAATATCGCATTGCAGCTGTGTTATGATTGGTTGTGGGCCTTGGCTTTCGTCAATTTTCTTGTAGTTGTAGATTTGGTTGTGAGCATGTTTAATATTGATTTATGATTATGGGTTTTTTTTTAGAAAAAAAAATAAATAATGGGCTCATCTTTTCAGGGTTCTGTCGTGGCCAGCCAAATTTGCAAAAATATATAATTACTTTTGTTTTTAGGCAATGTGGTGGGCGATGACCATAATGCATGTGCCCATCATGGGAATAGTGGGCCTCCTAAAATTTGTGTCACATTGAAATAATATAAGCAGAATATATAATAATGTTCTCTTTCTCTTTCTTTTTTTTCTTCTTAGCTCCCTTTTCGAATCTTCAAAAAATTGAAATGGTTAAGAAATGCCTTTTGATTTCTCTTTTGTCGGGTCATCACCTAAATATTTAGTTTATATAATTTTATTTATTTTTTCTGTGTTTTTTTTTTTTTTTCATTTCTTTGTCGTGAGTTGACACTTTACCTTCCACAATTTCTGTATATTTTTTTCTTAATTAATAATTAAATTCCAATGGATAAAAGTTGTTCGTTAGGTAAGAATGTGACAGCAGTGCCAACCTGCTGAATTGGCATCTTCTTTCCAACTAGATTTAATTCTCAATGTTTCTTCCCCCAAAAATTGGAAATTTAATTTTGTATTTGCACAACTTGGTTGGGGAGTTTGGTGGTGAAACAGGAAGAGAAAGGGGGGTGGGGGCGCTTTCATGTCTATTACAAATAGAGAGAATTTTGAAGAATTACATCATAACTCATGGATTATAAATATAACGGGAGGAAATTAAGGAGAGTCTTTCTATATATTGGATGCCTGGTAGCTTTTGACATATGATTCAAATTTAATACAAAATAAGTAAGTGTGGATTGAGTCTTCCAAGATCAAGTCAAAATTGAACCTACAAATACAAACAATAAGCATGTCTGAGTTCGAGTTGACGACTTGTTTGAAATTCTTGTTTCTTGATCCAACCAATTAACTTGTAATTCAACTAGATTGTTAACTCTAGACTATAACTTTTGGTACAATCTAAAAACGAGAGTTGGAACGACACGGGTTTAGATTGAGTCTTTATGGGTTTGAGTTAAGATTACGTCATGTTTAATAAATCTAAAAAATAAATAAGTCGAATTCAAATTGACTAAGTTATTTAAAATATTTGTTTTAAACTTTGCTTGTCAATCCATGAGATTCTACAGCTATAATCAAAGCCAAAAGGTTATCACTAAACCTCAAGAAATGAAAAGAAAAAAAAAAGCCTCCGTGTTAGAATTTTAAATAAGAAATTATTTAATTGATTTTCACATTAATTTATTCTGTTTTGGGGATTGGTAGGAGGAAAATTGAAGAAAATTTACAGAGATCCAACAAAAGGTATTCTGTAAAAATTTGTGTACACACACACACACACACATATAATTGCACACTTCCGTCATCTTTGCATCATAACTACATAAAAAATCCACAGCTAATATAAAATACATGCTAATGATTATCGATACATAGAATCAGCTAAACAAATTGTTAAGGTACATATACCTATATTATATGAATGTCTTAAATCCAAAGCCTATTAACTTCAGGAGTCTCGATGCCGACAAGTTTGATGAAGTTTTTTCATTACATACACTGTCATTGCGATTTGATGGATGGATAGGATTGATAAGACTTGGACTCCCAACAAAGACGGGCCTAAGGGCCCAACTAATAAATTAATTATTTAAAAAATTGATATTATTCAACATAATGAATTAAACATAACAATTATTACAAAACGATCCACAAGGAGTTGATCTGAACAGCTATCCGTGACTCCCAAAATATAGATATGCAATAATAATATACATTTTTGTGTCACACTAAAGTAAAATTAGAGAGTGTCCAATTGCTATTGTCGATATATACAACATTAGCCACAAAAATGAGAAGCAGCTGAGATGACATTATCCTCTCGAAAACTGACGCTCCATGGATTATTTATACCTCTCCTTCTGAATATTAATGAACTTGAGTCATAATTTTCTTCATTCTGATTTTTATTTGATGTATGTTTATAAATATTTTTAATTTTTTTTCACTGTACGAATTTGATTTATAAACATAATTTGGTCATGCATACAGCCGTGTCCTTCAACAAACATATAAAAATAAACAATAAATCAAAATGTCTCTATTATTGATTTTGCGTTTCTATTAATTAATACCAATGCCAAAAATAGACTAATAGAGTATGTTCTTCACTGAGTCGTATGGCAGAGAAACGTGCAGCGTATAAAGAATATGTTTAGTAAGTTCATATGAATCAGATTAGTGTCTTTAGAAAATGGAATAATTGTAACTATACATTCATCTAGTCCAAATCATATTCACTTTTAACTATTAAAGTGGACAAATTATGTGAGTAATCTTGTTTTCTTTTTTAATATAATGTAATAAAGTCCATGATTAAACTATGAACTTTGGTATGAAATGTATAAATTCCTTGATAATCTAGAGAGTATGATAAATTAATATGTCAAAATAATCACTTTTGCACTTATTCTACCTGACCTAATTTTATAACTACTTTTATTAATTCATACTGATTAATTTTAAAGGGAAGCAAAGCTTGTAATGACTCACGACAACTAATCGATCATATAATGTTATAGTAATTTCCTCAATTATTGTAGGTACAATTCAATTACCAATCATGGGAACTTCAAAATTTTCAAATTTTGGCACTAATCTCATTAAAAAAAATTAAGTAATACCAAATATAAAACCCTACTGACTGTGGGAAAACATTGGTACTAACTACTTCCATGTCTAAATATAGCTGACAAGACATATTATGTCAGGATATCCAAGACAGGGCTATGTTTGGATACAAATTTATATGAATGAAAATTTAAGGACAGTGTCAAAAAAAAAAAAAGATAAAAGAATAAAAAATAATATTTTGATGTTGAAAATTTTATTTAGATGAACCAAATTTGAATTCAACATAGAAGAAAAAGAAAATCAAAAATAAATTCTTATTCCATCGAATCAATTAATACTCCTGCTACAAATCAATTATTAATACTGAAAAAATTCCAATCACGCATCAATAGTGCCATATAATTAGCCCCAAAACAAAATTATACAGAATTAATTAATGGAAACATAGATACCTCAAACCCTCCGGGTAATCTTGTCAGCTTTGCAGACGGGGTTTTCCTTCTGGATGGCAATCTTTCCGGCGGCCTTGAAATCCGCCGTGCATGGATGCGCCTCCGGGTACCTTTGCATGCCACAGAATCTTCCCCCGCTCCGGTAGTCAAACCCCAGCAGTCCCACCTTCTTCTTGCACATTCCGCATCTGTTTTTCGTCTCCACCGAAGGCCCATAACCCGGCGACGAAGGACTGTAGCTCTCAGAATTAATCCTCGCTGAATTCAGAGCATCGACCAGTTCGCCAACCTCCGCTTCTGTTGGGACGCTCTTGCCGACAACTGCCGCCTCTTTTGAGCGATCTTTTCTCTCAGGTAATCGTCGTAGCAGCGGGAACAAAGGCCGCGGGTCTTGGTCGACCTGAAGAAGCCGCAGCCGCGGGCGCAGGGGCGGGGGCATTTGTGAGGCTGAATGCTCTGCCGAAGCCGCCCATCGTGCCGTTGTCTGTGGAGGAATCCATTCTTCTTCTTCATCGTCTTCTTCTTGTAGTTGACGATGATTGTTGCTTGCCTATTGCTACTTGTTTTTTTGTTGGATGTGAAGAGGAATTCAGAATTATAGACTTGCATGTAAGCGTGAAGGGTTTTATATATATAGAAAGTGATAAAGAAGAATGGTTAAACTTAAAGAACAAGTAGGATTAAAAAAGGAAAGGGAATCCTACTAATATTTATTTATTTTTCTTGAAGAAGTAGAAATTCTAGTTAGTTTACTTATATAGTACCCTCTTAATTTGTCTTGGGAAAATTCTTTACTCTATTTTAAAAACGTGGAGACAGTTTATTTTACCTATAAACACTTGTAGACCTTACGTAACAAATCCTTAAAAAGGAAATTATACAAAAGGGGCTCATGCTGTTCTTTTGAGAGCATATTAGCTGAATAATTGAGTTATACTTACCAATCCCTTTTTAACATATTTTTTACATGATTTTAGTTAATCTATACAATATCTATTGTATATATTAAGTGTGAGTTTTGTTCAAGTTTTTTTTTCCTCAAAAAATTCTTTTTTATCTTAATTAATAAATATTAAGTAAGTATCGGAAAATATTTTTCTATCAAATAATTTTTATTTTTTATACACTGATTTTTATGTTTGATTATTTCTTTTTTGAAGTTTTATTTTCTTGCATACTCACATACATGTATGGATATACCATGTACAAAAAATAGCATGGTGAAACTATTATAATTTTAAATTCATATTTAATTATAAAATATTATTATATAAATTTACTATATTGTTATTAAAATTAAATACAATAAATTTAATACTAATGTTGTATCTACCATTAAATTATTTATAAATTTAAATTATATTTAAAATAATTTATTTAATTCTTGCACACACATAGAGTGTGCATAATAGCTAGTTATTGAGAGTGTGAAGCTAATTTAGTTGCACTAAATAAATTTACACATATGTACCTTCAATTTAACTGATGAGAGTTTGTAATTACTTTGTTGTTCTAAATAATTTTACTTATACATATCTTTCTTCAATTTAATAGTGACAAATTTATCTTTCTTGGTAATATTTTATTTTGCTTTTTATTTTTTAATTATAATATTCTTTTGCATAAGTAGACAATAAATATTTAAATAAATTAATATATTTTACAAATAAATTTAGCTAAATGTTCTTTAATTCTATATTATGTAAATTTAAGCACACACATAAAATGCACTATAATTACTATTATTTAATATATCTTGTTCGAAAAACATGAGAACATCTTTTGATTATTTTTCTTATATAGATTTTGTAAAAAAAAATAAAAATTGTTTGACTTACACATTAGCGTAGTGTTTACACATAGGTCCATGTGTATGTAATCCTCCCATGTGAATTACTTTCCTATTACTACTAGAATTTGTTGTGCTTCTTCAAGAAATAAGTATCACTAGGATTGCCTTTCCTTTTCTAACTCTACATGCTCCTCAAGTTTGATCAATTTCCTTCTCTGTCTTTCTCTATATATAAAAGCAGTCTCCATTGCACAAATCTATAATCCTAAGTAGTTAATACTCAACGCCTCAAAGCAATCATCAGTCGTCATCAAGAGAAGAAGAGGAAGAATGGATTCCTCCAAAGACAACAGCACGATGGGCGGCATTCAGCCTCCCGAATCCCACCGCCCCTGCGCCCGCGGCTGCGGCTTCTTCGGGTCGGCCGGGAACCGTGGCCTCTGCTCTCGCTGCTACGACGATTACCTGAGACAAAAGATCGCCCAAACGGAGGTGGCAGTGATCGGCAAGAGCGTCCCAACGGAAGTGGAGGTTGGGGAACTGGTCGATGCTCTGAATTCTCCGAGGATTTATTCTGAGAGCTACAGTCCGGCGTCTCCGGTTCCCGGGACTCCGGTGGAGACGAAAAACAGATGCGGAATGTGCAAGAAGAAGGTGGGACTGTTGGGGTTTGACTGCCGGTGCGGGGGAAGATTCTGTGGCATGCATAGGTACCCGGAGGCGCATCCATGCACGGCGGATTTCAAGGCTGCCGGAAAGATTGCCATCCAGAAGGAAAACCCCGCCTGCAAAGCTGACAAGATTACCCGTATGGTTTGAATGATCCATCTATTCATTGTGTGTATAATATTTTGTTTGGGTTTGGGCTACAATATTGGCACTCTTGATGTCCTGACTGCAATTTCTTCTTTTTCTGTATCCATCGACTTATTGATTGATTTGTTGGAATAAAAATTACTTTTTCCTTTTATTCTCTCTAAGCCTTGAAAGTTTTTGATGACACATATGTCTGTTTAGCCATGGAAAGTGCTTTTAATGTATTCATGTAATGAAATAGATTAGCTCCTGAGATTAGTGTAAAACCCTAATGTGTCATTATTTGTTGTTTGTAAGTTTCTTTTTCAAATTAATATTTGGCACAATTATTGGTATGAAAATAATAAGAGTAGCCATGTCATTAGATAATCCATACTAGCCATATAATGTCAACTCAATTTTTTCTAGCTAATTATATATACGAATAATGGTACACCAGTACAACGATGTTCAGAATTATAATATTTTATTTATTATAATAAATTAGAATTAAAATCACATTAATTTAAAGTTAAAGTATAAGAAAATTTTAAATAACAAAAAATGGTAGAAAGGAGCGAATTGAAATATATAAAATAAATATGAGAGGTTATAAATACCCTTAAAATTGTTTTTGAGAGGTTATAAACTACTTCAAAAATTGAATCCTCTCCATTTTAAATTAAAACATCTTATAGCTTCTCATTTTATATTGTAAAGTAACATAAATACCTTTAATTATATGTGAGTTGAAAAATTTATATAAGGCTAAAATGTATATAAATTGTTTAGTGAGTTAAAAATGACAAGAATTTTTTCTACGAAAATTATTTTCTCTCTTTTCTTAAATATAGATTGCAAAAGTTAAAAGAAATTATGAAAAAAAGGATGGGCCTACAGACTGTAGCATGCTAGCGTTACCACAAAGATCAACTAATGGAAAAAGAGTACCTGTCAAGATTACAGAAATGTCTAGGAGTGGAGTACAAATTAGGGCATAGAGGATTTGAAACCCTTCAATCGAGACCAAAATACCCTTCTATCATCAATTCAAAATTTGTTCCTCACATGTGATTAATTTTTATGAGAAAGATCAATCAAAAGAGGGTACGGTCCAAAAAATGAATTTTCAAGGTTAATCTTATATATGTCAAAATTTTTAATTATTTCTTGTATTTTCTTTCACTCGTTTCATCTAATTATTTATGTTTTCACTCAATTTTTTTTATTTTTTAATATCCTTTCTTCTTTATCATTTTTCATTATTTTAATTAATCGTTATTTTTACAAAATGTAAAATCGCATAATATCTTTATTTTAATTTTTATTTTCTATGCTTTTAACTTATTTTTATTTTGATATTTATTTATTTTATTATTTTATTTTAAATAATTTTAATTTTATTCATTAAAATACGATAATTTTATATATATATATATATATATATGTAAATATTATTGAGGTCTATGAACTAATCAAAGTAATTGTATGACTGAAATAGAAAGACTTACAAATTCATTCTAGTTTTCCTTGCTATGGTCCAAAAATAATCCAAATATATTTTTCAGACCCACTAAATGTATAAATACTATCTAAATATAGTTCTCTTAACCAAATGGCATCATTTGTACTCATGAATTGAACAACATTGTGAACGTTATATATATATGCATCCTTAATTATTTGTTATGCCTTGTGTTGCTCAATTGTAGACTAGTATTAACTCTCTCTCTCTCTCTCTCCTCTCTCTCTCTCTCTCTCTCTCTCTCTCTCTCCTCTCTCTCTCTCTCTCTCTCTCTCTATATATATATATATATATATATGTATATATATTGAAGCCCAATTTCGTTGAAAATAACTACCAAATAAATTCTTCATGTGTTATAATTAAAGAAGTTAAAATTACTGTATAGTTCTTACTAATTGATGACTTATTACCTGAAAATTAACTCAATTAATGTGTGAAAGTTTTGATGCAGTCAGCTTGTTACATCCACATAAAGATTTCCACTATCATGAAAAGAGAAGTAAATTCAGCGAGAACAAACGTTATGTATTGAATGAAGTGATATCGGTCGTATCCATCTTGAAGTTAGCTTTGAAAACCAATATATGTTTCAGCTAATCACTTTTACAAACAGGAAACTAATTCCTTGATGATGGCTAATTTTTAAACAATCTTGCAATTAAACTGCTTCTATGCTTAACAATCAGTGGAGGAGGATCCATATCACCAACACCATTGTCACTACTCTAATAAATTAATAAATAATTTATAGTTTTAATCTATGTAAAATATCGACTACGTTTCTGTAGATAAGTGAAATATCGTGTCCAATCAATTTAGGACACATGACAAATTAAATTTCGTATTAATTATCAATTACAAATCAATTATTTAAATCTTAAGAATTTAATTAAAATAATTGTTAAAATGAAATAATAAGATAAATTTATATTTTTATACAAAATATAGTTGACCAATTAAGTGGCAACAATTGTCAGAGCCATTCAATCAAATTGTGTCACGGATAACCCTCATTTGGCAAGCTAAAGTTATCCACCTCAAATTATGAAGATGGAGAAGATTGTGTCAATCAAAGCCCAAATCAAGTGATGGTGGCTAATCAATGGCACCACATCATCACCAAATATGATAGCAAGATTTCCCACACTCCTATAAATATGAGTGGTTTTCATAAGTTCTAAAAGACAACACAACTCACAAGTTTTGAAGAAAGGACTCCAAAAAAAAAAAATCCTCTCACAAGTTTCAAGAGGTTTCATTAAGTTCGACATTAAATTTAAGGCTCTTCATCAAGATTCATTATATTTTATGGTTTAATCCATAATTGCGAACCGCAAGTAAACTTGATTGGACATATTAGTTAACTCAATAATTTTTATAAGGTTGCGGTATTAAACTTAATTTGAGAAAGGGGAGCAAACTCGATTAATATGTTAATAAACTTGCGGAAAGGGGAGCAAGCCGGTATTAAACTCAATAATTAACATATTAATTAACTCTCATTATATGTCCACTTTTAAGAACTCCATAATTTTTTACTTTCATCTCACTTTATTCCTTTTGATACTTTCTACAATGCATTCATTTTTAAATTATTTTGTCCATTACGTTGGCTATGTTTGTAACACTATTTGTAAACTCTCCACGTCCCATCAAAGTTTATGTAGTTAAATATATTACTCAACAAAGTTTTTAATTAAATTTAAATTTAAATTAATTCTATCTTATATACATAATTGACTAATTATTTTTCAATCATTATAATTATTTATAATCAAATTATTATATATATATATATATAAAATAATAGAATGATGTTGATATATACACACACACTTTTATACTCTAAAAAGGTAATCATTACCTTATATATTATCAACAGCATCCAATTATTATTATATACTTTTATATATATATATATATATATATCTAAATAAATCAAAATTTTTATCAATCAAAATCCTACAACTAAACAACATCCGCATCCAAAGTCCTTTCCAAAACTTAGCCATTACAATTAATAAAATTACATAATGTATAGATGATTTTAAACACATGAGCAATATTTATCCATCACGAGTGCGACTTAGGACACCTTGGGGTATAATATTGCCTATGTTTGGGAGAGGGATTTCGATGGACAATATTTTTTAATAAAAATTATATTGAAATAAGTAATATATTTAGTTGTAAGATTTTGATAAGATAAAAATTTTAATTTATTTGAATATATTTTTAAAATATATAATAATAATTAGGCGATGTTATAATATATAAGGATTATATAAATGCGATTGAATGTGCATGCGCGTGTGTTTATATATATATATATATATATGATATGATTTGATTGTAAATAGATGTAATAATTAAAAAATAATTAGTTAATTTTGTGTATACAAGGAAGAGAAAATTTAAATAAAATTTTATTTAATTGTATATTTGATAAGATCTCGTTGGATGAATGGTAAAGGTATTAAAAGATGAGAAACAAACATATAGGCAATATAGTACAAATTAAGCAAAGAAGAAAAGCATTATCAAGTAGTTAATGAAGCACCAAATGAGAAGTTGGTTCAATTTTCACTTGGGATGGCCACTGCCCCACCCTCGCCTCTGTCAAATGTTCTCTTTGCCTCCGTGCCAACCCATTTATCTTGGGTGTCCAAATGACTTAATTTTATTTAAGAAATTCTAAAAAAATTAAAATAATAAGTAACCATATTTTAAATAAGATGTTCACGTAATAAGAATAAAACAACAAATAAATTATAATCACCTTAAAGGATGACAAAAAATAATTTAAACAATTAGAGATATTTAGATTAACCAAAAATTTTAAATTTATTCTGCATTGTCGTCACGTTCCTTTTAATCAAGTTATATATTACTAACACAATTTTCTTTTCGAAATAGAGCGAGTAACTATAGAAACTAAAATCATAGTCACATATAAAAGAAATAAATACAAATTAAAAAAGTGTTATATGTTAAATTCATAAATTAAAACTTTTATTTATTATTTACTTCATTTCTAAAAACAAATGTAAATTCTGTATTATTTTTATTTTTATTTATTGTGATGAAATTAGCTTTGTGATATTTCATCACACTTAAAATATATTTTCTTACAATTGATTCTTTTTATAACGTTCTTACTTTATTTTTAGATGAATAATCAAACTAATAATCTAATTGATCAATTTTCCAGTTAGTCAAATATAATGAAATTATATAGAAATTAATAAATTAACTTCACACACAATTAATTGTTGGATTAAAATTTTTGCTAGCTAAAATAGTATAAATTTATGTGTCATATTATTAATGTAGGAGTTATGGTGGGAGTATGCTCTACAGTCCCATTTTTTCTAGGCACCCGTAATCACTGCCCCGGGAGCCATCCTTTTCCAAATGAGCTATTGCAAACGTGCCCAACCTCCCATACAAGAACCGCTTTCTACGATTTATCTTAAGCATGCACTAGTCTGGTAAGTCGTCCTGACAAAGACCACTACCTTAAATTTGGTCAGATAAGATCCTATTATTCAAAGCACGCATTAGGTAAGCCTAATTTTTGAGACTAATGGTTCGGTTAACAGCGTCTAGCGAGTTAGTTAAAAAGCTACTAATCCACTGACTCTTAAGAGACATTTATATAGCAATATGTGTGTATACTTGCCTATGCGTGCGTGTATATATGTGGCTTCATTCAAGACAATTTCCATGAATCAGTTAGAAGAATCCACAATGGCAGAAAGACAACCTTCTATGGGTAGCAGGAAGCGAGAGAGACAGCCCATATCTATTCCATTTGTGTGGGAAGAAAGACCTGGCATGCCCAAGAAAGACTGGAAACCTACCACCAATCAACCAAGTAAACCTGTTACGCCACCCGTTAAGCTAGTTGTGTCAGTCCCCTTCGGTTGGGAAGAGAAGCCCGGGACACCGCTCCCATCCTTTGTGCACCATCCAACAGAGACCACATCTGCACCGTCCTCGCAGCAACCTAGTATTATCTTACCCTTACCATTACCATCACCACCTTCAAGATGCCCAGAACACAGCCGTGGAAACTGGAGTGCCAGTTACGGTGGCAGAGATGATCAAGGTGGCAATGAAGGAGATAGATCATCAGACACAGAGCTCGACGCGTGCAGCTTTGAAACATATGATTCCTTCAGCTCAGCGCAGTCTCTCCTAGCCAATGGTTTAATATCAAACAATGCACTTTCAAGCGCTGTTCCAGCACAACTGACTTCCCTTGCGCTGACATGCACCAATGGCGAGCAGCTGCAAAGTCCGGGTTCACCAGATTCAGAAACAGAGAGTATTGCTAGCAGCTATGCCACAGGGACTGCAAGCTTTGCTGGGGCCTCTTTCTTGGAGTGGCTCTTTCCTCTATTAGCGCCAAATTCAAGTGGAAGCCTGGAAACAGGTCCTTCTCAAAGAGTAGACGTACAAGGCAAAGAGTTCCTGCATGAAAACAACAGAAGCCAAGACAGAAGACCATTACTGACACTCGGAGAGCTAATAGTAATGAGCCGAAGAAGAAGTTGCCAGAGGAAAGTTCTAAAAATGCCAAAGCAGACATCCATGGTAACGATTCCTTCCCTTCTCTTTTCTCTTGATCGAAATTACTCACAGCAATTAAATGTCCCAAACACAACCAATATTAAATTTTCTTTCCACAGCAATACTTTCAGCAGTTAAAAATATTTACCTGATAACAATCATTAATTTTGGATCTTACGGATGGCAGGACTTTATGAAGAGGAATGCCTTTGGTTGCTGCATCTTTGGAAACAACAACGGAATCAAAGCACTGCATATAAAGTGGAAGAGGCAATTGCAACTAAAACTAATGTAAAAATGTTAGTCTTCCAGCAATTACATGCAAGCTTGGGGGGAGAGAGAGAGAGAGAGAGAGCTCTGTGCCAGATCTGCTTTCTATTGTCATTCATGCAGTAACATTGTAAGATTTCTGTTGCAAACTCCAGTTGCAACACTGGTATGCAAATTAAACTCTCAAAACAGATAGCCAAGGCATTAAACCACGGCAAAAAATCTTAGCCAACTAGGACCAATAGAACAAATTCCAAACTGTATTATACAGAAGGTTTACAACTTTCAACGACTTTACGTATTCGTTCCATTACTACAGGAATCTCCTTTTCATTTAGCGTCGTAAAACAGAATCTGAACCATCCTGGTTCAATACAATGACAAGCTGAACCAGGTGTAACATTAATCTTGGCAGTATTTAAAAGCTTATCCCATAAATCAAGCTCCCCTTTCTCATTATATGGAATAATTAATCTGCTCATATCAACCCAGCAATATAAGCCCCCACTGCTTTTCGTGCATTCCACACCCAACTCTCTTAAGCCGGCAACAAATGAATCATACATTGAGCGTGTTCTCTCCCTATTTGTCTTGATGTATTCTTGGGTGAACCTTGTATCTGAAAGCATTGATACTAAAAGCTGCTGGGTTGGAGTTGAAATTGAAGAAAATCTTGTTAATTTCCTTGATGCGGCCAAAACATTTTCATTAAACGAATATATAACCCCAACCCTAAATCCAGGGATGGAGAGATCTTTAGACAATCCATATATGATGTGAACCCTATCCTTGTCACCATCTTCCAAGTCAACAATCTCCGCCATGCTTACAAAGTCTTCATTCCCATAAGTTGAACCTGCAAAGATTTCATCTGATATGATGTGTATATTCCTGTCTCTAGCAAAACCTAGTAGATCGTAGAGCATTTCCCTATCCAGCAAGTTCCCAACTGGGTTGGATGGATTAGAAATGAGAATTCCACGGACTTTTTGGCCTCGTTTCCTTGCCTGATTAAATGCTTGTTCCAAAGCCGTGATGCTTAATGTAAAGTTGTCACAGCTGCGGCAGTGAACAGGGATAAGTTCAACTCCAGTTCGCCATCTCATGTCCCTATCAAACCTGCAGGAAACAAAAAACATTAATAGGGTTATCACATGCCTTAACAGTTCAAAAAGAACAGAATGGAATAAAACCAAACCATGTGACAATGAAAACAGAAAATAAAGTATTGGATACAGTGAATAACATACAAGAAAAATTGGTTTCATCATAGAAAATTTTAGAATAAAAAGGTAAATGTATTACCCGGGGTAGTAGGGTGCAGGGACAAGGAAGGCGTTTCCTTGATCGGACAGACAAAAACTGAGTATCTCAAGTGCAGGAGTTGCACCAGAAGTTAAAACGACTCGTGAAGGGTCAAAAGATACTGTTCTTCCCATTACTTCGGTCATAAAATCAGCCAGTGCCTGTGCAACATTTGCATGAAACAAATTATGCCATAGTCAGACTTGCATTGCAGTATGCCAATAGATTATGCAACAGGAAAATGTCATGCAATTTTGATACCATTACTAGGACTGATGGGCCGTCCATTAACTAGTTACTTGACTATAACATTTAGTCATACGTGTTACATTGCATAGATATCTTTTCAATTCCCAATGTCACAATTATTTTACATATCAGTCCATATAATTAACCAAAAGCCAGCATTCCTTATGCCTAAAGAGGAAGCTGTTCAAGATTTAGCTACTATTTGCATCAATTGGAGCCCACTTATATTTATATAGGACAAACCAGATATATGCTACCCTTCGGTTGAGTATAAATAGAATCCACAACATTGGTATCTGGTCTTTTGTCACAAATTGCTCATTGACCATGCTACCATTTCCCTAACTAATGTGAGAACAATTCACTTTCAATTGTGCACGCCAAGTGTAGATTTCCATCGACATATGGAATGCAAAACTCAATCAACGCATTCATCGTACCACGTAGGACCTACACTAATTAAACACTCAGTTAAATGCCTTGATCTCTTGCAATTATAAAAGGCAATATAACATAAGTATAGATACTTCAATTTGGAATTTCGGATCCAATAAAACTATACTCTATTGAAACACTTGAATTGAATGAACTTTATCTTTTCTTTTCCCTTGTTTTTCATTAGCATGCTTTATTCTGCCTGTGTGATAGAGGGTAACTTTCGCATCTTCAAGAGATACAAGGAGCTGGGAGGATTTCTGCAGCATGATCTTGCATGACACTGGCAAATATGGATTATCAAAGTTTTACATAGAGGCATCTCTTAACCTAGACATAGATATAGTAAGCCTTCTATACAGGTCAAAATGATGAGACCACGGATGGATTTGCTGGCGCAAAAGCTCAATAAACTAAGGGGCACAGACCATGTATAAATGCAAATATCACATTGAAAAAAGCAGTCTAAACAACTTTCCTTGAATAACATTTTTCTATGCAATTGTACCAGTCAAAAATCAATTGCAGAAAACTGTTACTTAAATTGATGAATTTTGTAAAAAGAAACACCCCACATATTATCATTAGGTAAGAGTTGTTACATCTGCAGAAAGATTAAATGTCTAAACAAGCTAGTTAAAGATTTATTCTAACTGATATAAAGTTAACAATGGATGGAGTAGCATATTTAGGCTTAACACATGCACATTAGGAGAAAATAGTTAGTAGTGCATCAAGAATTACAGTCATTTAATAGGCTTCAATGAGAAGAAAAAATGATGAATAATATGGTATCAGTTATAAGCATCCACATGTGGCATGGCTTAAGAATCTAAAAGGACAACAGTTTTAAAGATAAATGGACCAAATCTCAGCTACACTGAACATCAGATATGCACCCTTTACAAATTATTAACAATAAATCCTATATTGGCACGCAAGCAAGAATATTTTCAAATCCTAGCTAAACCAGGGCAATGGTAAAAATTATTTTTCAAGTTTTAAGTTGAAGATTATAGAACTAAAAAGTAGCTTGAACCAGGTAGAGTGTGGACAATACATTCCTTGCTTCCCTAAATCTTAACTATATTTGGATATTATCTTTCATTAGACATGTACGCTAACACCAATAGTTACGCCGTACTTAAAAAGTGGTAAACTGAGGTACCATTTATTAGGTAAATCCCGAATACTAATCAAGCAAATAAAGTAAAGCTGGCGACGTTTATCAGAAAACTGTTAAGGAAATGATTAATATCATTACCACTTTGAAGGCCCATAATCCGTCCATGGGCTGGTAGGTTGCAATCCCACTAAGCCCTAGAACATCACCGCCTACTCCGAGTATCGAATGAGTCAAATTTTTTGAAAGCCACTCTTCAATTAAATCCAAAGACAACTTCGAAGGGGGGAAAATATATCAGTTAGCGCATATTCAACATTTCACAAATAACCAAATTACAAAGGAAATGACCCCTCATTACCCTATTTTCTGACAATCCAAGTTGAATTATACCATCCGGATTTCGCAATTCGTCATATGGATCCTCTCGCGACCGATCCAAACCAATGTAGTAAGGCGAATCATTCGGCTCTGCAATTGACTTCGCTCGAGCGGACAAGTGAGCACGTTGGGCGGAGCCACGTGCCAGTAAATTAGCACGCGAAGACGAGCGCTGCAGCTCGGAAAGGTTAGCCGCTGAGGTGGTCCGCGACGGAGGGTTCCGAGGGTGGGAACGATGTCGTTTCAGGTAAAACTGAAGAAAATAGAACAAAGCGCAAGGAATTAGCGAACCGAGGATAAGACCACCTCTGCCTTGAACTACTCCTTGTAGAGGTACTACGAGTCTCATGCCGGTCCGGGTCGGGCTTCGATTCGATTCTTGCAGCTCCACGCTCGGGGTTCGGGTCATGTGAGTCACCGGATTGGCAAGGCGGAGACGGCAACGCCTACTATGGGGACGAGGATTGGCAACGCAGGGTGCGGACAGTTTACCGGTGGCGAGGAAGACTGTCAGATTGCGTGCGCGTCTCTTCCTGAAGTTTGAGGTGGTGATTTGCTTGGCTGGAGTACCCAAGATGGAATTCTGCTACCCTTTTGGAATCTTTAGACGGCGTTGTGTTGTGACTAAATTACCCTTTGTCATTTTCTTCACTTTAAAGGGTATTAATGAGACAAAATCCTTCTCATGCAATATTTTAAAATTTTATTGAGCTCAAACTAGGACTAAAAATTACAAATTTAATTTTATTGTCCAACTCAAATTCTAACTTGATATTGAATTCTACAAAATTAAGCAACTGTCAAGCAACCTCGATATATTAACACATCTATTCACTTATGCTGAAATTGGAATTTTCTTTTTTAAGAATAAATAACCCTCTTTATTTTTTGTGATTGAACTCATATGAATTTCATTTTGTACACTCTTTGAAAACTTTTTAGGAAGATAAATATGTTAAAGTTACAACTGTCATAAATAAGGTTGTTCTAAATCTGAAATTTAAGAATCCAACTAGTGTCCTTCTTGGGCCATTCGGCCCTTTTAAGTGATTGGGATTGATGGGTTAGACTTGAAAGGGCCCGTAGGCTTGCCACACATTTATGATAAGATTGGATAAAAATTCCCACGGGCGGCCATAATTCAACACCTAACGTTGTGCTAAATTCTTAGCTTGGCATGTTGCACTAAACTTCATTTTCATGAACCCCCACACGACCTCCACAATTTGTTTAGGCATTGCATGAAATTTACGCACTTTAGTATTTGAGCTGAAAACATGAGAAATCATGTAATTATGCAGACATGAACTTTATGTTTGGAAGGGGTGTTTTGCTAATAAATGATATTTGGAAAGAGTTTGTTGGGGTGAGTTGAAAGGAAGATTTGACGAAATGAATAATATTATTTATTTGATTTTTTTATTTATAAATATATAAAATATATGATGATAATTGGATGATGTAATAATATGTAGGGATAATGATTAGTTTATAAGGTATAAATATATATATATATATATATAAATGTGAGTGTATGTGTGTATATGTATTGATTTGATTGTGAATAAATGTAATGATAAAAAAATAATTGATTAATTATATGTGTAAAAAAGAAAAAATTTAAATTAGAATTTGAATGAAATTTTTATTAAGTGATATGTTTAGCAATATAAAATTTAGTGGAGTGGGTGAAGTTGAATGGGGCTTCCAAACATAGCCAAAGTTTTAATGGAAAATGGTGTTGATATTCAACATTTGTTCTATGTGAATAGCTCAAATTCTGCCATGAATATTAGAATTCTTTCCAAATTGATCATTTTGCCGATTTTAAAGGTGGGGAAGGTTTTGTTTGTTTGTTTCATATACTCTAAAAAACACACCTTATAATCATTATTCATTTTAAATTTTATTTTCTTTCTCTTTTACTTTTATACACTTTTCAAAAAAATCCACCAAAAAAATACATACCTAAAAATATGAACAATTATAACCGAACGAATTTGCTGTGAAATTTTGGTAGGTCTGCAATGTCCAACATCACAGTGTTGAGCTCTAAATCTTTCCAACTGTTTTATCAAGCATATTTGGCAATTACAATCCATATTTAAAGACCAAATGTTAATGTTCAAATTCCAATAACTATAAATGAAAAAATAAGCAAGAACATGAATTACATCGAAATCTTAACAAAATTCTTGTATAACAAGAAAATTGGTACAAACTAAATAAATTTGAATCAAATCAAGATTTTGTGGATCTTATTTTCTAACTTTAATTCTTTATTTTTTTCCTTCAAAAATACTTGCTCTAAATTTAAATAGTTTCGAGAAAATGACTTGTGTTTGATTTTATTTGAGAGTTTTGGATCATTTATAATGTTTATCTTTGAATTTAACACCATAATCATAGATTAAACATTGAAATCTGGAGACTTTCACAAAGAACATTTTGAATTAATAACGAACTCTTTAAATTTGATAAAGAATGTTTTGAATTTGATGACAAATTTCTTAAATTTGATGACAAATTTCTTAAATTTGATGAAGAACATTTTGAATTTGATGTCGAACTTTTGGAATTTGATAAATAATTCATTGAATCTTTCTTGTAATCTAGAGAGAATTTAAGAGACTTCTTGATTTTAAATTTTCAACTATTTCAGCTTTGTCTTTCACTGTGTCCTTTTATATGGAGTTTGCCCCTTATTTATATTTACATGGTGTAGCTGCATCATCTTATTGACGTGATGTTTATTTCACTGGTTGTTATAACTTGAAGCCTATTCAAGTTTTTAACCCATATGCTTAATCTTATAGAGTTTATATCTCATAAGTTTCTAACATGATTTCACTACTTGGTATCATTTGACTGATCGATTAAAATATTAATCTTCTATTTATTTATTTTAGGAATTATGTTTATTTAAATTGCTAAAAAATATAAATTTATTTAATTGGTATTTTGATGCCATATTTTCCACATTACATTATTTAATTAGACGCCAAAATTTATGCATCTACACTTACAACCCCATCGAAGCTTGTGTTGTAAATTTGCTATAAATTCTGATTTCATCAATAAACTATTATAGAAGCTTGGATAATTCAGCCTGAGATTATACAAGAAAATGAGCTTTTGATCCATTTTTGTCAACCACTAGTGGCCGCTAGGAGTGTTAATGACTAAAGTTTAAGTAGCAATTCCACCCCAATAATTACTCGAACTTTTTTCACCTTCATTTTACAAAACTTAAACTCAATTTGGAGAATTTGAGTTGAACAGCAAGATATAGTTTGAAAATTTTGTTAAATTTTGAATTAGAGTTCAAATATATATAAAAACATTTAGAACATAATCGAATTCAAAATAATTAGTTTGATTTATTAACACAACAGCTGAATTGAAGTGCTCAGGAATTTCTTGAGGGGTGTATTTGGCCCATCTGTGATGGGAGTTCATTGAGACTGATTAAATCATAAGCAGTCATGGTTACCTATTATCAACTCATTAAATGGTAAGAAATGTTGGGACTCTTTTATGCTTCTAATTTTCAAGTCACAATTTTTTTTTTTTTTTTGTATGTCTATTTATTTGGCCATTCTCCATTGTTTGTACGTTTTAACAAAGTTGGATTACATGTTAAGGCTTATGGAAACAAATATCCGAGACAAATCACTTGAAAGTGCAAAGAACTGTATTGCTGTGTTTGGTTGGTGATTTTGATGGACTTCATATCCATCAAAATTTATACTCAACCTAATTTTTATTTAAATTTTAATTCATATTATTTAATTAAAATTAAGGCTTAACGTTTTAAATATTTACAATTTTATCATTTAATTTTATTTAATTAATTTTTATATTTATTAAATTATTTAAAATATACTCGCAGGTTTAAAGATCTGCAAGTCACCCATTGTGCCAGCCTGAAATTTGACTTATTTATTTTTTCAAATTCGTTGGTCTAACTTGATTTTAACTAGAACCCATGAAAGTTTAACTTGAAACCCTCTAATTTCAAATCGTGTTTTCGGATTATGTCAAAAATTATCATCCTTATATGCATTGCTGCTTGGGAGGCAACACAAGTTTCTATTCCTTCTTGGATAATTTTATTTTAAGTTTTCTTAGTGTGTTTTCATTGGATTTTAGGTCTTGAAGATGCTATGAATCAATCCATTCAATGTTGAGTGGCAACGCATAGAATTTTGTTATTGGAAGTCAAGCTTGCGATTATAGAAAACAAGAACACGACAGTAGAAGGCAGTTTCATGATAGCCACAAAGATTGCAATAGAAAGGTACGTACTACCATAGTAAGCTTGGCAATTATGATATACCCTCTTGTGATTACAATAACAAAGTCGTCCATAGTATAGAGGCTAGTTTTCCCACTGTTAATGTGGGCGATAGTGAGATTGAGGTTTGCAATCATGAAACATTATTTTGTGATAAAAATTGGCTCTCTGTTGTGAAGGGTGTAAGGTTGATAAAGTTCTAACTCGTAATCGCAACTAGTAATTTTGTAATTACAGGACATGTTCACAAGAATAGAAGTAAATTTAAAACACCATTGTTTATCCTACATTCTTCGCATCTCTCTCTCCCACAGCTCGTGTCCCAACCTATTTTTAGGCAAACTGATTCCCCTATTCTTAAATTGCTACAAAACATCTCTCACCATCACCCATGTTGCGTGTTTCCACTACTTTTCCAAAGCCTTCTACTAGTTTGTATGTTGGTCCATTCCAATAAACAGTGGAAGGTATGTATTTCCATAAATTCTCTCTCTTTTCCTTATGTTTTTGAGGGATTATAGTCTACACTGTGGATGTATGGAAGCAAGTTCTGATTTTGAGGCCAGTAAGGGCAAAAGTGTACATGTAATAATTAAGAGTAATATTGTAAATTTATAATGTATAATTAAATTGACCCCAAACTCTTAATAATATAGTAAAGATATAAAAAAATTAATAATTATAATAGCTATATAAATAGTTTATATAATATAGATTTTGTTTAATTTCTTTGATTTTAATTAATTTGCAAATAACCATACAAGAAGTCTAGATAAGTTAAAATTTTGATAATATTTAACTATAAAAAATATTTTAGATAGAATTTCACTTGTACCTAACTAATCTTATTTTTGGATAAATATGAATATTTAATTAAGGATATAAAGGTACGTTTACAATATGTCAAAAATACATTGAGAAATGTAAACTTTTATATATAGTATAGATTTATTAAACAACCAAAGTAGTCTACTGCACATGGTTTCATCATAACAAATAGTGAGGGTGTGTTAGATTTTCGGACCCATACCCTACTTCTAAAGCACCAACCTTGTACGCATACATTGTATTTAAATCTTTCGAATGCAATATTTATAGGATAAACCTTTTCAAATTATTTCCATTTTTCAACCCAACAATATAATAATATTTTAGGCTTCCTAGTTCAGCAATAAATTTTGTTCACCTAAAATCATTTTTGAAAAATAAACCTGCAACACATGTATGAATAAATTCTTTACATAAATATAAAATAGAATGAAATTTCGGTTCAAGTATGATAAAAACGAACTTCTCTCAAACCAAAATTTTCGACATCATTAATTGTACCTCAAGAGACAGATAGCGAAGAAATTTCCGGTTTGGTTGAGAAATGAGTTTTCAAAGTTCGGCGAAAAATTCCACATATTCCATTGAAATATTGCTAAATCACTTGGAAAAAATTAATGCCACATGACTAGTGAGTCCGTAGAGGGGGCAGGTGACTTGACTCGCGGGTTGATGCATTGGTGGCTGCAGTCGTGATCTTCACTTCCAACTCAACTCCAATTCGTAAGGGTAATTAATGGGATTCAACTCAAATAAACATGTCTTTGTTTTAAACAACCCTTCTTTCACGTTGTCCAAACACACAAGTCTTTGTTTTGAACAACCTTTTCACACGTCGCCCAAACACCCTTATCTCCAAGTTTAATATATAGCCAACCTATTAACATCACAAATATCTAGCAGGGCAAAGAATAACAGGAAAGGACTTTGCCTTCTTTGCCTCCATGAATAAAGCAATATATATTTTCTGCGTTGTTTTCCTGCTTGTGCATGGACTTGTTCTTACGCCCAATTGTTGGGTGGACAAGTGCAGCTGCGGCTTCCTTTCCATGGCAAGGAGACAAGAGGAAGATTTCAAATATTTAGGTGCAAATAATTATTTGGCTGCGAGAATACTTAAAAGTGATGCACCCCCACCTCCACCAGAAATCGCCCAATCTCCGTTTCCGAGAAATGGTTGATCTTCCTGCAATTGCCGGCAGATTTTGTTTGGTTTGACCCCTTCTATGGAGTGGCCTCATGTTCTTGACGTTTGAATCTTGGATGTTTGAATATGGCCTTGCCCTTTTCAGTTAATCTGTAATTCTGTACTTGAATTCAGTGTTAGAAACATAAATAAATTTGAAGTTTTGTGTCATTAGGGATATTGGCCTTGAGTGTTGGGGTGGACTTGGTAAAAGTCCCTTACATCCTTGGGCTGAGATGGAAGCCTCGTTGGTTTGGGCTCTCACTGTAGTCTACAGCTGACTCAAAAGTTGGATGGTGCTCACTACCATATCCAACTTTATGGGTTGAAGCTTGCAGTGACAGTCTTAACCTTCTCTTCAATTCCGGCTTCTAAATCCTAAATCTATTTTTCAGTGTTGTTTTCTGTCATTTCTTGATGTCTAGTTTTCACCGAATTTACTATAGGTACAGAAAAGTGGCTCTGATGCCAACTATAATGGAATGGACCAATTAATTCTAATGGGCTGATGATGGGCCTGTCAATATCTGAAGCCCAAAATCATTAACTAGGCTACTTAGATTATTATTATTTGGGGGATCCACGTAAAAGGGTGGCTTCAAGTGGATTTGTTTAGAGTTCAAGGGCCAATCTGCAATAAAGTCGGGTATTTGTGTGATTATGAATTAAGATAAGGGCAGTTTTGTCAGAAGAGGCTAGGGCTAAGGGTGTTTTGGTCAATTGGTTGTGAGGGGGTGAGCCATCGCTCACTGTTGACTGGCTTCCCCTTTCTTTTGTTTGGTTTCTCTCAAGCTCTCTTAGAGTTTTATCTTTATTGAGCCACTGTCTCTCCTGTCGAAGGTTGGTGTGGCCAATTTTATTTGATTTAAATTTTCCTCTCGACCTACTCCATCTTTTAATCAAAACAGTTCTTTGATTTGTCCCTTAAATTTGTTGAGCACTTCTTCTATGGCTAACTTTTGGGATTTTCTGCAATGATGAAAGATTAAAACCTTCTGAATAGTTGATTCTAGAAAGATGGCGTTTGGTTTGAGTGATTGAGAAGGGGATTTGAGGAAAGGAAAAGGATAGGTAGAGAGAGAGAGAGAGACGGAGAAGGGAAGAATAGAAGAAAAATAGAAAAGATAAGTGATTTCTTTGATTTTTCAATGCCTTTAGTTCTTGCTCCACATCAATGTTTATATGCACTAACGAATAAATGTCTTTTATTACAGATGATATCTTTATTTAAAATCAGATGTTATGTTTGATCTTTTTACTAGTGTCTTGAAGCCTCCATTAATTTTTGATAATCTGTTTATTTAGTATATTGGAGGGCTCTTGATCTGTATATGAATTTCTATGTAATTTGATTCGGTATGTAAATTAATGCTTCCCTACTGTAATTTAATTGGGGCCATCTGATTGTGTTGATGTCATGCTTGCTTGATTTTCTATTACAATAACTCCAACTAACCCTATGTCCATCTCATAATTCTCATTGATTTATAGACCTACCTCTATACATAAATTAGCTATCAAATACATACATCTCCATATCGTCTTCCATTTTTGCACAACATGAAGTATGTTAGAGTAAATAAAGCTTCCAAAGTTAAGTTGCATTTCAGTGTAAATGGCATATGAAATGGTGGCTACATCCTTTTTTAGTGTGCTATGGTGGAGAGTGGGTTAACATTTGGCAATGGTAAAGTACCATCACATCTTGACAAGTGGGTGCATGGGCCTGGACGGTGATCATCCTCCCATTGGATCCCATATGGATAAAGAGTAGTGGTCATCCCTTCATTAATACCTCCGCTATACACAAGGTGATCTAATTCCACAATAGAAAGATCACTTATAAAGTTAGAGCTAAATAGAACACCTACATTGTGAATGGTCACTATGTGGTCGACTTTTTTAGGACATTTGATTAGAATTCCCTTAGTAATTTTGTCGATGAAGGACTGGTGCGATAACATACAATTGTTGTCCAACCTCTTTGCGCTTTAATGTTCAAATAATTGGGATGAGTATTCTAATCCTCTACTATCCCCTTTTGATCACCACCTATTGATGTTGGATATCTACTATCCCCTTTTGATCACTATCTATTGGTGTTGGATATCCAATTTATATCTATCTTGGGCCTCCTCATACATGAAACTCTCAAAGTCATCAATAGCCACTTGACACAAGGAACTAGCACCTCCATGCTTACTCATTTTTTCTTGTGTGCATGCCTACCACCAATAATAAAAGTAAGAACAAGCATACAAAATCTAGGAAAATTCATTAAGTCAATTTATCGAGTACTTAGTATGCATCTATAACTACCATTATATCAAGGAGAGGAAATTGACAAAATCCTCCAAAATCAATCAATTCTCAACAAAATATTACAATTTACCACTTTCTCGTCACGAAGTTTGAAGAGAATTCTAAAATTCCACGTTCAAACTAATTTAAAGGGAGTACTCACATCTGGGGGAAAGATACCTCATCCACATTCTCAAAATCATTTGCCATCCCATAATAATTCAACCACAATCATAGAAATCCCATGAAAAGCAAGTATAGTCGCTTAAAAAGAAAGGGATGACTGAGAAAAATCATGCCTGATATTGTTGGGAGAGTTGGTTGAAAGAACCCAAATTTTTTTATTTTTTGAGAATTTTAATAATAAAAATAAAGTTATCTACAAATTAAAATTATATTCTAAAGTTTATAAAAATAGAGAGATAAAATAAATTAGAAGTGAAATTCAAAATAATAAATTTATTGAGTTAAATAGAAAAAGGTTAAAACATAACATGAAAAATAGAAAAGAAAATCATAAGAAAAATGTGGATGATTTGAAAATTTAATGGAGAGCAAAAGTTAGCTATTATGAAACTCTCGTACTTAATAATACAGTATAAATAATACTATTAATAATAAAATCAATGACAACAATAAAAATAATAATACTAGTAATTATTAATAATTAAATTAATATTTTAATTCATTAAAATACATAGACAAATACTTCCATGTTTTATTCTTATATATATATATATATAACTTTTTATGTTATATAATAATAATTACTTTAATGCGATATTTTTATTAACATGTTTTTTTAATAAAATTTATCCAGTCATGATATGAATTTTATTCAATTTTTTCTTACTTTTTTTAAAGAATACTCAAAATGAAATAGTAATGAAGTCACGCAGAGGCAAATTGGATCTTATTTTGATTGCATGAGTGATTGTATGTATACTAGTAATTTTACACTTTGTGTATAAATATTGATATGAGTATCAAGCCGGGGTCAAAATTAATTGCAAGATTAAGAACGATAATTAGAAGCTCTTGAAAACCAAGATGGCCTTTGCACACAAGTTTTATAAAGAAATTGGATATTTAGGAAGGCTATGGTGCTGAAGGAACACTCACAAGATAATCAAATTTAAAAACTTGTGTTCGAACATGGAAAAACACACCCGTCGAGAAGTGGCCATATTCTATTGCGCATTTGTTTCCACTTAGAGGGATCAAAAGGCCATTTCACATAATCATCCTTCACCTGGGAATCAATCTATGATTTGAGAAAATTTTGGCTAAGTTTGCAAATTGTGAAAGTCAATGAGTGTTTACATGTCCCTAGCAAATCTGAGTTGCAAAGTGAAAGTATAATGTAAGAGCATTACTAGTGTTATATTATTTCTTACATGAATTTGTGTTTTGTAGGCACTAAGAATTTATTGAATTAAATTATCTTTCAAAAGGAGGAAAATAACATGAGCGTTAAGTCAATGTTAAAGTTAATTGAAGGATTAAGCATGCAAGTTGAAGTCAAGAAGCTCTTGAAAACCAAGTTGACCTATGAACATAAGTTTCAAAAGGAAATTGGATGTTTGAGAAGACTCTAGGTGCCAAAAAAAAGGTTTGCAGAACAATCAGGTGAAATGGGTAGACAAAAATAGCAAATTTGGAGCAATTGGATTGATCTTAAGACAATTTAGATTGATCACACAATACTCAGATTAATCTAAAGATGAAGTTGATTGAAAATGATTAAGTGCAATTGATGAAATTACTATCCTATAGAGCTAGATCGATCTATTGGAGATAGGATTGACATTGATGTGAATTACAAGTATTTCTGAATGATTACACAAATATTAGATCAATGTATCTGGGATTAACAAATTGGCTATGATCGATCTTGAAAATGACACAACCGATTTAGAATAATCCAGATTAATCACAAATTTGCTTAAAACAATCATGTCATTGGTGGAAATTATTAATTTTCATTGATTCACAAGGATTTTTTTTATATATAATTAAAATATTACTTTCCTTGTATATTTCCTATACAAAATAAGTTATTTTGGCAAGGATTATAGTTATGAATAGGGTCTTAACACATGACAAAAAGCTTTCTTGATTATTGATTAATAGAATTATTCTTTCTTTGGTATTTTTTTAAAATTTGAGAGTTTTTTATTTCTTGTAAATTCCTTATCCAAATCAAGTTATTTAAAGATGCTCTTAGAAGATTTGTGATATATCAACCGGTGTAAGCATATTTGCTGTGACTATCTTCAAATTTGGTTCTTGCAAATTCATTGAATTTGAGATGTTTCTTGTAGTTTGTACAAGTGGGATTGGTCAAGTTCAAATCATACCTTTATCCATCTATTTCACGCTTTTATACACAGGGCAAATATGAAATAAAAAAAATAGTATATTAATATAATATAATTTTCATAATAATTTACAATAGACAGCATACAAATATAGAATTTATTAAATGTAAAATTTAATATAAACACAAAAGGTTAAAATCATGATTTTTTTTAAATTTAAAGACAAACACAGGATTACATTAAAAATAATATTTTATATTTTTATCATATAAGATGTGCAAGTACCCGTAAATAGGATAATTAACTTTTGCATCTTGATAATGAAAAATGGATTAAGAAAAATTTAAAAGGTAAAATTCATTAACTCTCAATTCAAATTTAAAATAAAAATATTATGTGTTAGTAATTATTAGTTAATTACCTAAAAATAAAACCATATGTGGTAAACCATTAAGAGTTAAAAGATAATTGTTTCAAGGAGTGCAGCCTTAATAATATAATATGGATTAATTGAAAATATGATTATAATTAATTAAATATTAAAAGATTAAAAGGTTGAGTCTTAATAACATAATATAAACTAGCAAAAGTCGCATACTCTATGCACGTGCAAGTTTATATATGAATTATAAATTTATTGTATTTTAATTAATAGATAGAAAATTATTTAAAAAGTATAAAAATATATAAAAAAATCAAAAGAATGTGAAAAAAGAGAAAATTTGAAATGAAATACAAATAAAAACAACGAGTTAAATAAGAACAAGACCGAAAAATAAAAGAATTTAAATAAAATAATTATGTAATTTCACATTGCTCACCTTAAAAATCTCATATTCTAAATGATAGAGAATAAATGTAAGTTAAAAGTAGAAAAATAAAAAAAATATAGAAATATAAAATAATTTAGAAAGAGAGAAAAATATAAATAAAAGTAATTAGTTAGTGGAAATACAAATAAAAATGATAAAAAAAGGTCAAGATATTTATAATAAAAAGGTATTTTTATAATTTAACTTTGAACAATAAAAAAGCTTTGATGAAATAATAATGTGGTATAAATAGATTACTTTTAAATATATTTTATAAAGATAGTGCTGATATATATAGTACGTTTAGATGATTATTATACTATTCTTCTACAGTTCACATAAATCTTCTATACGGTACCAACCGTTTAGAGGTACTCACTAAGACTGAGCACTCAACCAAGACGCTTTTCGAAGACCAAGCCCAGGAGAGATCCAATGCTAAAGCCTTTCTTATTGTAGAGCAAAGGTCTCCCCTCCCTGCTTGAGGGAGTTATTACTACTTTTCTTTTTGAGGATTTCAAGTTGTTTCTTCTTTTAAAGGTAATAAAAGACGAGGTATTTATATGGTATTTAGGGAATTAATAAAATGGGTAGGATAAAAAGAAAAGAGAAAATGAAAAAAGAAAAAAAATGAGAAAAAGGGAAAGGAAAAAAGGAAATAAAGGAAGAATAGAAAAAATATAAATGAATAATTAGATTAAAATATAGTAAAAAAAGAAATAAATAAATAAAAATAAAAATAAAAATATTATATTATAACAATTGTTTAAATAAATATTTATTATTATTTTTAATCTTTGTATATGATTATATATTTAATTTATGCATAATACATAAGTTATTAAGAACTAATAAATCAATTATTATGTATTTAATTTGTTTGACTTTTAAAAATAATTAATTAATTATGTATTTTTTACTCAAATAATAATTCTATATTGATTAATATATAAATTACTTATGTAATTTTAAAATATTATAACATATTTTCAAATTTTTTATTAAAAATATCATATATATAAATATATGTATAAATAATATTAATTTATTGATTTTTAAATCCGGTTGAGTCATCGAATCAGTGAACCGGTCCGGCTCTGGTTCTTAATACATTTCTCCGAAGCGGAAATTAAAACAGAGGAAAGTTCGATAAGAATAAGACACATTTAGGGTTTAGAAAGCGCGGCTTTCGTTTCTGCAATCGACAAATTCTTCCCCTGATACGGTGCTCTCTCTTTCTTCGTGTTTGTATTCCTCAATCTATTTTTGGATCCGTGGTTTTTAGTGATAATTGATGAGCATACAATGATGTGTCTTTTCTTTTTTTTTTGTTTTCTTGTTTCTTTTTGGTATGAACCTTGATTTTGTAAGTTCTGTTTTTAGTTTTTGGAATTCACGGTAACGCGAACAAGGTATTGACGTTACCTTCGCACTTCACTGGTTTTGGAACTGAAAGGAAGAAGTAGTTCTTATCTTTTTACTTGACCCTATTTTTGCTGGCCTAAGGTGATCTGACACTCGTCTACTGAATTAAATCATAATTTGTGTTTAGAGTATTTTTTTGCGATTGTTATTCGAATGCTTTAAAGCAGCCAGGCCATAGTTTTATTTTTCTTTGATTTTTGATTAAGTTTCTGGGCGTTAGTTTTGTGAAATAGTTATCCATAATTTTCTGATAATACGCCGAGTTATCTTGTACTGTCCTTGTGATTGCCATCTAGGACTTGAAGCTTGAGAAAGAATATGTTAGTTCTAAATTCTAGTTGTGTCAGGATTCTATCTATCTGAGACTGACTGTACTTTTATTGATGCTTTAGATGTCAAGTCATGAAATTGATGGGAACTCCTTTTCTCCATCTCGTGGGGCCTCTCCGGAAGCTGGAGACATGCAACAAGCTCACAAAGAGTCATCAAATTCAGGCTCCAAGGTCTGCAAAAAGATATAATTATAGTTTGTTTAGATGGTGATAGAGTTTACTTGCTTTAGACGGTTATTTAGCCTGATACGCATCTAAAGTGACAGTTGAAAATGCAATAAAGTGTTATGCACATTATCATGCTTTGTCAGGAGGCATGGAATTTATACATCACAATTGGCATTTTGAAGAAATTATTTTTGTTACTTTCGCTCCTTGGTTATCTTTTCAAATTATGACATTTTAGTCCCAATTCTTTGCAATGTAATCACAAGCCTATCAAAGTAATATTTTTTTTTGTTTTATTGGTTCATTTTTAAAATTATTTGATGTTTATAGCAGTTAGTAAAAGGGGATGATTGATTAAATCAGTTCGTTTCAAATAACAACAAATTGTATACACAAATGGTCCTGCTTTAAATTAATAAAAAGTAAAAAACACAATTGGGTGTATGCTATCTTCAGCTTCCTGTCATTACAGGACCCTATGATAGCCTTTTTTACAGATTAGCCTGCAAAATATCTATGCAGTGTGGTTAAAAATGCAGTTTGGCTTGCTTTGTAATTATTACTTGGAATATGAGATTGATGTTTTGAGGACTTTTTTGGAAAAAAATGGAGATAGCAAATGCATTTTCTCTTTTGCAACAGTACAGAAGATGAAATTAATTGAAAATGAACCAAAAACCTTATTGAGACACTGTGCTCAGGATGCCAATTGTAACTTAAATATCATGTGCCAATCTTTGCACTGTGAAATACTTTGGTCTTTATCCATACTAACAATGGGGGCTGTGTGGGATAAAATGACCGTTTTTTTACTTTTGCTTTTCTTTTCTAATTTGATTTCTTGATATTATATAGAATTACCTGTTGGAAAATATCTCTTGTTTACTGCTGCATTTATTTAATTCTCATTATAGTTTTATTTGGTTGTTACATTTGTCTGACTACACTTTTTGCAGCGTGGATCTCGTGACCATGTGAAGGACAGGGAGAGGGAGTTCTCCAGAAGTAGGGACAAGGAAAGGGAAAGAGGTCGAGATAAAGACCAGGACAGGGATAGAGACAGAGATAAGGACCGAGAGCGAGAAAGGGACAGAGACAGAGATAAAGATAGGGAAAGGGATAGAGATAGGGAGAGAGATCGAGACAAGGATCGTGATCGTCAACACCGAGACCGCCACAGGGACCGAACTGAGAGAAGGGAGAGGACAAGGGATAGGGATGATGATGATTATTCCAGAAGCCGAGATTATGACAGGTGAAAATGCTGTTACTTGTTTGATGTTTTTATGGGCCTAGGTCACATTGCTTCAATTTGCATATTGTTTCTTTGTATTTCCTGGATTTGGTACTGCATTCTAGTTGTCATCTATAGTTTCCATGCAGGAAAAAATTGTTCAGTAATTTGATGTGATGCGGACAGTCTTTTGTCATCTGGGTGTTTTACTGGCTAATAGTCATCTTCCTGGCTTCAGCATATGTTTTACTGCATCAGTTACATGTATCCCACTCACAAATATTGTTGCCGTCTGGGAAGTCATTACTGTCAAGGTTGTATTTTCTGATTCATGAATTGCTATGGCTTGCAGGCGGAGAGATCGCGACAAAGATAAGGAGGATAGGCACAGGCACAGATCTAGATCTCACTCTAAACCTAGATCTGAGCACAGATCAAGATCAAGATCCCGTTCGCACTCCAAAAGGTAGTCTGTAACAATGATAATATCTTTTCTATGCTAATAATTACTTATTGATTTAAATGTATGTCAAAAGGCCTTTGAAAAGAAAATTTGAAAGTAATAGAAGGTAATCATTGATTTCTGACTATATGATTACCATCATTCAACTGCTTTCATCTGGTTCTGATTGAGAAATATGATGAAGGCTGAGTCTGGTGATAAAGATGATAGAAAGTGATTTCTACTATTTTATCTGCTGGTTACTGCTCATATTAAGGTTGTTTACCTTTTCCTATGGCCTTTTCTTTACTCCTTCAGTACTTATCCGAAACTTATTTGTAACTGATATGTGTAAATCTTGACCAATGAGTTATGTTCTCTAATATTCTTTGAATTAGTTTTTGTGCAAAGAACATTTTTGGGGGGCTATTATTTACGTTTATGGATAAAGTGATGAGTGCTTCAACTGTAAGATGCATTCTAAACTCTTTCACATGATAACGTAGCTCCCTGATCAATGAAAGTAATTCGTGAACGAAAGTAATTAACTGGATCCTTATTTTTTGTATCTGGTGCTCTCTGTGCTATGATTTCAACTCTTAAGATATAAAATCTGTTTTTGGTGTTGAACTTTATCCTCATTTATATATTTTGCTTTTTCTCGATTCATGAATCATGCCATCCCCTGTTGCACTTGTTTCTGTCCTTAATGGTATAACTCTACAGCAAAAGGGTGAGTGGTTTTGACATGGCACCTCCTGCTGCATTGCTTCCCAATCCTGCTCAAGCTGTTGCAGGTATGGCCAAACAATTTTTCTGCTGTTCTGTTTAGATAACTTCTACATTTTCCCGTGATATATTGCATGGTTTCATCTTGGTAAGCATACTTGATACTTCAGTTTCACATATCACAATTTGGAGTACCCGTCCCTAGATTGGCTATTTAGTTTTTTATTAAATTATTTGTTGGTGATTGAAACTGAGAGGGTTTTTGGTTTCTTTTTGTGTTTGGTGTTTGTTTGTTTGTTTTGTATGTCCTATGTTATGTTCTAAGAAGGCAATGTTGGGCTACTAGCCCCACTGTGCTGACAATGGGCGTGAGCCGACTTCTGTAGCTTTTATGTACAAGGAAGAAATGAATACAGGTCTTGTCCATCTTCAACCAGGATTGCATGTTCGGTACTTTATGAACATTTTTAATAGATGCTATTGCTTCCATTAGAGCTCCATCACTAAATAATGGTGAGCCTAAAACATGAACTATAATCAAGGAGAAGGAAGATATTAACATATTTTTTACTCTTACCCCTTTAATTTAGGAATAATAATTGGTACAAGTTTTAATATGTGAGTTGTAACATGGTTTGGCCTTTACAGGTCAGCTGCCTGGCACCACCCCGGCTGTTCCTGGCATGTTTCCCAATATGTTACCCCTGGCAGCGGGACAGGTTATCTCAATCTTCTACCCCCTTTCCTGAATTTATTATAGTTCTTAGATTCTGCATCTTATATTTATCTTGGCTTGATGGCAGTTTGGAGCACTTCCCGTGATGCCGGTTCAGGCAATGACTCAGCAGGTTGATCTGTATGTTACTTTGTCTAGTTCTTGTAACATTTGCTGTCAAATATTTCTTAAATGTTTGTTTTGTCAGGCTACAAGACATGCTCGACGGGTCTATGTTGGTGGACTCCCCCCAACTGCAAATGAACAGGTAATAATATTTTCCATCACTATCGATTTATCATTGTTGCCTGCTTAGGTTTATATATGCCTTGCTATATTTGATACAGTGTAGAAGGTGTTTCGTACTTTTCAGTCATGACTAAATTTTGGTTATATTATGACATTTTGCGAATATTAGAATTTAAGAAAGCATTTTTCTTCTCATGTTATATTATATTATGTGAATCAAATTTACCATGGGTGTGATATATGCCATTTGAACTGCAGACTTAAATGTAAGCACTAGGTTTTGTTTTGCCTGTATGTAAGCTTGCTTCATCCACTCTTTCTGTTGCTCATCTGCTGATTCTTGTCATGCCTTCTCTCTCTGATGGCAGTCCGTTGCAACATTCTTCAGTCATGTTATGTCAGCAATAGGAGGGAACACTGCTGGCCCAGGTTAGTCAAAATGCAAGAACAAATTCCTGTGTTGATTTATTCTTGAGAAGAATTTGATGATGTTTTATACTGCTCTTTATCGTTTCAGGAGATGCTGTGGTGAATGTTTACATTAACCATGAGAAGAAATTTGCTTTTGTGGAGATGAGATCAGTTGAGGAGGCTAGCAATGCAATGGCTCTGGATGGCATTATATTTGAGGTAATGAACATTTTGTAAATATTAAGTTATGAAGGTTAAGAAGATGAATGAATTTTCAATGTCAACTGTGTCTGATTCTAAACTTAAAAAGAGTTTTGCCCTAAACATATTTTCCTGCTTCAGTTCACCTAAAATAGTTTATGTTTAAATTAATTTATTGGTTCAGGGGGCACCAGTTAAAGTGAGAAGACCCAGTGATTACAACCCCTCACTGGCCGCCACCCTTGGCCCTAGTCAACCTAATCCCAATCTCAATCTTGCGGCTGTTGGATTGACACCCGGTTCTGCTGGTGGGCTTGAAGGTCCTGACCGCATATTTGTTGGTGGGTTACCATATTACTTCACAGAATCACAGATAAGGGAGCTGCTTGAGTCCTTTGGACCGCTTCGGGGCTTTGATCTGGTTAAAGATAGAGAAACAGGGAACTCCAAAGGCTATGCATTTTGTGTTTACCAGGATTTATCTGTTACAGATATTGCTTGTGCAGCTCTTAATGGGATAAAAATGGGGGATAAAACACTCACTGTTAGACGTGCTAACCAAGGTGCATCACAACCTAAACCTGAGCAAGAGAGTGTGCTGTTACACGCTCAACAACAAATAGCATTACAGGTAATAAAATTTCAATTTGTGTTCCTTGTAAATCAGTCCTTCATACATGATGCCATCATCCTTGAGATTGTTAGTTTTGTATTGGATGTCCTCTTCTTTGGATTGACTTTACTAGCTTGAAATTTAGTTCTATGAAGACTATTATCTTGTATTTGGGCCTTGAGCCTGTAATTGTTGTTCTTACTGATGTATTCGAGGCATTTCGAAGGATGAAACAGTCCGAAGCCTAAATTCGTTAGTACAATTCTTAAATGAAGTTTCATTCCCTTTTGCAGAAACTCATGTTAGCACCTAATGTAACACCAGCTACAAAGGTAGTGTGCCTAACACAAGTGGTTACAGCAGATGAGCTCAAAGACGATGATGACTATGAAGATATACTGGAGGACATGAGAACTGAATGTGGAAAATTTGGTAATTTTTGCCTTCAGTTCTGAACCATTAACTGCCTTTTGTGTGTAATCTTCAACCACAATAATTTTTCTTATCCTTGTGGTATATTCCCGTTTTATGGCATTCTGAGGTCCCTTATTCTGCTAAGACAGCACGACCCATGCATGTGGATAACTCGAAACTTTTACCTGAATTACATCTGATTTGTACATCTTATTCTTTCCAGACTTATTTCAGCAATTTGGCTCTAATTTTGCAGGATCTTTGGTGAACGTTACCATTCCCCGTCCACTTCCTAGCGGCGAAGTCACTCCAGGTGTAGGAAAGGTTGGTCACTGCTCTGTTTTTTTAATTAATATATTTATTAGTGGAGATGCCGTGAAAAAAAAAAAGGGATATAGTAATATCTAATTAGTTATGAAACTTGGCATTATTTGTTCAGGTCTTCTTAGAGTACGCAGATGTTGAGAGTGCTACGAAAGCTCGACAAGGACTGAATGGAAGAAAATTTGGGGGAAATGAAGTTGTGGCAGTCTTCTATCCGGAGAACAAGTTTTCAGAGGGAGATTATAGTGGCTAGTCCCAAAGTTATTCGCACGTGTTTGCGTAGTATGCCTATGTTTGTTTCTATTGATAGAGCTTACAGTTTCTTTGTTCAAATTCATGCTAGATTTGTTGGAAGAGTATCAGGGATTTAGTCCTGGAATGGTGGTGGTCTTGAAAACCATGGGTAATGGATGTAGACGATATGATTTGCATGGACTTAAATGTTGTGCCATTAATTTTTAAAAGCCTTGATTTGTAAAATAGAGACCCCTCCCTGCTTGGTTGATGGAGTCCAGACATGGTGCTGCCTATTTTATGGGCTTGGCATACGGAGTTGCACGACTGGAGCATTCAGTCCAGCACTGGACAAAGACAACCTCTTTTCCCAGGTGCCATGCAATTCACTGAAAGTGAAATTAACAAATTTATATCTATAGTATAAGTGAAAGTATGCAATGCATCCGTCTTAAGTGTTATTGATACATTGTGAAAACACATTTGTATATTTAATTAAATGTTTATATTTATTAAACATAAGGTTAGTTAAGAGAAAGTAAGATTCTATTTAAAATATAATTCTTTTAATAGTTGGATATTAGTAGAATTCTAATTTATTTGTACGGTTATTTATGAATTAATTTAAACAAAAGATTAATAGAATATTAAATTATTTAACTAATTGTGCAGCTACTACAATTATTAGTTATTTATATTATATACTCGGGGTTTAGTTATTTTTTAATTAAATAATAATTCGTTTGTGAGATGATACTAATTTGCAGTTACATCCCTTAACAAATTTCAAATAAATTAATGTGTTAAAAATTTTAAAAATAAATTTCAACCAAATAAAGTTACATAAGGTAAAATAAGTACCAATACAAATAATAGGTTAAGATTTTAAATATATAAATAATTAAATTATTACCATAAACAATTATTGTTATGAAATAAATAGTGTTATGAACTACGTTGGATGTGCAAATTTTGACTGCAAATTTTGTTAAATATATGATATTTATTTGATATAAATTAATTTTATTTTAAAGTTTAATTACCTACAATATAATTATATAGAGGCAGAATAATAATTATTAGGATATGATACATTTTATGGTAAGGATAAAATATATTATTTATTTGAAAATTTACAAATAATTTATTTGAATGTAATATTATGAAAATAAATTTCAAGAAAAATAAATTTATAGTCTAAGAAACAAAATGATATATTACAAAGGAAAAATTATGCAAAATATTTTAAATATGAAAATGCATATACATGCAAATTAGTTGTAAAAGTAGTCAAATTTAATATATATATAAGAAATTCAATTTAATATAAATTATAAATATGCTCTAATTAGCAATGTATAAAAATATAAAATATAACACAATAAAATTAATTTTACAAACTTACAACAAACCTTAAAAATTCGCATTAAAATATTAAAGAAAAATGTTTAATGATAAATTTTTATGCATAAACTTATAAAAAGTCATATTATAATAATTGCATACCAATTTTGTAAATATAAAGTGTGAAAAATATAAAATACACTAATGTGCTAAAATATAAAAATAGGTGAATAATTATACTACATAAAAATAATGATGCATATTATAAAAACAAATACTCATTTGAAATCATAAAAAAAAATTAAAATCAAATAAAATTGTAGAAGATAAAAATAAGTAGCAATATAAATATTGTTACAAGAAGTTAAAATTTTAGATAAATAAATAAATAGATTATTCTCATAAACTACTATTGCTATGAAATAAGCAATATGTTGTAAACCATTTTAAATGTGCAAAATTTGACCATAAAATTGAGTAAATATATGACATTTATTTTATATGACTTAATTTTATTTTAAAATTTAATTACCAATAATATTATATTATAGAGGCGGAATAACAATTATTAAGATATGAAATATTTATTGTAAAGATAAAGTACACCATCTGTTTGAAAATTTATAAATATATTCAATTGAATATAATATTATGAAATGAAATTTTGAAAAAAGAATATAATTTTATAGTATGAGAAATAAAATAATAGGTTCAAAAATAAATATTTATGAAAAATGTTACAAATATGACAATACATAAACATGCAAGAAAAGTTGTAAAGAATAATCAAATTTAATATTTAAGTAATTCACTTTAATATATTATCAATATGCTCTGACTAAAAGTGTAAAAAGATATAAAATATAATTAGATAATTATTTTTCAACCGTTATACTTATTCACAACCGAATCAATATTTACACGCACGCGCCCGCGCTCACACATACACACACATATATTTATATTTCTACTCTCAAAATCATCATTATCTTTATACTCTATCATATTATATAATCATTATTATATTATATATATATATTCAAATAAATTAATTTTTTTAAAATATCAAAAATTTTGCATCCAATTAAACTATTTATTCTAAATATAATTCATATCAAACATTATCTTTGACCAAAACTTCTCTCCTTGCATAACCCCTTATTTGTATGCATGATGTATCATTATAATATCATTATAATATCTTTGTGCGGGTTCTGTTCTTTAAGTCAGTCCTCTGATTCTTCTTTCAAAGATGTGGCTTTAATTTGAAATATTTTCAATGAAAGGGCTTGTGCTTGATCTTCCTTAAAACTTGTTGATTTCTTCAATTAACGCTGATTTTCGAGCTTGGCGCCTCGATTTCGGATCGAACGCTGAATTTGAAGATCTTTGACAAAGAACGCCTTGAATATGAAGATGAACTCTTTGAATTTGACGAAGAACGCCTTGAATGTTCTTGAGTATCTTCGAGAGAATTTGTGTCTTCTATTTCTTTCTCCTTGCTTGCTCTTCCTTGTTGTGTTTTCTTTTGTAAAATTTTGACTCTTATTTATAGTTGTAGGAGAGATAATATAGTCACCCTAACCTGCTGACGTGGAGTGTCCTCATTGGTTGTCGAGGTTGTTGACCCCTTGCTGGACTGCGCCACTTGTCGCCTTCTGATTGATCCTCTTGATCATTTATTGTCTTCTTTTAGATTGTGTCATTTGTCGTCATTTAATTTGATTAATTTTAAATTTTTTAATTGTTTATTAAAGACACTGTATTTGTTTAAAAATTTTGAAATAAAATTATTTAATTCATATTTTAATTTCTTTATTTAATTTTATGTGTCTATAGCATTATCAAATTGTAAATGGCCTGATCAAAGTGCACTATAGTTCAAGTGTATTCTAGTGTGAAAGAAGCTACAAGGCCATTGTAACCCATATCTTAACACAATCACAAAGCTCACTTGCCATATCCTACAACACCCTTCCAACAACAAAAAGTAGCACTCCACAGTCGATGATCTATATTGGTTGTACACAAAAATTGGTTCGACAATGTACACTTATTTCAGATACATGCTATTCTTATACGCTATTCCCTCATTTTATATGTATTTTTTTGATCTATATTGAATTCAAGACATGACACGATGTTAAATTATTACAATACCTTCATTTAAATAATCTTTTTTCTTTACTTATCTGTTCTGTTTTATATTTTCAATATGTTTACAATTCTCATTTTTATTTTTTATATTTTAAAATTCCTATTTTATATTAGTTAATTTTTATTATTAATAATTACAACCAATAAAATGCTGTAATTTATGGATAAAAAATTTGCCCATTCTTCAAGCGTGGCACTAGTATTAGTGATAATTAATCAAGAAAAGTAAATGTGTGCAGCTACAATTATTATGTTTTTAAATTTTTATCTTTATATTTTTTATTTTTACACAATTTCTCAATAAAAAAACACACACCAACCAACAGACGGAAACAACCATATTCATTAAAACAAAGGCAATCAGTATTCGGTAACGAACTTCACCTCCATTAAAGAAAAATAGTTAAAAAAAAAAAAAAAAAACAACGACAAAATAAAAACCCATTGAGCCGTAACGGAAAATTGCGAACGCCACCGCCATTCGGAGTTCGGAGTGAGAGTGAGCTCGCCGAATCGCAACCACCGTCAACTAAGCTCTCTTGAGAAAAGCAAGCTGCGCTTTCATTCAGCCGACAAACTAAACTACGCCCGACAGGCCAAGAGTCATCATACACGGTCACGGTGAGTGCAATTACAGACTAGATTGGCATGAGAAAGATGGAGCTGTGTAATTACGGCATCACGGTAAGTAGGATAATCATCAGGACTACTATCGTCGCAGAAACTTCTGGCCATATTTGTTTTCGTTTCGTCTCAAAATTCACCACAGTTTTTTAATTCTTTTTATTTTTCTTTTATTTTTACGCGATTTACAACAAAGACATGCCTAAAAATATACATAAAAATTAAAACAGACATTGCAACTCACTGCCACTTCTTCTCTGCAACTCTCCGCGCGCCTGCAGCCATGCGACCGGTAGAGAGAGAAAGAGAGCGCGGTGCTAAATCGGAAGAGTTGGTTCTCAACTGTCGCCAGGCAGCCCAAAATTTGTGCCTAGCCCTTGCTCTAAAGAGAGTTGTTGTATTTGTTTCGATGTAAATTTTGTTAGGCCAAAAAATTTAAACGAAAATATAGATATAATTAAAAAATAAAAAAATGGTATAAGAAAAAAATTGTTTAGACGAGCGGCAAGTGAGAATACTTTATTCACATTCATATAAAATATTGTGTATACACATTTTAATTTATTTAAATTTTGTGTTTGTATGAACAAACACACACACACACAATAATCCGTCACTAGTGTATATTAATCTAATCATTATTATATATATATATATTGTGTGTGTGTGCGCGCGCATATAAGTAAAAATTTTAAATAAATTAAACTTTCCACCTCCATTAAAATTTTACTGATTTTATTCTCGACAAAATCACCACTGAGACATATCCCTAATGTGGCATAGCTCTGTCGTACCGTACTGACAAAAAGAAAAACGAAAGAGACCTCACAAAACATTTGTAGTACGTCACAAGTACATTTCATGTGCAAATTCCATGTATTTTCCTCCAACAATTACTTGAGAGGGCAATTTTCTATCGCATTCTGAAAATGCGCGCCACCCCAATTTGGGTAATGTTAAACCTGTTCACACCTTACACGAGGAGCAACTCTCGATGACCATTTGATTTGGGTCAATCCTGCACGAAATCACAGCGAATATCTATTTTTATTTAATAATATAAATTTCACGAGAGAGAGAGAGAGAGTGAGATTGAATATAGAGTAAGATCAACCTTGAGTCAAGTCCGGAATGTATATTGATTCTCTACACTGTATCATCAGATAGGATAGGACGTCAAAACAAATCTATAAGTAAATTCAAGAAAGTACGAGGTGCTGTATGCCCCTGAATATTCACAAATCCTCTTATCACAGAGCCACTTATGTACACAAAAGAATCTGAGCATCCATCTTTCACCAAGACCATGCAATCAACTTTTAAACCTACGCATGTTGCCGCAAATCCAATTTGGCTTCTATATTGAGCTTCTTAGACAAAAGTTGCATCAAAACTCAATGCAAAGCTACCAACACTTCATGTCATTCGAACCATGGGTACTTTCTCCTGCACAAAGTGAAAATATTCCAAGGATTATTGCAATCCCAGATTTATATCTCGTATCATTCCTGTGCTTATGTGCCTGAGTTGACATATCCTTAAAACCAAAGCAAGAAGGGATATCTCATAAATTCTTCATCATGTCAAATAAGGAATGAAGATTTGGGCCTCCAGATTTGATTTTTTGGTGGCTTTACAACATAATAACTGAAACAAGAAATTAATGACACAGATAATCCAGTTCAAAACAAATTAGGTTATGAGAAATCGAGTTCTGGGCAAATAGGGGTGAGATAATCTCCAAATTATGAGTCAAGGCCAGCATGCATCACATGGGAAGGAGGCCAGAAGTTGGAGCAGAAAATCGCAAACATTCTTATATAGTGCAGATGCTTTCAAGGGCATCTAACGCAGTAGAAAGTTCGAGGATGTTTAAAAACAGTTTTGTTGTCTTGAGTTTGTGTGCACGTGCATGCATGAAGTCTAGGCGCATGTATTCATGCAATAATTCAGATGGAATATCACCACATTGTTAGTTCCACTTTCTGAAGGAAACCAGTGCATGAGAGCACCCAGGTGCAGTAAAGCTGGTATCAATTTAAATAAGAGCGGAGTCGTGACCTGCAGCAATCATTGGTCGCATTTTTAGAAAGAGTGACTATGGGGATTCTCCCCTGCAGTTAGGACTCATAGTAATAAACTTACAAGACTGAGTGCTGTTGTTCCAAGAAGAAGAAGATACATCTTTCCCTGCATATTTTCCAGAAAATCCTTTGTCAGAAGAGAATGAAAGGAAACCACCTTTTCAAAAAATGTAGAATTATTGTGTCAGAACATTAAGCTGAAAGAGAACCATGTTTTAGCACAGTATTTAAGAAAAGGTAAGGGGCATGAACTAACATTGAAAAATAAGGATCAGCAAGATGAATACAATTACAGCATCAAAGCAAATGCACTCGATTGAAGTACTAAATATCTTTTGTGTTTTTCTGTTAATTAAAACAGGATTTGGGTGATTACAAGCATCAACAGCAGTTGAAGTTAGCTATATGTTATTGTGAATGTTGAATTTAAAAGTAAGAAGCAAATGCATTGAAAAATAGACAAGCACAACTTCAAACTTTAGAAGGGAAGGCATGCAAGAGTTGGGATAGCTCTTTAAATAGCAATCTGCTACGAAATATACAAATGGTGTCACAAATCGAAGAACACAGCTGTAACTTCAAAAAGCGTATCATCTTTGGAACTATATAATCACGAGTTTCAGTTTCAGATTAATAGCAAAAACATTAGTCATTTTCCATGTATGATCAGGTTGCTGTGTTTGTTGGTGATTGTAATACAATGAGTAAAGGGTTACCCTCCAAAAATTAAAGAAGGATGCATTTCGTAAATATGAACATGAAATGATAAGAAGTACAGAAATCAACAAGGAAGCTTATAATTTTGGAACCAAGAAATTGAGCCTGGCATTCAGTGTAATGTCTAGTAACATAATTAAATGAAAATTTTCAATTTCTTGAAGAAACCCAAATTACACACAGGTAACATAATTCAAAATGCACCACATGAAAGAAAAAGGCACCAGTTGCGACTCAAGTATTCCAACCCTTGGATATTTGTTAACCATTATGGAGCAAAACGAACCTTGTCTAGAACATAAAGGGAAATTTTTATAAGTCGAAGAATGTCACTGAGTTAATTTGTAAACACAATAAAACATGCTTGACATAGGTCATGACAAAAAGTTCTCATATCATGTGTAGACAAAAAGAAATCAGCTGAAAAGACAAACAAAGTAACCTCAATAAGATGTAAATTTGAAGCCCGACTTAAGAGAACAAAAGCAAATTCTCCAATTTGTGCCAGCAACACCCCAACCTGTGATTGCATGAAGATTGATAAATCATAGACACAACACTGTTTAGATAGAGAAGAATTGAAAAGTCAAACTTACAATAATTGATGTCCTCAGACTGTAGCCAAAGACCTTAGTGATACCAGCAGCAACTGCTGTCTTAACCACAACAACCAGAATAACAGAGGCAAGCAGTATATCCACATGCGTCCAGAGGAAATGCACATTTATGAGCATTCCAATACTAGAAAGAAATAGTGCGGTAAAGAAGTTACGTATTGGTTCCACCTACAAGAAACAATGAACTTAAAGGATTATTTATTACCTCACCTTGAATTTCAGAGATAATAACGGCCACGCAAGAAAGTAAAAGCTTTATTAGTTAATCTACAACTGTTGAATCAATATATAATCTCAAACTCTTGTAAATTTGGATTTCCAAGATAAAAATGGAAAGGAACACAGCTATTGAATGCTTTCTGACTCGCATTCCTAGTAAGATGTTTCGCAACATATTCAGTCAGACTTCTGGTAAAAGCTTTCTGAACATTGTGATGTGAGAATTTATGCCACTTAATTTAGTTGAATTTGATAGGATTATAACCATCACCATCAATCACAGATCCATCTATAATTCAATTAACCCATATGTCCATCTTTAGGAGGAAACCTTGAAAAGCGATTACTGTATTTATGTTAAACCACCAGTGATTTGTAACTGAGCCTTGTATTTTAATACACAAATTGGTCATTTTGATTCACAATAAAACATACCAATTAGCATGAACAAAACAAATTCAACATTCTGATAGCATTAGAAGTAAAACACAAATACAATGAAACATTAGTTTCAGAACTCTAATTAATCCAGGTTGAACCAATAACTAAACAAAAGCAAAGAATAAAGATTGCATCAGCAGAAATACCTGGTTTAAGGTATGCTGCGCAAATTCTGTCGTGGATATCATGAGCCCAGCCACAAATGAACCCAACTCTAAACTTAGGCCCAGTTTATCACTGCACTGAAATACAGAAACACATAAGATTACTAGGCAAATGCCCATATGAATGACCCATATATTATACAGCTAACATTTCGTAGAAAGAAAGAAAATGCCCCATTTCCACCAGTCATGAGCCTAAGATGCTTCTAATATTCTTAATAAATTCTGCATATCAACTGTTTCCATTATCCAAACACATCCAGAGATTCTTAAAAGAAATTCTGTACCCGGCAATCAAAGAAACCAAAATTTCTGTCAGGAAAAAGACTGATCTTATAATGAAAAAAATTCTATGGTACCCTTTATATACTCAAATTTGCAATCCATACAAGATCTGCCACAAAATAGCAAGAGTTCAAAGACTGAGCTTGTACAAGTATCTGACTCTGCCTCTGAGTTGGGGTGCCAAATTCACCACAAAAACTGTAACAGATAATAAGATTAGTCCTAGCATGCCATCATGCCTAAAGGCTTCTCCATCATCAAGTCCCAAATAAAAATTTGCAGGAACACTTTAATGTATACAACTATTATACACACTTACAGATGATCAAATCATAATTCTGCAATGAAGTGTATGTCTATCATTCACCAAATAAGCAATCATCAACAGATTGATGTATTAGTGCTTCGTGAACATGATTCAACGATAAAATTATGGTCCAATCCAATGTTTTTTCACCACATCTTTAATCATCATCATCATCAAAATTTAGATGCACTTATTCACTTCAGAGTCATTTAATGGCTCAATGAATTCAATGAATACCAGGCTAACCATGTAAACATTAAAAATATATATATATATATATATACATATATAATGAGAGAATGCATATAATTATGTTTCCATACCCAAGCCGACATCAGGCAGAAGGCCACAGCAGCCAGCTGATAGAGCTCATTTGTCTAAAGACCAAAACAAAGAAAGTTTGATAAGTAAGGTATGGGTCTTTCTACAATCTAAAAAACAAGATATGAAGAACCCTACAGTGTGAGGAAAAACATGTTCAAGGTGAGAACCATTTTTCCCCCCATATATTGAATAAAGATCAACAGCTCAAACAAGGAGATATCTCAATCAACACTTTGGATCTAGTTTACCCTTTACTTTTCCATCACTTATCTTGAACAGAATATTGTTATTCGATATAAAGTAGGAAAAATGATGAAAAACTACTCACAAGAGAGATTATTTATTCATGGACTCCAAAATTAGATACCAAATTGAGAAAATAATGCTCACAAGATGCCATAGTTGGTCACAGACTGCAAGCTAGACACCAACTTTGTTTGTCGAGAGTCTATAGCCAAGGAGCTATTTATATGGAGCATAAGTAATCACACATCCAAATGATATCTAGAAACCTGAATGATGAGAGAAATTTCCAGAAAGATGTATGCAATGGGATTTTTGTGCAAATAAGATTGGTGTGCTTTCTCATAAAGTAAGTGTTAAGAATAAACGATCACAATTTATAGGTAGTGGCATTGCATGGGCATAGAACCAAACCCAAACTCAAATTCAGTGTTTAACTTGCATTCTCAACACCTAGCAAATGCAGGCAGACTTCGTTGGCAAGCAAACATAAAAATCACACTTTGAATGATACCACAGGTGTGACACTTAGTAGACAAAAGAATGTCGATTATGATTGTCACCAATCATCTTCCTTGCATGTAGACTTAAAGGGGACAGCAAAAGCCTCATTATATAAATAGGCAACACATATCACAGCAGGTTGATGTAATAATTTGTTGTAATTTATAAGTCAAGGTGGTCATCTCTGTAGTTGAGGTAATTGTTGGAGTAGTCTTCTCAATCTTAACAGACTTACACTTTGCCCATTTAGTTTCTGCACCCTTCTTAGGTTTGCCAAACTTATGTCAACACTCCTCAAAGGGGTGATTCTTCCTTCAACAATAAGCAAAGTGTGGTTAACTCTTAATTGCGTCAATTTCACTACCACAATCCACCCCCTAACATGCAACCATGGAAGGACCCGTGTGTGTCTACAGCTAGAGTAGAGTTTTCAGTAACAAAGACAGAAGTAGACCTAAAATTTCATACAGCAACACAACGAACTCTTAGAGCATTAGACAAAATAGGAACACTGATTAACAAATGGGCTCTCATTGAACTAGGGGACGAAAAAATAATTTAGCTCTAAAAACTCTTCCTAATAGGCCTTACAAGTTTAAACATTACAATTTAATGAATGACACAAGAAAATTTCATCCACACCTCCTTTAAGAAAGACAAAATAGTTGTATAACTCGAATACCCAAGTTATTCTTTTGGGAATACATGATATTAGCAGCAATAAACTCTTCTATACTATTCAAAAGTCAATTTATGACAAAAGAATCAGCCTATTCTATTACCATGATGAAAAATCAATACTTTAGTTGTCCAGAGGAGAAAACAGGACGTGGTTCGACTTATTTTGTGACCTAAGAAACAACTTAAATGCTTGAGACCACAAAATATTGTTTCTACCATTTAATTTAACATTAGTTCACACAACTCCTTTTTGTTCATTTAAATCCATATCACAAGGGCAATAAATTAAAGCCAAATAAAATATTAAACCCTTCAAAGGAAACTACTAAAATCACCGACCAAACTTTAGCTCACACTATCCAGACCCAATTTAGCTTGCAATTTTCTCCTTCCTCTGTTTCTTATTCCCTTTTTTTATTATCTTAACGGCCAAACACAGAGACTATAACACAAGCTAATGTATTCACAGGTGTGAAAATTGAACCTTTGTGGCCCCATGAGGAGGCCAGATACTCACTTGGATATTTGTGGATGCCACTGTTTAATGAGGGAAGATTGCCATGGTGGCTCAAGAGGATAGATGTCATGGGCTCATGGCTGCACAAAAGCTCAGTTTACACACACATGGCAGCAGGAAGTGGAGGTCATTGCCAAATTAGGGTTGGATCACGTCGCAAACACAGAGGAAGAAATATCAAGTTTTCCTATGAGGTGAAGCAAAGAGTGTTTAAAGCATCATGGCATGCATAGAGCAAAGGTCCTGATGGTTTTCTACCTTCTTGCGCTAGCTGTGAATGATAGTTGAGTGCAAAACAGGGGGACGAGACATCACAATGCTTGGAAGCTTGGGTAGTTACAATGTGGTCACAACAATACAGAATTGTGCCCAACCTTTTCTTTTAACTTCTTTTGCAATTGTTCCCAACAACAAACAAGAGAAGGAACTTTTAATTTTGAAAGATATGTTGGGCTTTGCAAGGACCTGCAAGGGTAGCAATTTTTTCCTTCATGTAGCTGTGGTGCTTGTTAAGGTTTGGTAATCAGGTAGCAGCAGCAGTAGACAAGTTTCAATGTGCGTTTTAGGGTTTTTTTCCATTTCTGTTTGACAGAGCCTTTTGGCCTAAATTTTGGGGTCAGATTAGAAAGAGTTTTCAGAAGACTTTTTGCACCGATACCATGTTAAGAATGAAGGATCAAAAATTTTCCATTAATTGAACAAATGCTCTATTTATAGAGTGAAATTACATAGACAAAAAGCTAAACTCAAACTCTAATACTAGTATCCTAACTAATTTAGAAACAATTTAATGGACACCTACTTGGATGTAAACCTAATCTAGATAAAGGTTATTTCCTAATCTATCACTTCTAAAAATAAGGCACATACATATAACTAAAGAAAATTCAAAATTTTGTACATCACTAACCTGGGAAGATAATTGCATCATTAACTTTAAAAACCGAGGAACAAAGGACCAAGTTAGTAGAGAAGCCACAGCAAGGTATATGGATAAAGTGAGCAGTCTGAAAATCAATAGTAAAAAACAACATGAAAATAAAATACAATAAAAAAAAAGTAATAAAACAAGTATTATGTGGCTTACAATTTCCCCATGGAGACCATTCCTTGAAAAACACCGCTGTTACCTCCTAGAACAGGGAGCAAAGCAAATAACAGGCCCACAGCACAATCCTAAAAGATATATTCAGGTAGAAATAATGACATCCATTCAATAGACGTAAAAGAAAAGTAAATTTTTTGTAGCATCACAATTAACTAAAAGTTAAAAAAACACCTGAAAAATAAGGGTTCCAATCGTCACTTGACCATGAAGGGTGCTGTTAATGTTCTGCTCAATCAGAAACTTCACTACCTACGAGGATTGATATAAAAAAAATTAGAAAAATATTCTTTATCTCACCATTTTGAGATTTAAAGATAAATTACATTATAAAAAGAAAAAATAATATATACATACAACTGTAGTTGATGACATTGACAGAAAACAACCAATGAATACACCCTCTGACAGCTTTGCTCCACATAACTACAGCAAATACATCATATGGAACTGAATATGATATCAATAACAAGCATCCAGACAAAAGCAAAATAACAGAATAATATTAGTAGTGTACCACAGCAATCATGCCACACAAGAAAATAAGAATAATGATCTGAAGCAGTCCACCAAGAACAGCAACAGGACCCACAAGTTTAAGCTGCATGGTAGCACATATTAGGATACTCTAGAGGCAGAAATTAGTTGTAGCTGTGAATAAAGGTCAAGCAAAAAAAACAGTAGTTATACCTTCGACAAAGAGAATTCCAGTCCCAAAGCAAACAGAAGAAAAACAACACCAAATTGTGCAACAGTCTCAACCTGTGAAATACAAATGAAAGCCAGATTCAGAAAAATATAGGAAAAGGAAATATAAATTTATGGATATAATTTTCCCCCAAAAAAAATTGTAAATGAAAAAAACAAGAAACATGCAAAATAGCAAATTAGTTTGTTATTCAAAAACGCCTGATTGCTATTAAAATTACAATACGCACAGCTGATAATCAAAGATTTTCTTCCTTCAAATAAAACAGTTACTCTGTAAATCTTGACAAAGATATCAGAGTTGATTCGTCTAATCAGCAAAACCAAAAAGAAGTTCAAAATTGAGACCAAGGTGCTCTCTGCTCCAAACCCTTTTTTTTTTGGTTTAAAAAACAATTCCATGAATTGCACAAGAAATAATGGTCATTAAAACAGCTAGATGCCTTAAGCATCAATAAGGTTGGAGAAGCCCCCATGTCAGAATCTCTATAATTTTTACCTCAGTGTTCTATCAAAAGTGGAAATTCATAACAAAGCATCAATAAGGTCAGGGAAGCCCCCATATCAGAATCTCTATAATTTTTATCTCTGTGTTCTATCAAAAGTGGAAATTCATAACAAAGCATCAATAAGGTCAGAGAAGCCCCCATATCAGAATCTCTATAATTTTTATCTCTGTGTTCTATCAAAAGTGGAAATTCATAACAAACAATTTTCACAGAGTAGCGGGAAGGACAGCCCTGTAACCACTAAATGTTTTAACCACAGCTCATAGTAACTTTCTTGTTAATTGAATTAAATGCAAATAGCATAATGCAAAAATTATGCACAAATGATTAGCCAGACAAAGCACTCCAGAAAAGTGTTCTGTTTATCTTCTTATGTTTACAAAACACCAACAGATTAATAACAACGATCATGACCTCATCTTAAGTTGTAATATCACTGGCATCTAACATCATAATTCTCATTATTTAAAGGCGGTTAATGGTAAGCTGGGACATCAAGCTCAAGGAAAGTATTTAAAGTAAATAGAATAGATACAAAATCATGGTCCATTGGCTGTATATGGATGCCTATCCCCTATACTGTGAGGAGCTACAGTGAGAAGTAAGATAGGATAATGAGAAAGCAAGGTAAACTATTAAAAAAATAAGGAACAAAGAAAGGATAAAAGAGAATAATAAGTAAGTATTATTTGTAAGCACAAAGAACATCCCACGCTTTTCACGTTAGAAGGACTCAACTGAATCCATCTTGAGCAAAGACGGCTGCAATGCAACCATATCAATCCACTTCATAATCTAAGTTTTGCCAAAAGGTTTTAGCTTTATTTAAGAAGTAGTGAGACTACATTTTAATAAAATTTTGTTAAATCTCTCATTTATGGTTATGGTTAAGGTCCAAGTTAGAATTTTATTAAGGACTACTTTCAAAGGATTGCATCATTTGTAATGACCTCTGGCATCCAAACTGAAGGCTCATTTCCTCTTTGCAAAAATCAAGAAATGTTTCAGCATCAAAAGGAAGTCAAGATGAAGGACAACACACCTGTACCATCTCACTGATAAATTTCAAACCACCTGGTCCAATAATCGAACCCGCAAGAAGATAGCCAACAATAACCTATAATAGATAGTTAACACATAAGTATATTTCAACTTATAGAACACATAATAAATGTAAGAGCTGCCAAAAATATTATTAAGCGGTAAAAAAAATAAATTGACAAGAAATAAATGTCTAGAAAGTACAAACCGGTTGCCCCAAACAAGAAAAGATGATTCCAGCAACAGCAGCAGAGACTATCACAACCACCAAGTCTGAAATCAACCTAAATTCAACATTTTAATTCAATTTGTCATCTTCATCATCATTTCAAGTCAATAAGCAGCAGTCCCCCCAAGAACACAAAGGCACGTCATGTATCTTTTATCTAAACAGACTCCTAAAGACTCCATAGGAATTATGAATCAACCATGTGAAAGTAACAAAAATACAAGGAATTACCTAAAATCTACTTGAAGCACTGGATACTTTGATTTCCTGTTTGACATCACAAATACATTATCCTGCAATTAAAACTGAATCAGGAACGATTTCATTCCAAAAAAGAAACAACTCTAAAAATCAGCAAGTTATTTTCTTAAAAGGATAAAAAAGGATTAGGTCTCACCTTTTTATCTATTAGAGTTGCCATGTCATCAGAATCTTCATTTTCAAGGGAGAAAACATCTTGGAATTGGAAAGGTTTAGTTCCACTGTTAAAGGAGAGAAGAAGGCAATAGTACAGTCATTATCTTGTAAGTTAACAAGAACAAAAAATAATCATGTTTATTGGAGAGGTCAACATATTATCAACCCCTTACTTAGTCTCTTTAGTTTCATTCTTCTTTGTCTTCTCATGGGTGATTTTAGCAACAGTCTCTAGCTCAGCCTGTCAGGGAAAAAAAAATCATATTCAATTATATTAAAAAATGTGAAAATCTAGAATAGTAAGATTATGGCCAAAAACAAAAGTAAGCCAGCACACATCAGGTATAGAAACACATATGATAAATCTACAAAGAATAGGATTGTCAAAATTGCACCTTTTATAGTCAGAATAATAATGAGTTATAAAAACTCATAAATCAACAGTTGACAGAGTAAACTTCCTTCAAGACATGGACTTACCTTCAGAATACTAAGAGCAATCTAACCACATGAACAGAAAGTAATACAAACATTTAGAAGCATAAAGAGATGGAAACAAGACGCAGAACCAAATTGTGAGATAACTTTCTGCAGAGTGACCACCAGATCAGATGTATTCAACAATTACTATAGAAAAACTTTAATAACATACAAGATTCATTATCAAAACAATAATACAAAAACTTGAGGAGTACAATTAATATTTGATAGACCTTTTTTATTTTAGTATGAAATAGAAAAGAATACAACTTCAATGCACCTAAAGATATACAACTATACCTGTTGATCAGCCACACTGCTATTGAAGCTGCTTCCATCAGAACCTTTGGAAAGATAAGAAAAAAAAATGAGAGCAGCATTACAACAGGAGGACCAGTAATTTTATCAAAGAAGGCAACAAGCAAGGCATTATCCGAACATGGAGCACCCATTAATAATTCCCACTAAAATTTCCTAGAGCATAATAGCAAGCAGACAGCAGAGGAAAGAGAATTAATGCATTATTGGTTATTGTCAAAGTTTATAGGCCAAAAAAAAAAAAAAAACAAAAACTTATGTCATTTCCAATATAAAAAATACAAAGCCAAAGCGCCAACATGAAAACAGCTGATTGAAGACAGGCAGAAATTTCAGTACATAAGCCAGAGGGACATGCTGAAAACCCCAACAACCAGAAATTTGCCACAGAATTCCATGACAAAACCAGAAACTAATGCACTCAAAACAAGGGGTTTGACATCAAGTGCTTAAAAGATTAAAATATCTCAAGGCTTGCGTGGTGTTTCAATAATAAAAAAACAAGAGAACCCCATATGGTATGAAGTTTCATAGTAACAGATTTTCTATGATTGACAGCGAAGGATAATTATTTTCGTATATACACAAGAATAGAAATTAATCGTTACATAGTTGTTTCAAAACAGAGAGCGTACGCACAAAACTAAAAGTCATTGGCTTCTTTTGGGCTTTATTGCGACTTTCACAGGCTGTAATCTACAATTTTCCGATAATAACATCTGACTGGCAAGCAACATTCCGGCAGAAACACTCTTTCGAGGAATCCTCTATTTGTCACTATGTTCATTGAAAGCGCAAATCAAACGACCAGATATAGCTGTTTACAACATAATTTTTATGATTTTTTTTCCTCGGAAGCATCAAATATAGCAAATCTCATAGGAAAAAAATATTTTGTTTTGATAAATAGCAATTTTAACCAAGTATAAATGGAAGTCAATTAAGGAAGGAAAAACCCTAACCTTCGGGCTGATCATTGTCTGAAAACTCTTTCTCCAAAACACGATCAAACATCTTGGCGATACTTCCCTCGCCATTTTCCGTCGCCGACGAGTTAATTAGATTCCCGTAAAACTTTTCCCTCATTTCATGCTTCGATCTCGCCGCATTATTGGTCTTCGGGCAAAAAGTAACAATTACACAAACAAATACTAAAATTCCGAAAGCCTTCCTCGTCCCCATTGCCCAGAAAACTGATTTCTCTGCCGATTCAGAGAGAAAGCTGTAGATTCGTGCGCGGGGCCGTCAAGAATCGTACAGCGAAAGGAATATTATGTCATGGGGTTAGTTAGTTGGTCTTATTAGTTGATTGACTGCGTTAATAAATTGCTTTCTTTTCTGTAGCCATACACCCCACCCCTAGGTGCGACAGATCCGATTATGCGACGTGGCCGGTATCCATTGTGCCACGTCATTTAATGTGGGGCCTGGAGCACGTGGGGGAATGGCAGACGATAATTGAAATTGATTTTCTGTTTCTTTAGACAACATTTAGGAATGAGTAAATGTCCAAATTTGTAACGGGGGACAAGAAGCATACAGGGTACTGCTTATATCGCACGGAAAGATCCACTTTGACTTTCATTAGTTGTGAGATTCTTTCATTAATTCACTTTATTTTAATATTACTAATTATAGATATAGAAGTATGTACATAATAATTACGGTGCAATTTGAAATTAATCTATTAGAGATTAATCTCAAATAGCCCTTAAATTAAATAAGCAAGAATAAAATAAAGAGGCAATTATTCACATATTTGTATGTAATATTTCTCGCAAATCCACAGGAGTTCTTATATATATTGATTCTGGTAAATAAATGTATAGCAAAGAAGGAGAAAAAAATCTCCCACTATGTTTATTTATGTTTTTATTGTGTGTTTTATAGTTTTTTATTGAAAATTAAAAAATAAAATTTAAAAAGTTTAATAACTTAAATGTATTTTCGTAGTGAAAAATTTGTAAATGAATAAGGACTTTATTTTTTTTATATAGTGAAATAAAGAAAACGACCCATTTTTTTAGTCTATGGAGGAACCAATTGACAAATTAGAGAAAATAAGATGATTTTCTTGAGTACATGTGATGTATGTATACCACATAGAAAGTGACAGACCAACTGCCATTTAGTATTAAATGTCGAAAGACCAAACTACCCATGCTATGTTTATTTTCATTTGCCTATTTTTCATATCTTCTCTTTTGATTTATTATTACCAACTAAAATTCGATTGATTGTATTTCATTTTATGTTATTTTCTTACTAAATTTCTTTCCTTATATCTCAATCCATTTTTAAACTTTCAATGATTTTTCTTTGTTATTAAAATTAATTTAAAATATAATAATTTATATTGTAGTATCATTAATATCTGATTCTTATTATATAATTTAAAATAATTATATAATATAGATAAAAATCTATTTATTCACACAATAAATTAAATTTTAAATTTTATATATACACACTCGTTTGAATGTGCATTCGCCACTTTGTACAATTATTATTGGATTTCATTATTCAGTTATCTTATTTTTATCTTATCAAATATGGTGATGGGCAACTAAGTCAACGTTTGATTGAACATAACCAGTTAACGTCTTGCCTAACTTTGAGTGGGGATGGCAAAGGGTAGCAATGGCTGCGTGTCCCTCAACCTTACTATGCTATTTTTACACTCATAATAATTGATTAACTAAATTTATTCACAATTAATTTTCATAAGATTCTTCTTTTAATATTAAGTTAAGGAATCAAATTATAATTTAACGGACTAATTTTCAAATTAACAAAATTAAATTATACATAAAATTAAATGTCTTAATTGTGTACATAAACATTTACAGTTTATAAATTATTTTATTTAAAAAATACATATTTTAGCTAGTTTATGATTTATTCTAATTAAATAATATATATAATAAATATAATTATATATAATATTTAAATAAAACAAGGATGGGGTAGGGATGCGTTCCCCTTGTCCCCTACCCCATTTATCTCCCCACAACGTTGGTGCCATGGTTCCTATTCTCACTCCTACTCTAATTTTAATGGCTTTCCATCAATTCCATCAATTTGAATGAGGTTTTATTCAATACTAGAGCTTTAGTCTAGTTCTGTCTTAACCATAATGATCCATCTAAAGATGTAATAACTACATCTAAAGTAATTACAATTATGTATATTGACAGTTATAATTGTAATTTTTTATCTTTTTAATAGGACTCAAACCTAATTAAAATTGTTTATGTTGACAGTTGTAATTGTAACTCTGTCCTTCTAAAAGGTCCAACCTCAACATGGGAAGGAGCTATTTCAACTACTTATCTAATAAATTAAATCTTAAATACCATACTATAATCTTTAAATTAAAAATTGAACATTCACCACAGAACACAGTTTCCAATTTCAAAACCAAAACTAGTGAAGAAATGAAAAATAAAAGACAAGATGCAAAAAGAGGGCGCACAACCTAATCAAAATTACTTTAGGATAAGACTTCACATGACTGAGTTGTGATCACAATGATCATTGTTATGGGCAATTGGGAAATAAAATCTAGTCTTTTGGATAATATCTCACTCCATCACAAAACTCAGAGAACCCATAGGTCAAAAATATTGTATTTTCAATTTAAAACCAAAAAAGTAAGAAAACCAAGAAGCTAGAAACAAATGGGGAAATTCGGGAAAGAAGCTCACAACACACAGCAATTGGCAAAAAAAAAAATTACAAAGACAACTGAAATGATAGCTTATTCAACATCAAAACAGTCCACATCAAACACCACAAACCCATGCCATGCAAAGTTGATGAGCTTAGGATTACCATCTCTTGGGCTTGTTGCCAGTTTAGGTTTAGGTTTTTTGCATGAGTGGAGAAGTTTCTTGTGATTGTTGTATCCTTGTGCGTGCATATTTCTAGGAATTTTTCTATATGTGTGAGTGTGTGCACGCATTTACCAATTAGCAAAGTAGAATTATTATTTTTCATGCTCACATATTTTTTTCCACATAATTTTGTTTTTTGTTTTTTCATCATTAACTTTTTCAATCCTTCTCTCTTTTTTCAATTAATCTCCCTCATTTACTAAAAAGTTCGTTAATACTTAAGCTAAGGCTTACATCCCTAATTCAACTATCCTATCCTCATCATAGAACTTATCAATCAATTCAACAATTAAAAGTGAAGACTGTATTGTATAAAAATAGGAATCATGTTTTCAATACTAGACTAATATGCCATTTTCAAGAACAATTAAAGAACTAAGCAACAAGAATCTATACAAAAATTTCATTACAAATTAAATACAGTGGCCATTAAATTCATGGTACGTTCATGCCATCAATTCCATCATAAACTCACTAATTGCATGTGTAAAATTCCAACATTTTACTTCATATGCCACACAAGATCATCAAAAAGTTCTTATTCTTGTGCCCACTCCACAATAATTTTGTTGCCTATATTAATCACATAATCACATAACTAAGTAAGGCAACAAAGAACGAGACAATTTAATAGGGTGGTGCACAACCTTCTTCTTCGTTCATTGTTTTTGCACTATTCATTGCTTTAATCCTACACCAAGATTGAACAAATAATAGATAATCCATGCAACAGACCAACATAACAAAACACAAGACAAAATAATTAAAAGCAGTAAAGATAGCTTAAGTCACTTCCCAAGAAGTGCTGTATTTAATATTTCCAGCCCAACAAAACACTCACAACTTAGGGTGGTGGACTTGAGACTTTGGGGATCCACAACCCTCGATTAGCTGCAGTATTTTACTTTCTCCTCTTTGCTTTCTTTGTCTTTTTTCTTGCTCTCCTCCTATATATTGGCTTTTCTTTACACTCCTTCAAAGCTTTCCCCTACATTTAACTCTTGCTCCCCATCTAGTACGTGCACCTCATTGTCCTTTATGTTTGTTGCTTCACTAAACTTTTTAGTAAGATCATCAACATTCATAAATGATAAAACATTTTCTCCATATGTGTGAGTGATTGAAGGTGTAGAATACACAAAAAATGTTACCTTTTTAGCACTCTCATATGCAGTTTCAGGCTAGCCTTTTAGTGGTAGCCACGAATGGGTGTCTTAAGATTATACTCTACTCTCTCACCTTCCATATTTATTGTAACAAAATCTAAAGGCACAACAAAGTCACTCACCTTTATCGACATATCCTCTAAGAGCTCAAGTATCTTTGCCACTGATCTATCCACTAGCTTTATTCTCATATGTATGGGCTGCATTGACTCTATCTCAAGTGCTTATAAAGTAAAAAAAGATATCACATTTACACTAGCACCTAAATCACATAAAATATTATTAAACAAAGTACTCTCTATGGTGTATGGAATGTTAAAACTCCCTCAGTCTTCCAATTTTTGTGGCAAAATCCTTCCATCACCTATGGTATTGTCAATATTATTCATATTCCTTTTCTTACTTGCTACATCTTGCAAACATGTGACCATACTTACGTTCATTTTTATCTCTACAACTAAAAAAGTGTTTACATTTAATTTCTTAAAATCACCAAAAAATTTACTTACCTACTCCTTTATTTTCAATGGAATGAGCATATGAGGGTGTTGAATTTTTGCCTTATATGATGCTAAGCTTTCTCTCTCACTCTTCCTTCTCAACAATGATGGGCTGCGCCTCTTCTTTCATGTTCTTTATTACCTACACACTTTTCACATGTTTACTAGGATTATTCTCAGTTGTACTAGATAGTGTACTTGTAGGTTGAGAAGGCATCTCTTTTACTAGTTGACCCACTTGCACCTTTAGATTTCAGACGAATGACTGCTAATTTTGCACGAGAGTGTTAGTTCCATTCATATAGTCTTGCTTAATTTTTGCCAAATTATCTATCATCTCATTAGTTGACTTTGCAAGACTACTCATAATTTTTTATAATGATTGCTTTTTTTCTAATAGTGGGTAAGGTGCTTGAAAGCCTGATGAGTTTTGTAAGTTTCTCCAAGACAATTTTTGGTGATTTCGTCAGTCAAGATCGTAGGTATTCGAATACGAACTCAAGTTTTAGGATTACCCACAAAATTGACTTGCTCTTTTGGCCTACTGCTACTTGATCCATCTCCTCGATATTTGTGTGAAGGATGAAGTTCTATACATATATCACAATTTTATATCATTGAGATTGAAGAAGGTTGAATAATACTTGCTAAGATATTGTCAATTTTTCTAGACAAGAGCTCCACTTTCATCACAAAAGCCATTACTACGTCTACTTCATGTATGTTGGAGACCTTCCGTATTATAGACCTATTAGATGGCCACTGGTAAGTATTAGATGCCATTTTTTAAATTAACCCCCTACATCCTCAGGCAATTAGTTCATGAAGGCACCCCCTATAGCTAAATCTAAAACAATTCTCAATTGTCTAGAAATCTTAATGTAAAAGGTATGTACCTACATTCAGAGTGGGTATCCATATTGTGGGTATTTTTTGATAAGCTTTTTGGATCTTTCTCTCATTTTAGGCAGTGTCTTAGACTCCAATTGTTTGAATATTTCAATCTCCAGTATGAGTTGTGCAGTTTTTGCCAGTGGGAAGTACTTTGACAAAAACTTATTCAACATGTTTTGCTAGGTGAATATGCTTCAAGGGGTAAGGATTGTAACCATTGCCTCGCACGATCCCTAAGAGAAAAAGGGAACAATCTTAATTTAATTATATTGTCAGAAGCCCCATTAAATTTAATAGTATTACATAATTATAGAAAATTGGTAAGATGTGTATTGGCATCTTCATGTGGGACTTCACCAAATTAGTTCAACTGCATTATATTGATTAGTGCAGGTTTCAATTAAAATTTTTAGCATTTATCGGTAGTCTCATAACGCTAGTCATATTTGAATTCATCACTAGCTGAACGTAGTCTCTTATACCTCACTAGTTAGTGCAGGTAGAAGTTCCTGTGGTGGTGGGTTATTTTCCACCATCTTTTGTTCACGTTGGAAAAAAGCTTTACACCTATAGAGTATTCGTTCAATTTCTAGATCAAAATCAAAATCGGCGCTCTTACTGTTGCACATACAATTGTCCAAATCAATAAGAATTCAACCCATTAAAAGTAAAAAGAAAACTAAAGAGAGAAGAAATAAAGGGAGAACTATAGAAAAACAAAAAAAAAAAAGGAGAAAAAGAAAACTAAATGGCCTAATATGGTAGTCACCTGAAGTATCCAATTGCACTCGTTGCTTTCCCTAGCAACGATGCCAAAATTTGATGTGCGTCATCGCTACATTAAAATTATATTTCTATTAACCCAGAACTATAGTGAGTACAGGTGTTGTGTTTATGAAAAAGGATTGTGTGTTTATCAATTTAATTAAAATTCTATTAGTTAAGCCACGCGTATGTAATGGAAGTAAAAATAACTACAAAAAAACAAACAAACTCTAAGAAAATAGTAACACAAAATCAAGGGATGAAGTACCAATAATTGAAGTGTCTAAGTACTTGTGATGCATTAGTTTGCTATGTGTGTCAATTATATTAATTATTAATTTAATTATACTAGATACAGATTGTTAATTCTAAGTATATAGAATATTTTCCTGAACTCTCTTACAGCTTTGATTCTAGATTCTCACAGGCCTTCTTAGGCTAAATCGAGTTAATGATTCAAGTTTTTTAATTAATAATGTTTACCCACATTAACTCTACAATTTCACCCCCTTTATTCCTATAAAATTAATGTTTACAATTATATATTTAGCACACAAGTTTCAGTTCTATTATTTTTTACATAGTTACGAATTAATTAGTAGATTGACCAATTTCTCTAATTACTATTTTTTTCTACAATTCTAAATAATTCGAGCAAAGACTTTTAATCAAACTTATGCATACATATTCCACCGATCATACTTACAAGCCACTAGAAACGAACTTAGAAACTCATGATAAATTCAATAAAAATCATAACTAAGTTATTCATCATCTAAAACAACAAAAAAGCAATAGAAAAAGTTGGAAAAACTTAGTCTAAAAATTATGCATTGCGTGAATGATGAACGCAGTTCAAGTATTGGTGTAGATTCCTTCTTCTCCCACACTTCAATTTTGTGTTCCTAGGTTTTCTAAGTGTTTGGAAGATAAGACTAGCCTAGGATGTTCTAAAAATCACGTAGAAGGTGTATAAATAGGTGCATAGGAATTAGGGCTCGAGTAACGTATGGAAAAAAACCAAACAACCCTCGAAATTGCATGCTGCAAATTGCTGCTCTATGCTCTGTGGCCATAAACATCAACTTCACTGCTATAACTCCTCCTTCTACCCTTGTGAAGCTCGACAGCAATTATGATTCTTGTGGCCACAAATGTTTCTCCCATGGTCAATGTAGATGGCAAAATTTTCAAAATGCAATCTCTTCATCTTGCTCTTGTAAAACCACTTCCTGCAACTGCAATTACAACTGCCTTCCTTGTGGCTACAAAACTTGACTTTCGAACAAAAATAATATTTAAGTGTAGATAGTGCTCAAATTCATCAAATTATCATTAGCATTATCATCAAACACTCGCATTCATTATAATTAACAACTTTTCATACATGAACATTTAATATAATCATTTTAACTCATCATGCAAGCAAAAATTAAGTATAAATGGAGTACAAATATGCTATAAAAACACATGTTATCATAGATGGTGTTAATTTTGATACAATACCATTCTCCTTAAGGAACTCAGCAAACTTTGCACTCATATACTTGCCTCCATGATCTGATCATAGTGCTTTGATATACTTGCCAGTTTGCTTCTCTACTTGTGCTTTGAATTCGTTGAATTTTTCAAAAGATTCATGCTTGTAATTTATCAAGTACGCAAAACCAAATTGTGAATAATCATTGCTAAATGTTATAAAGTAAAGAAATCTTCTCCTTGCCATTTTATTAAATGGCTCATAGCTCATAAACATTGATGTTGATTAACTCCAACACCTCGACGACCTTTTCAACACATCTATCAAATGGACTTTTAGCCATCTTGCTTATGATACAAAATTCACAAGTTAAATAGGGTTCCTTTCCAAGTGGGTAAGAACTCCATCTTTCTCTAACTAGCCAATGCTTGTATCCCCAGTGTGGCTGAGTATAAGGTGCTAAAAGTGTTTGGAATTTAAACTATACCTTAGATGTTTGTTTGAAATGGTGTTGATCACACTACTATTTTTTATATTTAAATAATATAAGCCACACATGATAGATGCCGTGCTAGCTAATTTACTATAATAATAAATATAGCACACATTGTTTTTAAATGAAAATTTATAATTCTTTTTTATTAATAAAAGAATCGAAATAATGTTTTTAAGTTTATTGGGCAACAAAAGACAATCTTTCAAAACTAGCTCATGGCTTCATGATAGTTTTATTGAAGTGGTTTTAATGATAGTGGCTGCAACATTTACTTTATTTTCTACTTTGATCACCATTTCACACTTCCTAAGTGTCCAACTTCTAATCAGATCTTGATGCAAAATATAAATGTAAGAAAAAACACTAGAATTTAAAGTCCAAGAAGTAAAAAAGATACCAACAAAGGAAGATGTTTCATAAAAATAAAGTTTCTTATTTTTTTGATGCCTTTTTAAGGCTGAGGTATTCAACACAGTTGCTCTTCTAGTGCTCATTTTTGTTATTGTGGAAACACTTTTCTTTCTTTGTAGGATATTTAGCCTTCTTGATACGCCATTGGCCTTAGGAATGGCATGCTTATTCTTCTTCTTTATCTTCCCTTCCTTAGTTATACCAGAAGAGTTAGACGTAGCAAGAATTACCTCATTCCCTTTTCCCTTTATGGCTTGTTGTACAGTCACTAGCTTATTGAGGAGTCCAGCCAGTGTGCATTCAATATTATTCATATGATAATTCATGATGAATTGCGAGGAGTCCAAAAGTGACTGAAGGATAATATACATCTGTATATTAGCATCCATGATGAAATCTAGTGTCTCAGTCTCTTTATAAGTGAAATCATTTTAAGAACATGTTCACTGACATCACCACCATCTACCATACTCATCCTAAATAGTTGTTTGGATATCTTATATCTAACAGTATGAATCTGCTCACCATATAACTTTTGCAAGTGGTATAAGATCTCTCAAGTAGTCCCTATCCCCTTATGGATCGTCAGAAGATTATTAGTCACAACAGTCAATGTGTAGTTCTTAACCCGTAGATCGTCCTCCACTTATTTCTTATAAGTGACTTTCTTCTTCTTATTAGCTGTGTCAGCAGGGGCTTGTGAGATATTGGCCTTCAAAACATAGTCGAGATGCTTTAAATTGAAAACAATTCTTAGATTTTAGAGTTAGTCGACATAGTTAGCCCCAATCAAAATATTGATCTTAAGTAATTTTGAAAGAAGTATGTACATTATTCAAATAAAAATGTATTATAGAAAATAAATTAGATTTGTTAGTTTGGTTGTTACATATGTTATCATCGTGATTAAGGACTTTAAATCAAAATGGCTTTTCACTAGATTTTGTGAATCCTACACTTCTTTGGGTAGAAAATGGAAATTTCATTAATAAAATTTCTTTAGTGGGTGATTGGGCTTTTTATTGGGTATAACACACCTCATGTAATTGGTTCTTGTCATATTAGACCCAATGAGTGACAACTCTCGTTGATGCATCTCATACATGATCTAATCTTTTTCTTTGGCCTTTGACTTGACGATGTCTTACACAATCAATTCTTTGCATGTTGGGTTCATTTAAGTCATATTGACTAACGACTTGCTGGATTTGAACTCTACCTGTGGCCAATCACTCTTAAGGTGTAGTACCATTTGAGTTTTGTATCCAATGAACTTGATGCACCATTACTTATGGATTTCTTGGTCTTTAAGGCTTTATGGCTCACTATATCTTGGAATGTTGAATGGTACTAACTTCTTAGTCTACGCACGAACATTGGCTCTTAATGTTTTTCATATTTTCACAAATATATGTGGTATATCATGAAAAATCTTATTTTACGTAATTAAAATAAAAATTGGACTTGTATCCTTACAACTCATGAAAAATTAATTATACAACTTATAAAAATAAAAAACAAAATAAGTGCATTTATGTACAAGTGTCTTAAGTTCATAATTCAACTGTAACATCCATCCAACACAATTATACGTTACATGTATAATTAAACAATTTCATTTGATGATAATTTCCATGACACATACATTTCATGCATTAATTTTTGTTCTTTGAAAATTTTTTTTTCAAAAATAATAAACTAAAGGAAAAGCAACAAAGAAAATAATAAAAGAATAGCATAATTTAAAATAAGAATTTTCATTTTGAGCAACAAAAAAAAATCTTTCGAGTTTAATTAAAACGAAAATCTCACCTCATGTATCAGAATTGCAAATCCCCCCCCCCCCCCCCCCCCAAAAAAAAAACCTCTAATTATATTAAAAGAATAGGTAAACCTTTTCCAAAAAATAGAAATCGATCTGTGTCTTGAAAAAAAAGGGAAAATTAGAACCCGATCCTTCCAACATATGTCAAAACACGAAGAAGTCATTTTCCTCAATGACGACACAGCGGCCGCTCACGTGATGCTATGCAGCTCAGTCCCTTCTTCTTCCACTCTTCCTCGCCACCCACAAACCGCCGCCATCTTCGTCGCGAAACGTCCTCAATATTGAGCGAATTTTGCAATTGGGTCACAGGTGAACGAGTCGGAGAGGCGTTTAGGTGGTGACGCGTGCGGGGCCCGGCGCCACCAGCTATATGTTTCCCTTTGTTCGCCCGCTCTCTTCTCGCAGTTACTATCTTCACTTCTGTGAGAATCGCTGATAAGCTCGACGAGAAGTTCTTGAAGAGGTAATAAGAGCGAATATGCTGTTTTATTGTTGCTCTTCCTGCTCTATTATGCGGATGAAATATGATTGTTTGCACGGATTTTTCTAGTGTTTCGCCGTGTAAATGAGGGCTGGATTCTGATGGGATCTCTTGTGTCCTTATCTGTGTTTTATTTTATTTTATTTTGTGTGTTTCTGTTTTTGAATCTTGAAATCCTTGTTTTCCCTCTGTTAGAAGGTTTAAAGTATTGTAAGTTTGAAAGTTTACTGACAATTTGCTTTAAAAATAGAAATTTTGTCTTGAACTAATTTTGATTAGGCCGTACTACCCTCTTTTTTGCATCATCTTCTCTATTTTTTAATTTCTTTACTAGTTTTGTTTTGATTGGAAGTTACTCTTCTGAGGTGAAGAAGAATATGGTATGGTATTTAAGATTCAGTTTATTAGAAAAATAGCGAGAAAAGCTCCTTTCTAAATTCAGGTGTGATTCCTATTAGAAGGACAATTAGAGTTATCCGTCTATGTAGACAATCTTAGTTACTTTAAATCATATTGAAAGACTAAATAGACAAACTAAAAGGCAGAATAATATGATTCAAAAAACTACTGAAAGTGTTACATTTCCTAATCTCTTTAGGTATTACTTTTAGGGTACTTGATGAAGGAAATATTTTCAGGTGCCCGTAATTCTTTGAAGCATTTCCTTAAATGCAATTTCAAAATTTTCCTTTTAAATAACATTGTAGATGTGGTACTGGTGGTTAACATGAAACTTGTTCCATGATCCACACAAGTTGAGAAAACATAACATGGAATCTTTGTTACATCACTGTGTGTAGGAAGCAGAGAAACCGTAATGCCACCGCCAACACCTGCGCCGGCACTGACCAAACCTCAAAAACCCTACTTCTTCTATGGCCACCGCAAACCCACCCAGAATCGCCCCACCGTTCGTGGTGGGTTTTTCTCCAACCGCCAAATTTTGAACCCTAAGAAGCTCAGCCACCCAATTGCTGAAACAGGCGAGCCCTTTGACATTCAAAAATGGGACCCAGATGAGAAAATGATCCAAAGACCTTCATTTGGGAGAGACCCATCTGAAAAGTTCTTCACTTTGGCAAAAAATCTGTCCCCCATAGCGAGATACATAGTGGACTCTTTCAAGAAACATAAACAGTGGAGCCCACAACTTGTGGCCGACCTTAATCGACTGCGCCGTGTAACGCCAAAGTTGGTGGCGGAGGTTTTGAAGTTTCCTGATGTTGATCCTAGGCTATCTTCCAAGTTTTTTCACTGGGCTGGTAAGCAAGATATAATTTTTTTAAGTGTTAGGTGTGATATGTACATATATTTTTTTGTGTGGGTTTATATTTCTTATATGGTGAAACTGATGTCATTTAAATGTAATTGCTGAAGGTCTATGACATGTCTAATTGGATTTTGCTTTGTGTATATGTATATATGTATATCCTGTGTCAAAGAAAATCAATTCAAGGATAATAAAAAATTACTTAAGTAATGAGTTTGTTCCCTGTTATTGGTTATGTGTTTTACATGTTATCTGAGCATCTGTGCAATGCAAATACTTTTGTTTATTAAGCTTTGAGAAGCAGAAATGTTTCTGGGACATGCATTTATGCTGTGCAGTTTACAAGCAATTATGAAAATACGTGGTACGTGAGAATTGATTAATATCATATACATTGAGAGTATAAAAGAAAAACATGCACACCAACATGGGGCCTTTTTTTAGGTGATGAGTTATGTACATGACTTTTTCTTATCAATTCAAATGTGGTCGTATTTTGTTTAGGGGCTCTTGAGGAAGTATAATTTTACAGGAAATGCAATGTACGGGCTTTTCAGAAATATATTATAAATTGTATGAAGGGATTAGTGTTGGATGTGTTGCTAGTATAAAGAAACATTATCAAGATAACAAATATTGCTAATGGCTACTTAAGCTTGTATATATTTTGGCTGAATATACGGCATTGTTTGATTTGCAAGAACAACCGTGAAATGCATCTTTTCGTCTGTTGTGAGATTTGAAGTGCTCAAAGAGATGATTATTTCGAATGCTTTGATGCTCATCTACTAATTTTTATTGTACTTAAGTTGCTCAAAAGTTTTATTTCATGTTTTTTCTGTATGTTACTTGGATGTATTTTTGAACTTTTGTCTTTAGTTTTGTTTAGCCTTCCATTTGGCATATCTAAGCATGCAGTTTCTGTATTTTCTAGATTTTGTTTCTTTTCTTTTAGAAGGGAATCAAAGAAAGAAAGAAGGCTCCACTTCTTGTTTTTATTAGGGCGGACTGTTTAGGATTTAGGGATTTTCCCAAACCCTAAATTATTGCATACTTAAATTATTGTAGCTTGACCTTATACAAGAAAAGCTGACCATATTAACAATTTGCCTTTTCCTGAAAGTTCTATTATGTATTTTGAGTAAAGCTGTGCTTCCAAGTAATGGTGTATAGTGTACTATCTATGACTCATGAGCTGTAACTTCAGGGAATGGCCCTTTGTTTCTTCGCCAAGTACACTTTATAAATGTTTCATCATACCATGCAGTAAGATATTGGTAACTGTTTCATGCTTTTGGATAATTGGTGGTTGTTTGATCTATGGTACAGTGATTCTGACATGTTGCAGTGTTACTGAGTGTTGGAAAGGCAATGTTTATTTTGTATTGGATTAGCAAGCTCATTCTAATGCCTTGGGCCTTCTTCTTCTTCTCTTGGTTTGCTGTTGCACATTTGCTTCTTGTTTCAATTAAGTTTAGTGTTTAATATTTGGCAACATTTTTCCTGGTGTTTTATGTGCATTTGCTTATTTGTGCAGGGAAGCAGAAGGGCTATAGGCATGACTTTGCCTGTTACAATGCATTCGCCTATTTTCTGAACCGGGCAAATCAATTTCGGGCTGCTGATCAAGTGCCTGAGTTGATGCATATGCAAGGGAAGCCACCCAGTGAGAAACAATTTGAAATCCTGATCAGGATGCATGCCGATGCCAACAGGGGTCTGAGGGTACACTATGTGTACGAGAAAATGAAGAAATTTGGGGTGAAGCCAAGAGTATTTCTATATAACAGAATAATAGATGCCTTAGTTAAGACTGATCATCTGAATTTGGCAATGTCAGTTTATGATGATTTCAAGGAGGATGGTTTGGTTGAAGATAATGTCACTTATATGGTTTTGATTAAGGGATTATGTAAAGCAGGAAGAATGGATGAAGTGTTTGACCTTCTTTATCAGATGAGGAGGAATTTATGCAAGCCAGACGTGTTTGCATACACAGCAATGGTAAAGCTGTTAGTTTCAGGTGGAAATTTGGATGGCTGTTTGTGCATGTGGGAGGAAATGAAAAAGGATGGTGTTGAGCCAGATGTCATGGCTTATTCAACTTTGGTCATGGCACTTTGTAAAGGGAGCCGTGTTGATAAGGGTTACGAATTGTTTAAGGAGATGAAAGGGAGAAAATATTTGATAGACAGAAATATTTACGGGTCATTGATTGAAGCATATGTGGCAAATGGGAAGGTGGGCTCAGCTTGTGATTTGCTCAAGGACTTGATAGACTCGGGATATAGAGCTGATTTGGCAATATATAACTCTCTTATTGAAGGCTTGTGTAGCGTGAAACAGGTTGACAGGGCTTATAAGCTTTTCCAAACAATAGTTAGGGAGGATCTCCAGCCTGATTTTCACACTGTTAATCCGATCTTGGTGTCTTATGCAGAGTTGAAAGGAATGAAAGAATTTTGTAAATTGCTTGAGCAAATGCAGACGTTGGGGTTTCCTGTCGCTGATGATCTATTGAACTTCTTTTCTTGCATGGTAGAGAAGAGGGATCGACTAGTCATGGCATTGGAAGTATTTGAGTACTTGAGAAAGCACAATTATATCAGTGTTCCAATTTACAACATACTTATGGAGGCCCTTTGCAAGAATGGTGAGGAAAGGAAGGCCTTAGAACTCTTCCTGGAGCTCAGTGATCATGACTTAGAACCTGACTCATCAACTTATTCCAACGCTATTTTATGTTACATTGGAGTTGGGGATATACAGCAGGCATGTTCTTTGTACAACAGGGTGAAAGAAACGTTCTCAGCTCCGTCAGTTGCTGCTTACTATTCTCTTGTTCAAGGCCTTTCTAGTATGGGAGAGATAGATGCAGCAATGGCACTTATTCGTGACTGCTTGGCCCATGTGACAAATGGTCCTATCGAATTTAAGTACAGCCTCACTGTTGTCCATGTTTGTAAGTCAAATGATGCCAAAAAGGTAGTTGAAGTTGTCAATGAAATGATGGAACTGGGTTGTCCTCCAAACAGTATTATATTCTCTGCTATTATCTATGGTATGTGCAAGCATGGAACCATCGAAGAGGCAAGGAAGGTCTTCTTGATCATGAGCGAATCTAAGTTTATAAGTGAAGCTGATGTAATAGCCTATGATGAGATGCTTGTAGACCATATGAAAAAGACAACTGCAGATTTGGTGTTGTGTGGAATAAAGTTCTTCGGTCTGGAGTCAAAACTGAAGGCAAAGGGCTCTACGCTCTTACCCAGTTGAACAGTGAAAACACAAGCAAGCTTAAATCGGTCATACCTTTACGCTTAGAACTGTATTAAAATTAAGTTATATGCGGATCCCCAATTCCTTATTTCTCGCTCTTGTTCTGAATAAGGTAGCTTGAGAATACACTGAGTCATTGTTTTTCATTTTGTTTGGTCTCCTGACAGATATGGAGCCATGTACTGTGAACATATGTCCCTGAATATGAGGCTCAAATTCTGGCTTAGAATGGAGAAAGATACATCAATCTCATTCAAAGCTAAAATGACATGTTGAATCTGGAAGCTACTAGAGCATATACCATATTTTGACCATATGTCCCTGCTCAATTTAATTATGACAAATTTATCATTTTTATCATTATTTTTTCCTATTCTTTTCTTTTTACTTTTTTCATAATTATAATTTTTTTCCATAAGTATAATATAAATATTTAAATACACTAATACATATGATAAATAAAATAAAAAAATAATTACATATTGGTTTTATATTATATAAATTTAATCGCACACGTGGCCAAAATTACTTATTATTATTTTTCTTGGGCTATACTAGGGCTGGGAGTTAGTTGAGCTACTCGACTCGATTCGTCGAGTAGCTCGACTCAAAGCTCGGTTCGAGCTCGACAATACTCGAGTGACTTAACGAGTCGAGTTCGAGTTGACTCTGTGTCGACTCGACGATTTTTGAGTAACTCGACTCGATGGCAATTTTGTAAATAAGTCTTCATCCCATGACATTTTGGACATTTATTATTTTACAAATATATTTCCGATTAATTAATTTTACCTATTCGAGCTCGAGCTCGATCCCATCTCGATCTAGTTTCGAGCTCGAGCTCGAGCTGAGCTCATCTGCTCGACTCGAGCTCAAGCTCCACTGTTACATTGTCGAGTCGAGCTCGAGTATACCACTACTCGAGCTCGACTCGACTCGATCTCACCCCTAGGCTATACGTTTGGGACAAACACAGCACACTGATATGTTGAGTGTTGACAATGTTGGAACAATTATATTTCGTCTTTTCTTATGTTTTTTAATGGAAAGTTGTTGGTCCTGATTCCTATTTTACTGTTTTAGTTCTGGATTTGTGGGGAACAAATGATTTATATTGGCACAACTTCCCATTACTCTCTTTCCCACCACAAAGGGATCCTATTACTTCTTCCGTTGCTGGGTGATAGATATGTTGTTAAGAACACATAATCATAAACATACATCGTAGTCTTAAATAGTTCATTAGTTTTGAAATGAATTCAACACCTCCTAGGTGATGAGGCATGTGGAGGTTTTATTAAACTTTTCTGACTTTGAAGATTGGAAGATTATTGGGCATTGATGCCTAGAGCATTGCATGGTTCTCATTTCATTTACTTTCTTTTGAAGAAAAGTCTTCACCTATCTATAATTAAGATGTGATGAAGAGTTTGGATAACATGTGATGATGTAGTTTAACAATGATAACGTGTGAAAAAAGCTATGTTCTCTTGCACTTGTTAAAGTGGAGCTGTAATTCTGGTTTGATGTACTTAACAAAACAATATTTGATCATAGATTGAAATATTGTTTTTCTTGTACTGCTTCAATGATGTCCCCGTACTTAGTAGGTATCGGAAATGGAAACTGGGAAGACAGTAGACTTTAGATGTAATTGACCTAAGTCCTTGGTATTCCATACTTTTTTTTTTCCTCCTGTAAGTTCTGTAAATTGTTTTCCTCAACAACAACTTGCCATAAGTGGTTGATGAACTCATTTACTTGTGCTTCATTAAATGCAGATAAGTATTACAACAAGAACATCTGCAGGCCTGGAGCAGATTTTACCATGGATGTTTTGTCGCAAAGTTATTGGAGTGTCAACCCTTTTTCTGTTTGTTGAAGGAAAGGCCGCATCCCCTGCAGTTTCCAGAGTGCTTGAATCCACTCAGGTTAGTTTATATTCCATATACCTTGTTTTGTTGTCATTTCTATGGTCTATCGAATTCTTGGTGCTTCTCTCTCTTTATCTCCAATCTAAATATCCTGCAGCTTGTAATCTTGTTTAGCAGCAAGCAATGCCTAATAAAATTCTTATTGTACCTTCCTTGCTTGTTGAAGAAGTAGAACAAAGATGTAGCTGTCTTTATCTTGACAAGAAGCTCTGAATAAACACTAGTGAGAAATTCGATCAAATAAATTTGTGGGCTTTAGTCCATGGAAAAATGGTATAATGAGAAAACATGGTTCATGGGCTCCTCCTTCATGATTGAGATACAAGCATGCAGCTAAAGTGTCTTTTGTTCTTTAAGGGCTGTGAAGAAACATGCGGTAGGGAGAATTGCAACCGAATTGATTTTTGGTGCAAGTGATCAATATAATGATTATTTTAATTAAATCATGAATAATTTGATTGATGCTACATGCCAGGTATTCAGGAGAAACTGATAAGAACTTTTGTCCGGTCAGGGCCCCATGGCTTTCCATATTTATCTTTTAGGACATTAGATGATGATCCATTGCATGTTATCCATAGGGACATACATGGTGGATACACCAAGTCTCCACGGAAGTTTGACCTGAACTTTGGCCCATTTATTCTACACCTGTCTGGCATTGTCTAACAGGCAGGGGGTGGGAATCGTCTTGTTGGAAAGTTTTTCACCGATGTTCCTGTTAACTTCTATCCAGTTTGCTTGACACTTGAAATTACAAATTCTTGTTAAGCAATAACGATCTCTTTGTTTATACTTGTAGGGTGTGAAAGTGATATACAGAACTAAAGAACTGGAAGAGCAACAAACTAAGAGGTGAGTCTTGGAGCAATTTCAATGTCAAAATTTTGGTTATAAATCATGCTTTCAGTGAAAGCTTCCCAGTTTCTTGTCATTTTTGTCAACTTGACAGTACTGGAAAATGTATATAATGATACAAATTGAAGTAATGATTCTTTCAAGACAATTTATTTATCCTGCACAAACACACCCTGTACTTGTTATACTGACTAAGGACTTGTTTTGTCTTCAGAATTGCAGGCTTCTTCATTTCACATCTCATGACTTGCCATTGTCTCTTTTAACTTACAATTTTTTCAAACTGTTGCTTCATTCCGAATCTGGAATGACCCTTGGTTGTCAAGTTTCTTTTACAAGCCTTGCAATTATGAGTTTTTGTGAAGCAATCTTTTAACATGGAGATGGCCATAGTCATGGCAAGGGTATGCATTGCACAGCCTAGAAGAGGATGACATGTTTGAAGAATTAATAATCTATTTTATGTACTGTGGTTTCAGGATGCTGGTGTGGATTGGATACTTCATTTAGATGCAGATGAGCTGATATATCCAGCTGGTGCTCAGGAATATTCTTTGAGGCAGTTGTTACTTGGAAGTAAATGGGGATGTTGACACAGTGGGCTTTCCAAACTATGTAAGGAGTTTGCTATCTGATTGTCTCTGTTTTTGGGGCATAATAAACCACTTTGTTATGTGTTCAATGTTTATTCTAATAGAAATCATTAAAATAGTTCAGCTTTTGTAGTCATATAGGAAGGATTAAGATTAATAAATATCTCATGTCTCACCATTATTATATTTCAATGTCGGTCAAGCAGCGTTGAAAGAGATGACCTCAAGGAACCTTTCACAGAGGTCATTTTGATAAATTATTGCCGTTCACCTGTCATAATATTGGGCCAGGGATGGAATGCAATTATGTAAATGTGGCTGATTCCTTTTCTAAAGAATCATATCCTCATGCATTGTAGCTTTTTTCCAATGGATTTATTAGGAATTTGCTTAATTCCATATATTTTACACAGTTCTATCCTATTGCAGATAAAATCACTGTTTTTACCATCTCTTGAAAATATGCCTTCACTGAGAAGCTAATCTCAAAAATTGCCCTTCTTTCTCAGCATTAACTTTCTCACTTCCTGCTTTAGTATAGTTTGATTGCAATCTATATCATAGATGAAAGCTATACCCATCTCATCAAATCAATTCAGTGATTTGTGAGGTTGAGGACTTGGAAGGAGATTTCAATTTGACCTTCAGATTCACAAGAAATTTTATTTATCCTGCATATATGAAAGGAATGGTGAACTTAACAAGAAATTTAAGCACCCACTAGCTGATTTTCTTGTTTTCATCTGTCTCATAGGTATCCTTGCTCAAGAAAAACTATGATCATTTGACAAAAAGCATTTACTTCCCGCATGTATAAAGAAGCAACCCGCGGCAAGCAACTCAAACTACTTTATGACCTATGGAAATGGGAAATTGGCTGCTCGAGTGAAAGATCATCTTTCGCCCAAATGGTGCACACAGATGGCACAATTACAAGGAAGATCCCAAGTATTATTCTATTTAGTCACTTTCGTATTAAATGCATTTTTCTTAAGCATTATTCATTCTAATATTAGGTATTTGGTCTGTATCATGCTCTCCATCTTTCTTCTTTGTAATTTGTATTTTTGGCATGAGAACCATGCAGCTACACTCAACTTACTTTGTATGCTTTTGCACAATGATTGACAGAGAGATAAAGCTGAAAGAGTTTGCTGTCTTGCACTATACATATGCAAAATTTTCTGACTTGACTTCTAGAAGGGATTGATGCAGTTGTAAACTTACAAAGGAGGATGTCAAGCAATGATTTATGATGGAGTTTGATTGAGAGGTGGGAGTTGAACACTGCATTATTGTTTATGTCACTATTTTTTTGATAATATTCACAATCATGGTATAAAATTTCTTTGGGACAAGGGTTCTCAGTGGATTTAAGTTGAATTGTCTTGCTGCACTTTTAAGGGGCACATAAGCATTTTTGGTTTCAAACGGTTTTGAAGCCTAGGAAGATAAATTTTTTTCTCAATGCAACCAACTGGCATCCCATTGTCAGGACATGTGATGAAGAAACTCATATTCATGAATTATTTTTCTATTGCACAGTATTGTGGAAGCAGTTGGTGGTGTCATTTTTTTAGGATTTATTGTACTCTGGAATGCCAATGCTTAGGATCACTTTTTCCCGTATTCAGGTTCTAAGTACTTGGTGAACTCTGTACACGTGACAATCCGTGTGACTCAGCTCAATTGTCAATCAGATTTTTTTAAACAACTTAAATTAGAAGTTTCTTCCTTTTTGCAAGAAAAGGAACATGCAAATTCTTGATACAGGTTCAGTGATAAATTTATGATAGTACGGTTTATTGTACGGTAGAGTTTTTGAGTTTCTTTACATTTAAAATAAAAATAATTTAAAGTTTATATTTTCTTGCATTCTGGAAAAAAATTCATTAAGAGCATCTTTAGGACACTATGTAGAGTATGAGTGCACGAATTTGATTTCAAAAGTGCATTTTTTGTTTTAGCTTTAACGTGCTAATTATAGCAGTTAAACGGATATCATTTCTCTGGTACATGAAAAAGAATACAATTTTAACTTGATGGTACATCATGATCTGGAAATTTTTAGTTGGATTTCGGAAACAGTGATTGTGGAATGATGTTGCCATGTGGAACAATGCTCAGTACTCTGCCGTCGTAATATTTCTTGATTTATAAAAGGCTTTTAGAATTTTTGCACTTTGATAATGGTCTGTTGCTACTGTTTAGTTCAAGCTCTTGGATCTCTTTCCTTAAAGAGTTTCGATTTGGTAATGGGCAACCCTATTGATTTTCCTGTATGGGCTTGAAATTTTTTAAAACTGCTGCCAAATGTGGAAATAGAAAGTTGGGCTTATTTTAATAAAGTGCTGACTTGAATGAGATTTGCTGCCATCACTCTCTACCTCTGCAAAATCAGTTCATTCAATTTCTTCCTGCTGCTTCTTGATTTTCTTCTAAGCTTTGATAAATACACTGCCGCAACTCTCCTACTTAAAGCTGAAAGCTGTTTCAGTTATTTATGACTTCCCAAGCATCAAAGATATCAGGCTTTTTGCTTTGTCCTCTGAATAATCTAATATTTGCACCTTGAAATAATGAAGACACCATAGAGTTCAGTTTACTGTTACATTTGCTCTTCTGCAGGAATACTAGTTAGTTGAGTTGATGTGAATAATGTTTTGCAGTTTCTTATTCCATTTATAATTCTGACAGGTAGTGCTTAATCTATTTGTGGGCATTTATAATTGCTTCAATTACCGCAGAGGAGGAGATGCTACGTTGGTAATGATCGAACAGCTGAAATTTCCCGAGTTATTTTCAGTCAATCATTTAGTTTACATTGATGGCCTGGATTTTGTTAGAACTTTTTGTTTTTAGTCCAATTTAACGTTTGCTTGCTACATGTAAATTATGAATTGTTTCTGAAACATATGCAGTTTCTGGTTTCATGTATTGTTGCATTGAGTTGAAAATGGAATTTACACTGCATGCAACTGGTACCGTGAACATGTATGGACTGATAAAAAGCTCATTTTGAAATATAGAGAAATGGGATTCTAACACGCATCAATGCTCCCATGGTATGTTATATTTGCGTGCACTATCTGCTGAAAGAAAAGTCTTGTTTAACCTGTCTATCTATTTGTTAATTAAACACAATTAATTTCTTACTTGGTTGTGTTCCAGGCCATCATTCAATCTTTGAGGGAGTCTGCTGTATTTCGATCAGTCATTGCATCAGCCCAAGGATCTCTCTTAGTGATTTTTAGCATCCGTTAAGAGCACTAATTCTTCAAGGACCTCTGATTCTGTTTGGCACCTGGTAAGAAATATAGGCAGGCATAGAGAGTCTCAGGCAACAGCTAGGGAATCTTAGAAATCGCTAGCAGTTTGTTTGTTGCATGAAGCAGTTGTCCCACAATATCTCCCCAAGTCGTCGTCGTTTCTTGAACAAGTGGATATTCTTGATTCTCCTCTCGGACAAAGTAGGAGCAGTTGGAGATTTACCGTGCTTTAATTCAATCTATGACTATTCCCTATTGTAACCCTAGTGGACTTGTATCTTACGGCACAAACTGACAAGGAAAGGTGGAAAAAACTGACAAGGAAAAATGGAAGGGATGTGGGCCAAGGAGGATGTTTCCGGCTCCATAACTCCTGGCTTTCAATAAGTTGACATTTGAAGAGATGGATGGAACTCACTGTGCTTATGATCAGAATTTGATTTGGTTGTATAATGCATGAACATCACGGCACAAGTAGGCACCGAAGAGGTGCTTCTGTTCTGTTCGTGACTTGTGTTGTCTTAGACTGATGGTACTAGCTCCGATATATCTGTGCACGCCAGTTGGCTTAGCCATTTTTTGACAATTTGAGAAAGCTTCATGGGGGAAGGGCTTGGACTCTGCTTCTTTAGGACATGTAAAATTGGTCAGATTGTCCCTGTGGGATGCTTTTGCATGGTATCGTAGTTTTCATTGTAATTCTATGTAGAAATGACGTAACGGAACTTGATTCAGTCTTGGTTAATGAATAAGAGTTGATTCATGCATCAGTTCTGAATTTGTTTGAAATTTCTTGATGAAGGTGCACATTGGTGCAATTCCTAAAATAATATTACGCTCAAGTTACCACTTTATTATTCTTTTTAGATGACAGGTATAGTCAATGAATTCTAACTTGATTTTACATCCAATATTATAGAACTAATACGAATTGAACAATGCTAGCCAAGGTTGATACTAATTAAGAACATGAATTGAACACGTCGTAGAGGAAAAGTTCATAATTTTTCCTAATCATATTGGAATATTCAGATCAAATAGCTGGATCATCTTTAGAACTGTGTATTTTAAAATCTTGAACTCCTTGTTTTCCCTCGGTTAGAAGGTTTAAAGTGTTGTAAGTTTGAATGTTTATTGACAATTTGCTTAGAAATAGATGTGTAGTTTATTCTGAGCTCAGGAAGGTCTTGAGCAGAAGAGAATTTATGAAAATTGAGGCCGACTTTGTGCGATGCCTTAAACTTGAGGGGCAGGATGCAGCATTTGATGACTGTCCTAAAATAACACAGTTCGAGTGGTCGTTTAATTACCGCAATAGAAGAACCCATGACAAACTGGAGCTGCTCACTCATGGATGTGTAAAATAGCAGAACACAACATAGAACTCGCATTTTTAAGAGTTAAGGCTGTCCGTGATGTGTTATTATAGAAGATAACTAGTCAATACCCTTATCTATTAATGCTTCGGGGGTAGTAAGTTAAGAAGATACATATGTCAGGTAAGCTTCTGGTTCTCCTATAGAATGATCACATAAGAGGGTGCGTGTGTGGGGTCCAACAAGTTGGAATCTTTTACCGCAAGACGCGGTTTGGGGTTCAAAATTTCTTAGGACCTTTGAGTGGGTGTGCTGGGAAAATACATCAAATGAGAGGACGTGAAACATGGGAAGCACAGGTTCAAGCGTGGGAGTAGGTAAAACATCAACTACTGATTATTATCAACGCAAGATGATATCTCTGGGTCATAGAATCACTTAGAGCAGCCTGCAGTACTGCTTCTTTGCTTCATGCACAAATATAAGATTCTCTGTGATCCCCTTCACAGAGCAATCTTGACACAAAGGGGTGCTTATAAATGTAATGATTTTTCTTGTTTATTATTAATACTGAAACCAAAGAGTTTGATTGATAGGAGTGCTTTGAATATGTCAGCCTATATACTTCAGATACCCTCTTATCCTATGTTTTGATCCTTATTAGTGAACTCGATCAGGAAAATAGTCACCTATAACAGTAAAAAAAAAAAAAGGGAATGACAAAATGATTGAAAGCAAAAACTAGGTCAATGCATACTGCAGTTGTGATGCAAACATGGTTTTGCAAGGTAATGCTAATGGCTTGTTTTACAATTATTAGCTAATTCAACCAATATCAGATAAACATGCCAGCAGATTTTGAAGTCATTAATAGGACAGCTGACATTTCAAAATCTAAGTTTGATACTCCTTATTGAACAGGAGCAGAGTAGGAGCCAGAAATTGGATTGCAATGTTTATTTTATTTTTGCACTTGATAAGCATGTATTACAATTATTATACTTTTTAGATTTTGTATCTATCTTATCTTTACTTTTACATAATTCTCAAGAAAAATATACTAAAAACACATGCCAAAAAATGAAAACAAAAGTAGCCGATATTGCCAAACCACATTTCATTTATGGATTGGACTTAGTAGTGACTTATTTCAGATACAAAACTATAAGATGGTAGATTAGAAATCCACACGAAGTAACAAAAAGAGAAAGTAACCACAACTCACATGTAACAAATATTTATACAAGATAGTATCATTTTATAACCATTATTGCACAAACTTGACAAAGAAATCTCAAGAAGGTGATAAGAGATGATTGAAATATTTTTACCCACATATTAAAATATATACACCCGCACAAATAGACATACATATAGTCAAGACCGTTCTAAATAGTAGAAGTCGTTTCAAATTTGGATTGGGTTTTGAGATTGTTCCAAATAGTTGTCTCAGTTTGGAGTAGTTCTGGCACGAAATTGAGACGTAATTCTTACAATAAAGTAAATTCATTCGAAATTCATTATCGTCCCAATTCTATTCCAAATTTGAAATGGTTTTCGGTTGCTATTCCGGATTTCAAATTTGGAATGGTTTTTGATGTTGTTTCAAATTTCACATTTAGAATGGTTTTTTATGTTGTTCCAATGTCGTTATAATATCAAAAATTTATATATTTATCTTTACGGCTTATCAAATGCATTTTACATGTTTCTCCACTCTAAAACACTTTGAAGTCATTCCCTAACGGTTTTTGAAGTTCTTGAAGAGATTGCCCAATGTATGTTACTATTTTTTTAGGTATCTTTGCTAATTAATGTCCAATTTGTGACATATATGGTTATGTTTTTCTTTGTGTAGAATTTTGATACTTTAGTGCTTTAGTTTATTATGAGCATCCCACTAATTTGTGTATGAATATGGAGTAATGAGTTGGGACTATTTGTGTATAGTATTCTTTTAATGAGACGAGAATGTTGTAGAGAAGTTTTTCCCCCTTTTTTGTGTTGTGTGGATAAGGCGTTGATTTGTAATTTATACTATTATTTGAGTTTAGGTTAATAGTGTACATGTTCAGAGATATTAGAGTATGGATGTACAACAAAAACCTCTTTGGCCGTAGAGGCTTAGTTGAAGAGTTCGTAAATAGTGTAATTGATTTTGTTGAATTAGTAAAGTAATAATAAAGTTACATGAATAGTTTTGAAATTATGTACTGACCTGGCCATGGGACCAGTGGTCCCGTGGAATTCAAGTACAGCCTCACTGTTGTCCATGTTTGCAAGTTGAATGATGCCATAAAGGTAATTGAAATCGTCAATGAAATGGCAGAGGAGGGTTGTCCTCCAAACAGTACATACGGCCAAAAAAATTATCGGGTTAAGGTAGCCATCAGCAACATTTGTTATCTTGATTATATTTCTTTACACTGTCAACCCATCCAACACCAATCCATTCATTCGTGTTATAATATGTTTCTCAAATGCCCGTACATTGCATTTCCTGTAAAATTATGCTTCCTCAAGAGCCCCTAAACAAAGTACAGCCACATTTGAATTGATAAGAAAAGGTCATGCACATAACTCATCCCCTAAAAACAAATGCTCCATGTCGGTGTGCATGTTTCTCTTTTATGCTTTCAATGTATATTATATTAATCAATTCTCACAGTGCAATGTATTTTCATAATTGCTTGTACACTGCACAGCATAAATGCATGTCCCAGAAATATTTCTGTTTCTCAAAGATGAGTAAACAAAAGTATTTGCATTGCTCAAATGCACACATAACATGTAAAACATAATTCATGAAACACAAGAAGGAACACACTCCCATTACTCTAAGTAATCTTTTTTTATCCTTGAACTGATTTTCTTTGACACTTCTTTGACACTGGATATACATACGTACATATACACATAGCAAAATCCAATTAGAAATGTCTTAAGACCTTCCATGACTGCATTTTTCTAATTGCCATATACGACATCAGTTTCACTGTATAAGAAATATAAGGCCACATAAAAAACACCACACTTAAAACACTTAAATATAATCTCTCTTGCGTTCTAGCCCAATTAAAAAACTAGGAAGATAGCCTAGGATGGGATCAACATTAGGAAACTTCAAAACCTCTGCCACCGGCTTTGGTGTTACATGGCACAGCCGATTAAGGTCGGCCACAAGTTGTGGACTCCACTGTTTATGTCTCTCGAAAGAGTCCACCGTGCAACTTGTTATGGGGGACAGGTATTTTGCCAAAGTGAAGAACTTTTGCAGTTGGATCTCGCCCAAATGGAGGTTTTTGGATCGTTTTCTCATCAGGGTCCCATTGTTGAAGGTTAAAGAGCTTACCTATTTCGGCAGTTGGGTGGTTGAGCCTCTTAGGGTTTAGAGTTCGGCGGTTCGAGAAAAGCCCTTCATGAACAATGGGCCGATTCTGGGTGGGTTCGCGGTGGCCATAGAAGTAGGGTTTTTTGAGGTCTGATCTGTGTCGGCGGTGGTGTTGGCGGTGGCATTGTGATTTCTCTCTGCTTCCCACACACAGTGATGCGCCAAAGATTCCATATTATTTTTTCTCGACTTGTGTGAATCATTGAACGTGTTTCATGTTAACCACCACTACCATGTTGTTTAGGAGGGAAATTTTGAAATTGCATTTAAAGGAAATGCTTTAAAGAATTAAGGCCACACGAAAATAATTCCTTCGCCAAGTACACTAACACTATGTTTGGTTCAACCATTTTGGGAGGGAAAAGCAAAAAAAAATGATAGAAAAAATAATTTTACTTGGTTAATATAAAAAATGAGAAAGAAAAGAAAGTTAAAAGAAAAATGTAGTTAGCATAAAAGAAAATTATTTTTCTCACAAAATAGTGAAAAAAATAAGAGTAAAATTATTTTAATCATCTCTCATTCTCCTAAAAACTTCATTATTTCTACTTTTCTCATCTATCATCAAATTATTTCTCTTAAATAATTAAAAACAATTATAAAATTTGAATTTTTATCTTCTTTTTTCTAGTTTTAATCATTTTTTTTTATGAAAATCGTTCTACCAAACAATTCTTGAAATTTTAAATTCTTCAATTTTCTTTTCTTTTTCTCTAATATTTTCTTTTCCTTTCTAAAATCTTAAAATCAAGCATAGCGTAAAAGTAACACCTAAAGAGATTAGGAAAGGTAACGCTTTCAGTAGTTTTTTAAATCATATTATTCAGCATGTCTCGCTCCATTAAAAAAACTCAGAGAAATCATGAGTCATAATACCATCTTTTCAATTAAAAATACAACAGCAAGCAAACTAAAAGGCCAAAAACAAAGGAAAAAAAAATGTCTAGCATACAAAAACCCAGCAAAAAGTTGGCAAACCCAACCATAACAATGGCTTATTAAATATGAAAACACTTCACTGACACTGCAAGAAAATTGGTCATTGACTACACCTTTTTTTAGCCACGCCTAAAATACTATAGGAATTATATTTTTACCTATATTTGTCACTGTATAGACGTTAATATTTCAAAAAACCTACAATTCAAAAATAAAAATGTAAGTCATAAATATTATTACTTTCACTTTTGAATTTTTTTAATACTATAGAAAATAAATATCATTGCTTACACTTTTGCTGACGCTTCTGCTATTGAGAACAATAATATGTTTTAAATATTACGCTTTAGAGGAAAACTGTAGCTACTGAACATTTTTTGTGCTTTTAAATTATAATAGTCAATTATGATTTTTATTTAAAATATATGATATAATCTCAAGAACAAATTAATTTTTAATCTATAGAATCTTACTCAAAATAGATATATTAAATAAGAGAGAATTTGACACAAGAAATATTTAGTTTGTAAGAAGGGAACTTTAAAAATTTCTTTTAACACCATGTCAAAATAATTTTATTTGCAACTTAGGAATAAATTTAATAATAAAATTAAAGTGTGTATTTTTTAGGTGGTGATAATTTAAAAACACACAAACTTGTACTTTAATTATTTTTCTGTCATTTATTTTTTCATTAATCACTTTTCTTTTATTTTTCTTTGCCGCTGCTCACAAACCCGCGATTTTGCTCTCTCCTTCGCCAGGCGACGCCGTCACTTCCTCTATTGTCCAGCCCTCGTTCTCACTCCGCAGGTGCCCACACCATCAGTCTTCGATCGATCCTACACTGTGCACGGGTTAGTCTTTGCTTTTTGTGGTTTTTGATTTCATAGTATTTGTGATTTATTGTTTTTTTATGTGGATTTCTCGATTCTATTACTGTGAACTCGATTCTGTTGTTAATTAGTGGTGGTTCATAATAATTCAATGTTCTATTGCTTTGGCTTTCTTGGTTGTTGTGATTCTTTGACCCATTGAAGTGCAGCGGGTTGAAAATTATACACACACACACGTATATGTGTATGTGTGTGTGTGTGTATTACAATTGTGAGTTTTTTAGATTCTCCAATTGGGCAATCTTTTGAACTGTTACTAAACTCATGAAGAACGGACAACCTTGCCAGAAGAATTGTAAGGAACCTCCCACCTTTGCTTTTCGGCATCTGCAATGTGAACCCTCAACCGGCTATCTGTTTCATGCCTGGAAAAGGAAATTGGAAAGATCAGATTTTGATCAAGAATTGAGGCTCTGTTTTAGCCATTCATGTGTAAAGCATCAAAATCTTACTTTACATAAAGCTGCAAGTGGAGAATGTCAGGGCCATAAATGTTGTTTTTCTGCTTCACTTGAAGGAGGCCTACAAGGCCACCATTGGGTGACTCTTCAATGGAGATCAAGTGGTGGCCCTTACCAATTTTGGTTAAGACATTGGCTGTTGAAGCTAAATCAATAGAAGTACTGATAAAATCAACAATACCAGCAAAGATCTTACAAGAGAAGATACTAAAGAGGTGAAAGACAGACAAAACAACATGGTTTATTATTGCTTGTGTGAATGGATTTTGTTGCCTGCTATTAGGGAACTTCGGTTATATAATAGCAGAGAGTGACACAGGCATGGCATAAATGTGATATGGACGGGAGTATCTTAAACTATTAAAACAGAAGCGTGAGAGAGCAATGCAAATGTCTGCTGTCTGTAAGTAGCTTAAATGCTGCACTGCTGATATTCATTAGCCACGGCCTTTTTGCACATCAACCAATGTTGCTGATTCCTTGCTTATGCTTGTTAATTCTAACTGCAGTAATTGAGTTGTTTTTGGGATGGTTCCATCTTCAAATTCTTTAATTAATTTCAGTTACCTGTCTGTGTGAAAATGTATAACAAAATAAAAGCAGTATAAATTTAAGAAAATTATTTTGGAACAGCAGGCTTAGTATATATACTTGTAGATGACATGAATAGCTATAATATATTCTTGTGCAGAATTAGTAAGCACAATTTATCTTCAGGCTAAGCATACTTGTAGAATGTTGCTTGAAAAAGTGAAAGTATGAAATGCTTGAAATGACTGCTGTGACTTCGATCACGTGGTTTCATTTTTGCAGAACAAAAGGATTACATAATTTCTACATTTGCTGTGTTCAAAATTTCAAGAGTAGAATTCAGCGAACCACTCGATCCCAATTAATGTCTTCTAATTCTGTCCATTTGATAAACTTACATGTTACCTTGATTCTTAAATGATGTTAATAGCAAAGCCAATTCAATATTAACTGACTCCTACATATCTGTACCTAGACAGTGCAGGAGCAACTTTCACCACTTTTCATTGTCATTTTCTGATTCTTGAGAGGAAAAATTAACTAAAGAGCAGATTTCAAAGTATTCATTAATGAAAGATTTATTTCATATAGTTAGAATATTGTTCTATTGTTGGATGTGTTTGTACCTGTTTATTTTTACTTTTTTATTGATCATTAATTTTTTGCACTGCCTGGCTTTCTCTATGCTTATTTTCTGGTAATATGTAGACTTTCCCAAGTAAACATATTGTTGCTGCAGTAAGTGCTTCTGGGCTATCAACAGTTTCAGCCACAGTTAAGATTTAGTGATCATTGGTTTCTTTAAACCATTAAAGATTGTCAATTCCACTGATATGTAGGCCTTGTCAAAAGCAGCTTGTATGGAAAAGTGGCACTCTCTTCTACACAATTTTTTCTAGCTTATAAGATTTAATTTTATATACTAATAACCTGCCAGAAAAGCCCAATCCACCCAAGCTCTTTTTCTTTTTCCTTCTAATCTCTTTTGCTACCCCTTTTAGCCCTACTGCCACGGCGCCACACAACAATCTTGATCTTCTCTCTCACCCGTGTTGCTGCCCATTGCACGCTACGCAAACCTGCCTAAACCGCGTTTTTCCTACAGCCAATGAGCACAGACTGCCACCTCCCATTCTTTTTTCTTTTCCTTTATCAAGACTCAGTTCGTCTCTTTGCCGAGGTAAGCAAACCGATAACATATATGGAAAGATAGAAAAAGATGAGATTTTTGCATTTTTGGCTTCTTCTTTACAGAGTTGCTAGGCAATGGCATCACTTCTGGTTGCCTTGGTTTTGGTTACAACTATTTCACCAGCTTCTACAAAAAATTGTGCTTGTTTAATTTTTCAGCTTCGAAAACTTGTTTTGATGATCATTTATGATGTGTAATCGCCCAACCCGCAAGCACTCTTTACTGTAAAGCTATAGCCTGAACTCTTGTTCCACAAAATTCTAAATAAACTAAAGCTGAACCCTGATTCCACAAAATTTGAATAAGCTAATCCTCACTCTGACCCAAAATTCTCCTGGGAAGGGAAAACTATGTTTAGGAATTAAATTCCAAAGTTTTTTGTGCGTTTTATAGGACATTCTGTTCAAATTTATATATGTGGCTGAATTTATAATAAAAAAATTGAAATAATCAAAATTGCTTAATATGATATTTTTTGGTGAAATCATTTTAAAATTGAAAACTTATTGGCAATATTTTTTAATTTAAATCTACGACAAAAATTAGTTTTATGCTTGTCTAAATTATAATTTTTTATAGTTTTAATGCAATGTTTTCATGGTTTTTTTATTTGTTTTTCTTTTTGTCTCTGGCCTTTTCTTTCTTATTTGCTTCCCTAAACCATTATTCAAGCCTTTACTGGCATCTGTGTCACTACTCAATCGTTAAGCACAAAAGGTTTTTTCAAATTTCTAAGCAGTGTGCTGCATCTGGTAGATTAATGGTTGTTTGACCTAGAACGAAGGTTTAATTTTGGTACCACAATGTGTTCCACTTAATTGTGCCCGTGTTACTGTTGATTGTGTGTACCTTTTGAATATTTCAGGATCTTGTTGCTATGGTGGGGCTTTCCCTTGGAGAGAAAAACTTTATAAAGGGCGGAATTGCTCAGGATCTGCGCACTGATGGTCGAAAGAGACTAACTTACCGGCCCATTTTTGTCGAAACTGGTGTCATTCCTCAGGTATAGGAAGTATGAATTGACAGGCGTTCTCTATTTGTCTAATCAATTTTATGCTTACTGGTCTGTTCCTGAAAAGGCAAGTGGCTCGGCAAGAGTGAAACTGGGGGCAACTGATGTTATTGCAAGTGTGAAGGTATATTACTGTCAGGCATCAAATGTTCACTTTGCATTTTGAGTTCAAATTTTGTTTGCTTTCTGTTATATTTTTATTGTTGATTGGAGGAATGCTCCTTTTTGACATGTGATTTCAATTTTCTGATAGAAATTGAATTGGGTATAACCTATATTTTCATATGCAGGCAGAGCTTGGAAAGCCAAATCCATCTCATCCTGACAAGGGAAAGGTTTCTATATATGTTGATTGCAGCCCAACAGCCGAGCCGACTTTTGAGGTTTGAGAAGTTTATTATTTCATTTCATATATAAGTGTCTTAGTGTGTGTTAGTAACTAGTTTTAAGTTTCACAAAGTTGCAGAATTTACATTTTCATTGAACATTAATGGACGGTCGTGGGGGATGTGGATTGTTCCCTTGGTCCAAGATATGAAGCATCTGAAATATTAGAAGGAAAGCAAGAACAAATGATGAAGGGGATGGGCCAGTTTATAAGTAAAGGAATTGGAAGTTTGTATAGTATACAATATGCAAACAATAATAAATATAACAGGGAAAATGCTCATAATTGAATGCTTGCCATCTAGGTCTTAAGCTTTCAACAGTAATTTATATGCTTGGTTTAGTTAAGTTCTTGAACTTTGCAAGACAGATTTTTTTGACCACAAACTAGAATCAAGGTTTTCTAGGTTTACTAGGGCTATATATTTCTCCTAACAAGTGATGCCTTGTTTAGGGGCAGATTTTTATCCTGTAACAGCAGCAGTAGTTAGAGGTGTTGCTGTTGCTGGTCAAGTTGAATTGCGTTGTGCTGTACTTGTCTCATATTCCAGTGCTTTAAAATGATTCCAGCTGTCTGTCTCTGAATCCCAATGGCTATGTTTGTTTTTATTTTTTAGTATGAGTTTTCAAGTGTATTTTTTAATGATTTGTGGAAAAGCAAGAGAGAGGCAAAGAAAATTTAAAAAGTGTACTGATTATATAAAAGACAAAAACTAACTTAGTTGATATATTTTTACAATTAATCATGAGTTGTATCTTAAAATAACACAATTCTTCTCACTTAATCCTCCATGAATCAATTTTAGGTTGTAAAAATTTATGTTGATCTTATATTACAGGGCCGAGGGGGTGAGGAATTATCTGCCGAGCTCTCTTCAGCACTTCAACGATGTCTGTTGGGTGGTAAAAGTGGAGCAGGTACATTAGTTGCTAAGCTAGGCAGATTTCATGATATTTTGTTTCTTATCGGAGTATTGTATATATAAAATGTAAATTCTGCTATCTAAAAAATTTTGCTGCAGGAGCTGGGCTTGATCTCTCATCTCTATGCATTGTTGAAGGGAAGGTCTGTTGGGATATTTACATAGATGGTCTTCTCGTTAGTTCAGATGGTAATGTGTTAGATGCCTTGGGAGCTGCCATTAAGGTACATTCTTTTTTCTTCTTGTGCTTGCATTACCAAAATTTGGAGACCACAGATTTACTGTCATGTCCTTTTTATTCTTTTGGTGATCGTGGGGAGAAGACGACCTCTGCATCCTTGGTTGATTTTTTTACCCTCACGAGTTAACCAATTTGACATATACTTTTCCTATTCTATTTAGTAAAGCAATAGGCAGCAATTCTAGCAAAGAAAATATCAACACTTTCGGAAATAACTCCATGCGTCCTGTTTTTCTTTTCCAATTTTTGCTTTTGCTAGGCAGCTCTGAGCAATACAGCCATTCCAAAAGTCAATGTTGCTGCAAATACTGATTCTGATGAACAGCCAGAGGTTGATGTGAGTGAGGAGGAATTTCTTCAATTCAACACTGCTGGAGTCCCTGTTATAATTACTTTAACCAAGGTAAGACGGTTTTTCCCCCTCTTCTTTGGTGTGAGGAGGTGGGGGGTGTTTGGAGATGCCACTTTACGTCTTATGTTTGCAACTAATAATGCTACATTGTAGGTGGGGAGGCATTATATTGTAGATGCCACTACAGAAGAGGAGTCCCAAATGAGTTCCGCCATCTCTGTTTCTGTCAACAGGCAAGGACGGATATGTGGACTAATGAAACGAGGAGGTGCGGGCCTTGATCCAAGCATTATACTCGACATGATATCGGTTGCCAAGCATGTGAGTGAGCAGTTGATAAACAAATTGGACTCAGAAATAGCTGCAGCCGAGGCTTGTGACGGTGATCTTGACATGGATTCATAGAACCGCTATAATTTACATGTGTCAATGTTTCTCGAGTTAGTACAATTTTTATGCATGTTGCATTCAATACTGATGCAGGATGTGGTGGGAACCAAGAATCTAGACTTTATTCAACACAATCGGGGAAACTAGGTCTGAGTTGTAGTTATTTATTTATTTTTCTTAAATGAATTAAAAAGCCAGGTGTGATTTAACTTGAACTGGCTCTCTAAAACTGGCTCTCTAATTGTTGTAGGATTTCCTTTCTCAAACCCATATTGACAACATCAGTTTTATCATCGGACGCCATAAGCTGGTCGACTTCTTTACATAATGTACTTACAAAATCGTGAAGTCGACTCCTTAGCGAGTTACAAAATCGTGCTTTGTTCTTTTCATAGCAAGTCGGCGACTTCACTATTGGTGATATGAAATCTAGATTCAATTTGATGTAACGTCTAGAATTCTGTGTGTATGGTGCCTTGACGACAACTGGTGCACAGACTGAGCAGCGTACAATTTCATTTCTTGATGACCGTTCAAATGGAAATTTATGTCGAAAGACGATTAGATTCCCCTTAATAAAAAAAAAGGGAAAAAGTTTAATATTTTCATAATATTTTATTAGTAATGATTATAACTCTTATATATCTAAGCAAGTGTTTCAATCTAGGAAGAACAAGCGACAATGGCCTTTGCTTAGTGACCCGCTTCGGGTGAAAATTTGCAATACTACTAGGTGATACTGTCATAGGTTGTTCTGTCCTGCTAAATGGTTGTGCAATGATGCATTAATATATGTACTGATTCAAAACGCAACATGTTTGGCATAAAACAACAGACTAGATTGAATTTTAGTGTTGAAACTCGGATAGAATCGATAGGTTGAATTTCAAGTTGGCTATTGAGTAGAGGTGTTCATCAGTCGAGTTTGAGTAGTTTAATAATTGTTTAAATATTGTTTATCTCAATTTTGTAAAATTTGAATTAAACAATGATATTAAACTTTTAAAAGAATTGTTTAAATTTAAATTCGAACTCGATTAGATTACAAAATATTGTCGAATCTAATCTGAGTTTGAAATAAGATTTCTTTCTAATTCAGTAGTTTAAAGGGACAAGCATTGCCATAACATATGTAAAGAAGAAACATGTCTCAAGACATTGTGCACTTGTTGTGCATGTAAATACACAAGGTGTTTTAAATAATGACATATGCCATACTTTTTAGAAATAATCAATTTTTATGCTTGTTAATCAAGTCACTTAACGCATCTAATCTCCTTCAGAAAGGACAGCTTCTTGTTTTGCTAGAATGTAAGTGTTTGTTGGGATGAAAGTTAAAGCAAAACTTTAAGAATAATTAAGCAAGAAAACCAAATACAAAATTATATTAGTGAGCAGTATATTTAAAAATGTGCAATTTAATAGGACGAGAAAGGTGAATATTTTACCTACAAACATAGCCTCTTGGTCTGAATGTTGGTTAACTCCCATTTATTGACGGGCCATAAATATTAAAAAATAGGCCTACTGGTATCGGGTTTTGGAGGACAAATAAGAAATATTCTTGACAGAGTATGTAGTATTTTATTTACAAAAATAAGAATTTTATTGCCATATGTTTACAAAGTACTGTTACTAATATATATAAATATACATGCATTTGTGTATATATATATAGGTATTATAATGGTTAAATAATTCTTTTATAGAACAATCAACATGCTACTTAACATGGCTATGTTTGGGAGGGGGGTTTTGTTGAGTGATGATATTGGATGAGAATTGTGTTGGAATGAACAAAATATATGGATGTAAAATTTTGATAGGATTAAAATTGTATTTTATTTGAATATATATGTAAAATATATAATAATGATTGAATAATGTGATAATATATGAAGATAATGATTAATTTTTAAGATGTAAAAAAAAAATATATATATATATATATATATATGTGTGAGTGTGTATTGACTTTACTTTAATTGTAAATAGACATCATAATTAAAAATTAATCAGCTAAATATATATGTAAAATAGAGAAAATTTAAATAAAAATTTTATTATATAGTATGTCTCCTAGTAAAAAATTAGATAGATTTTGTGAAAGATGAAAATATGCCTAACGTAGCCCATCTATTCATTATTATTTTTTTTCCCTCTCACCACGACTTATGATAGAAACGAACCACCAAAGGAACCAGAGAAATGTGTTCTGGTCAATTAAATCTGTACAACAAGGGCGTTCAATTCTAAAAATTAAGTTAATTTATTTAGACTCACTTTAATGATAAAATTCGTAATAAAATATAGGCCTAGCATTAATTACAAAAATATTAAATAAACAGTTGAACTTAACAAATATGACAAAACAAATGCAAGTTGACCTGCATTTCTCTCATTGGTCATGGACGTGTAACCCGCTACCCGTCTATTGGCTTCCAGATTCAACATGTCATTTTAGCATTGAATGAGATTTTGATCTATCCTTCCCCATTCTAAGTCAGAATTTGAGCCTCATGCTTAGGGACGTGTGTGCGCATTGTGCATGGCTTCATATTTGTTGAGAGACTGAAAAAATAAAAGCCAATGACTTAGTGAATTCTCGAGAGCTGAGTAATTCAGAACACGAGGGAGAAATATGGAATTGGGGATCCCCATGGGGCTTACAATTCTAAGCGTAAAGGTGTAAGCCGATTTAAGCTTGCTTGTGTATTCACTGTTCAACTAGGACGGACGGAGTGCAGAGCCCTTTGCCTTCAGTTTCAAGTCCAGACCGAAGAACTTTATTCCACACAACACCAAATCTGCAGTTGTCTTTTTCATATGGTCTACAAGCCTCCCATCATAGGCTACTGCATCTGCTTCACTTATGAACTTAGATTCTCTCATGATCAAGAAGCCCTTCCTTGCCTCTTCGATGGTTCCGTGCTTGCACATACCATAGACAACAGCAGAGAATATGACATTGTTTGGAGGACAACCCTGTTCCCCCATTTCATGGACAACTTCAATTACCTTTTTGGCATCATTTAACTTGCAAGCATGGACGACTGTGAGGCTATAATTGAATATCATTGGACCACTTGTCACATGAGCCAAGCAGTCACGAATACATATTATTGCCGCATCTATCTCAACCATACTAGAAAGGCCATTAAGAAGAGAATAGCAAGCAGCAATTGACAGAACTTAAAGACATTTCTTTAATCCTATTGTGTGAAGAGCATGCCTGTCTCCAACGTAACATAAAATGGCGTTGGAATAAGTTCATGACTCAGGTTCCAAGTCATGATCACGGAGTTCAAGGAAGAGTTCTAAGGCCTTCTTTTCCTCACTGTTCCTGGAAAGTGCCTTCATAAGAATGGAACACTAAGATAATTGTGCTTTCTCAACTATTCAAAATACTTCCAATGCCATGACTAGTCGATCCTTTTTCTCTACCATGCAAGAAAAGAAGTTCAGTGGATCATTAGTGATAGAAAACCCGTACTTCTGCATTTGCTCAAGTAATTTACAAAATTCCTTCATTCTTTGCAACTCTGCATAAGACTGTTAGTTAGCAAATTATTCAAGTTATTTTTATTAAATTCCTCACCTTTTTTTGTCAAAATTGATGCTAAGTTTTGAATTTTGTTTACCATTAGTGTTGTACATGGTTTCAAGGATCAAAGAAAAGAAATAAGTTTAAAGTAGTGAAGATCAATAATTATCAAAAGAGTGTTGCCTGTAAAGCATGAGTACGGTCTAGATAGTCAAAACTGTAAAAACCTGAAAGTAGGCTCACGAGAAATGTTTTGCGGAAATTAAAGGTGGGCCTTGCCCTATTTCTAATCTACAATTGTAGGTATGATTTGATTTGTTTTTAGAAAAGATATCATTCCTTAGAAAAAGGGTTCGGGAGACATTTTTGTTGGAAGGGCCTGCACGGATTTCTAGGCAGAGAGAAAATAGTGATCTATCTCTTGTTTCTACCTTGTTTTCTTCTTCTTTTTTTTTTTTTTTCCTTTGATATTTTTAGTTCTTTTTCAAACTTTAAATATTTTCCTATGAGTGTTCTACAATTCAACATATGATGTTGTCAATTTTTCTTTTTCTTGTTAAAGGATAATCGATGCTTTAGCTTATTAAGATAATAATATCTAATTAATTTTCATTATTTCATCTTTTTACAAGCATTTATATATTCTCTGTACTTTATTGAGATGATTGTTCTTATATGATTAAATAACTGGCCATTATGTAATCGTCGAAACTATCTATTGTCATTTTTGACGCCAAATTTATAATTGTTTGGTGGTTTTATTATTTGTAACAAGTATTATAATTTGATTGTAAAAGAGACTTTTGACTTATATTGGGAGAATATATAATCTAATTTAAATAAATTGAACATGTGAGTTTATTGATTAGAATTGGTGGCCTTTCTAATAATTAATGATGTCAATAGATTAAATCTTAAAAGCTTGTTTAGGATTGTTTAATTGATAAGAGAAGTAATTACAGCGTTTGTTGTGGTTATCGAAACAGTAAGGAGAGATAGGTTGTCAGAACTTATTGAAACCATAACTAATTTATTTACGACAAATGAATTCATCTTTGCATCAATGATTAGTTAATTAAATCAAAGTCGAGATTATTCCTAATCATCTCTCTCATTGAGTTATTTTCATTTGATTTTGCATTGACTAGGATTCCATTCTTCATTAATTTAATTTCCATTTGGTTTGCATATTTAGTTTAGTTTAAATTAATTTACTCCCCCAATTTAAATCATTTTCAATTCACAAGAAATAATTATTTAGCTCTTGAGGATACGATATTACTATACATAAATTATTTTTATTTAGGAGTATGAACTTATTTTTGCTAGTTTGACACCTAACAAAATTTAGCATTGTTGTTGGGACTAGTGTTATCATTGGTTTATTTTCTATGAATAATTATTCTTACTATCTTGTTCATTTGTCTCTAGTTTAAGCCTCGATCTTCTCGTACAACTAAATTGTAACATGATCATGAGATAGAGGAGATAACTTAGAGATTGAGGAAAGAAACTAGACAACAATGAACACAAGCATCGTTATCTTCTAGTTGCAACTAAGTTGGTAGATTTTTTGAATTCTTCTAGTGAGTTTGAAGAGGAGATAGAAGTTGAACCAAAAGCTAACAAGAGAACTTTGAAAGGGCTCACTGTGTCAGATTTGAATCAACAACCTCTCTACTAGTTCATGGTCTCCTAAGCGAAAATCCTCATAAGTACCTCAAAGAGTTTTATGTAGCCTGCTCAAGTATGAAACCACAAGGAGTTACTGAGGAACAAATAAAGCTTGAAGCCTTCCCTTTCCGTTTGATTGCTAAAGCTACATATTGGCTCTACTATTTACCCCAAGGTGCAATCCCTACATGAGATGATATGAAGAGGTAATTTCTTGAAAAGTTTTTTCCTACCTCCCGAGCTGCCAATATTAGAAAAGAAATTTGTAGGATCAGACAATTTATGGAGAGACATTGCACGAGTATTAGAAAAGATTTAAACAATTATGCGCAAGCTATTCTCACCATCAAATCCAAAACCAACTATTGATCTAATATTTTGATGAAGGACTTTCAAATATAAATCGGTGAATGATAGATGTAGAAAGTGGAGGAGCCTTGGTGAATAAAACTTCAATCCGAGCTCAAAATTTAATCTCAAGTATAGCTACGAATGCTCAACAATTTGGAGAAAGGTGGGATTTTCCCACCAAAAGAATTAACAAGGCAAGTGCTTCTTTAACTGAATAAAAGTTTGATATACTAACATCTTTAGTAGAGAAGTTGGTTACGGGTCAAGTACACCATATTCGAATTTTTAGAATATGTTATGCTCTTGGTCATCCAGCTGATAGTGCCCTACACTACAAGATGATCAAAGTCAGTACGCAAATGCCATAGGGGGATTTTTAAGTCCATCCCAAAAGGCGATATGATCCTTATAGTAACACGTATAATCCAAAGTGGAGAGACTATTTGAATTTTAGTTTTGCCGCGAAGTCTCCTAATTTCCAACAGTAGTTGTATCAACTAAGGCCACCAGTTTCACCTCCACTATAGTCATCTTCTTAATCAAGTATATCTTTTGAGGATATTGTCAAATCATTAGCAACTAACACGTACCAAGTCCAATAGAAGATAAGGATGAGTATTCAAAATTAGGAAAACCAAATGAGCTAATTGGCATCTGCAAGGAGCATATTGGAATCTTAAGGTTCGGGAAAATTGCCCTCTTTGACTATTGTTATTCTAAAACAAAATGTGAGTGTCATTGTCTTAAGGATGGAAAAGAACTGTTACAGTGCGGAAAAAAGGATTCTAAGCAATTAAATAAGAAGAAAATTGAAGACAAGGTAGTAGTTTACTCTTGGACAATAGAAGACTAATAAAGAGCTCTCAATAGTAATTGTATCTCTTCCATTTCTTAATAGATTTTCAAAATCTATTAAGTAAAAACAAGATCAAGAAATTCTTGACACGTTCCGCAAGGTTAAGGTAAGTATTCCTCTTTTTGATACTATTAAGCAAATACCTCAACATGCCAAATTTCTCAAAGAATTGTGTAAAAAATATTGAAGGGTATTGAGAAGGCACATATGAAAGAAAATGTTTCTACAGTGTTACAAAAAAAATTACCTCCAAAATATAAGGATCCAAATATGTTTTCCATTCCTCACAAGACATGACATTTTAGAATTGAAAAGGAAGTGTTGGATTTGGATCCTTATATAAATATTAGCCCCGCTTTACACATGATTCACTAAAAAAAATGAGTGTAATTATACAATTTGCTGATCCGTCTAATGCGGTATCCCAACGAGGTTTCAAAAAATATTTTGGCTTAGGTTGATAAATATTATTTGTCTTTTTCTATTGATAAGTATTAAAATTATACAGAAAAAATAAAACTATTGCCAACCTCTTGAATTAAAGAGATTGCAGGTCCTCCGCTAAAGTTTTAAATTAGAAAAATTGCAAAGCCCTTCTTCCCTTGAAGTATAGGTCCGACTGACAATTAAGTCCAATCACACAGAAGATCTTGTAATGTTTCGGGTCAACCAATGGGACGCATTTGAGATTTTTCCAATGCGATAAAATTTTAAATAATCAATCCTAACGTGCAGTCATCCTTAAATTCATAACGTTTGTTTCACGTCGTCCACATGTTTCCATCACGATTCCGCCACACGTTCGTTACCTAAAACCTAAGGCTTCTCGCTTCTTACTCGCTGTCGCCCACAAAACGCCACTGTCTATGTAAGCCCTCACCAACCAAGATCAAGAGAAGCCGTCTTCGCCTGCTCGCTGTTCTTCTTCTCGACTCCATGGCGTCCCTTTCCTGCGCCGTCTATGCCGGGTCCTCGTACGGCAGACGGCCATCTTCACCTTCCGCCGCTGCGAAGCCTCGGCGGATGGCGGCGGTGAGAGCGGAGGGCATCAACCCGGGCATTCGCAAGACCGAAGACAAAGTGGTCGACTCCGTTGTTGCCACCGAGCTCGACAAGCCCGTTACTGCCTACTGCAGGTTTTGATTCAGAATGTTTTGCTGCCTCCTTCTGTCGTTTTCATTGACTCTGTATTTATGGCGTAGATGATATTTGTATGATAGGTGAGGTTTGATTGCGCGAAAACTGCATCTTTTGTTGGGCTTAGTTGTTAGTGGATTTACTATCGTTACTGCATTGTTGCATTTGTACTTGTTTCAGTCTGAAACTTTATTGGAGTATACTTGTAGGTTCTATTTTTTTGGTGGTGAACCTGAGGGGAAACGATTCATGAAACACCTACAATTTATAAGACATTTGTCAAAGTATAGTAAGGGAAAAATTATAGTGTAAGATTGATATGTTAGACAACTTACACCTAACAAAATAATCAGGCTGCTTCCAGCTCATCTTGTTCGTTAAACAGGCAATAATAACAGAGGTGAGAAATTTCTGTGATCTGAACAATGAGTTTTCCATTATTGGACTGCATTGCAATTTGTGAAGAATATTAACGTGTCTCAGGATGCATAACTTGGCTAGATATATCCATATTTATTCTTAAATAACAAATGAAACAACGAATAGAACCATGTGAAAGAAGTAACTCAAACTTTTATGTGGAGGATATCATTCGTATTTTACCCGAATCACTGGCAATGCGATTTTTATGTATAGCCTTTCAGTCTTTTCTGTGTTTGATTACATAGTGGTTTGCATAGCAGGTGGTTGATAGAAGAATTAACGGTTTCTTTTTGGCCTAACCTTTTCTTTACGTAATAGTTTAATGCTGTAGTTAGTCGGTGATTATATGGTTGGAACTTTGTATGATATATTTTTCTAAGCAGATGGGATATTGTGGTGTAGGTGCTGGAGGTCTGCGAAATTCCCTCTCTGTGACGGAACCCATTTGAAACACAACAAGGCTACTGGGGATAATGTTGGGCCTCTGCTCTTGAAGAAGGGATAATTAGGCTATTGCACTGACAGTTTATCAACAATCACGAGCCTTAGACATTTGTGCAATGAGATGTGCAGAAAAAAAGTTTGTTTCTATTTCCAAGAAATTCTGCTTGTTGTTTATTAGAAAGTCTTTGCTTGATTTGGAATAAAATTCCTTCTCATTTTGATTGCATTCTGATTCACTGCTATGCTATGGGGTTGCTTGTTCTTGTGCTCCTGCCACTGCTACTGCTTTACAGTTTGTGACACGTAAGCCCTTGTGTTTATTCAATTTGATCGAATGAGATATTATACATTCTCAATATGAAATGTGACGCCCTCGTCACCAGACTCTCAACATGAGCGTTTAATAGACTAATGAGGATGTTAACTGAATGGTTTATCAAATATTGTTGGTTGATTACGATTTGTGCTTTTGAGGTGAATTCAGGCAAAGAGGCGTGGTATTATCTATGTTCATTCTCTGTTTAACCATACATTTGCTAATAAAGGAAGTAGGGAAGGTGATAAGAAGTTGGCAAATTGAAATTCTACATGTGCATTATGATCTGTTGGATTGGATTTGATCTAGAGCAATGGTTATGGATCTTAAGGCTGTAATTCAATAGACAATCCATCTCAAAGATATATATTTGTTTTTCAAGATAAAGTATGATGGAATATTTTTGAAATATGAAATATGTAAATGTTGTTTCATACGTGATTGGATGGTGTTTGAAAGATAAAACATAATTAATACTACGATGACAGAGATGTTGGTGTGATATGTGTGTAAACAATAGTTATATAGAAGAGGAAGGGAGAATTCGTGGCAAAAAAAATTGGAGAGAGAGAAAACTGGGAATTTGTGAAAGAAAATGAGAGAGAAGTGGGAAATTAAAAGAAGTGGAAAAAATTCTTTTTGAAAGACCATTTTCAAAGATACATACATAGAATAATTGGAAATTTATTTGAGAAAAGCGAAAATAAGATTGAAATGACCTTCTAATAGCAGGTTAAGTTTTTTTTTTGATTAACCATTATTGATGTCGGGTGCAACAGGGAGGACTTGTTCTTGAATCTGCTTATATGGTGCAACTACTGACCTGTGAACAAAAGAACATTTTCACTGCACTGTTGTTGTTTCTGTACATTAGCTTTTAAACCCGACACTGCTTAATTGGAAGGATTGTAGTTTGAGGGGCTCGGAACAGGCTGTTTCTTGTGTCCTCAACTAATGAATGCTTGAAGACACCGATAAGGCTCCATCTTACCAAAGAACTACGTTTGAAATTCGAATCTTGAAATAGATTTTGGATTCTCTTGTACGTATATTGCAAAGCCTATGCTTGTTCCACGTTAGGGTGAGGGGGTGAGGGGAGAAAGCTTGGGTGATTTGAGTTGGGATGAAAATTCTGTTTAGTTTATAAGACGTGGGTGGGTAAAAAAATTATAAATATATATATTTATATATTAAATATGTAATAATAATTAAATAATATGATAATATATAAGTTTATAAGGTAATAAAAATTTTATGCAATTAAAAAAATTTTAAGAATATATATTGATTTGATTGTAAATAGATATAATGATTGAAAATATAATCAGTTAATTATAAAAAGTAATAAAGGGAGAAATTTAAATTTGAATAAAATTTGTTAAGGATGAATATTGTGTAATTTGGAACCAAACATAGCCCAAAGTTTCTTTTACTGATCATTTATCTTTGCAACAATCTTGCCAGAGAGTGGAAAAACATTTCAACCCTCCACAATCTGTTCCTGTTTTTCTTAGTATGTTTTTAGGTATCCTTTTATTAAAACTTGCAAAAAAAAAATAAAAAAGGAAGGAATGAAATTTAAAATAATAGTGATTGTCATCGAAGCGTGGGTTTCTGTTTTGCAATAATAAAAGCAAATAAAGCCGACAAACTCCACCCACTTGTAAACGAACGTAGCCATGGTTCAGTTTCGAAGAAGGGTCAATTCTTGTGACACAACAAACAAAATTGTTTGAATGTCTGTGTCGCGAGGACGGTGTTTGTAGGTCGTTGCTCACGTGGCTTGTTTTGAATGTTTAGAGTGGAAACTACCTAATTTTTTTTTTTTAATGATTAAAAAAAAATGGATAGGTTAGGCTCTTGGCCTGTGTCCAAACTTCACGCGTGAGATGTACACTTCCAACTGTGAGCAAGTCATTGATACATAGCATCTAATTTCTTAGGAAGCTTCTTATGCATGATCTTGTCATAGTCCGATGATTCGTGTCCTTACGCCGCAAATGGCGCCTTTTGTCCGCGGACAGGAAATTTTAAATGTAGTGTTCTGAATACGTCGTTTTATTCAAACGAACGCCCCGTCGAAGTTGAAAGCTACACACAAACAAAACAAACCCATCCAATGGCATATCCTGTCATCAAGCGGTGCGGATTTTTTCCAAACCCACTAAATCTTTGAGGGGGCCCTTGTTTCCACCCTTTTTTCTACCTTCTGTCCACTGATCATCACTAGCATTGACTCGAAGAAGACTTGCATCCTTCATTATTATTATTATTATTAGGGCTTTGCCACTGCTTTTTGTATTCTGTCACCTGTAATTGGAAAAGCCGGAGAAAGGCCGAAGTAGGAAGAAAGAAGGAGACTGCTTGAGTAGACTTTGTGAGTCAACGGTTTATAGATTGTTTACACGCAAGTCTTCTCTTAGTGTCTCTACTCTATATATGGAAGCAGTTTGTGATGCTTTTTGAACATGACCACGAAGATGGATTCTCTGAGCAATCCCATATTAGTTCCAGCTTTGGTTGGGATTATAGCAGTCGCCATGATTGGGGTTGTGGTGAGACTGTCGTCAGCAAAGAAGGAGAAGAAGAAGTACCATCCAGTTGGGGGCACAATATTCCATCTGCTGCTTAATTTCCGTCAGATCTACGACTACCTCACTGATCTGACTCGCAAGAACACAACTTTCAGAATTCTGTATCCGGACAACGTAGAGATTTTCACTTCGGATCCTGCAAATGTTGAGTACTTCCTCAAAACAAATTTTGCGAACTATGGCAAGGTAGGCATCCTTCTGCCTCCTCTTGATTAATACCTGGAAGATGTACAGAATCTTGTCTTTAGGCTCAGAGATAATGTTTATGTACTTTATTAACTGATGAGCCCAAGTTATGATCAAGATGCAGCTGCTATAGAAAAAGGGTCCAATCAAGCTGATAGCTGATCTCTGGTTGCTACAGTTTGAGGAGCTTGTATGGGTAAACATTTTAGTAAAAATTTGTGGGAAACTTATAATCTCTTGAAAAATAGGTTAGCTTATAAGTTACTTTATTTTTAATATTAAAAATAATATAAATATTTTTAAATTACATTTTATTAATAATATTTAATATATTTTATTATTATTGCAATAAAAAAATTACAATTAATTATTTCATATGATGATATTGTTTATAACCAATCACTTCATTAGTTCATTTTTGAAGTAATCTAAGGTACGAAAAATAAGCCTAGCCAAAATCCCTCTTAGTCTAACACCTCCAGCTCTCACGGCTAAACTAGATCTTAACTCCTATATTCATAGTGACAGAAAATTGAATTTTGTAGGGGTCATTCCACCATGACATCTTGGAAGGTCTTCTAGGGGATGGGATCTTTACTGTCGACGGCGAAAAGTGGAGGCATCAAAGAAAAATGTCAAGCTACGGATTCTCCACCAGAAATCTGAGGGAATTTAGCAGTGGTGTCTTCAGGACCAATGCAGCTAAACTTGCTCATATAATATCTGTTGCTGTGACCTCAAACCAGATTATAGAAATTCAAGTAGTTACCTTTTGCTGACACAGTTTTCCCATTCTCATATCAATCCATTTGTAGAAAAGAAAAGCTAACCAGAAAATGATCACTGCTTTCACCTGTTCATCCGTTTGTCCATTTTGCAGGATTTGTTCATGAAATCTGCACTGGACTCGGTTTTCAAGGTTGTGCTCGGCGTTGATCTAGACAGCATGAGTGGGACGGATGAAGGCGCCCAATTTTCCAAGGCATTTGATGAAGCAAGTGAAATGACAGTTTACCGGTACGTGGATATTTCCTGGCCAATCAAGAAGTTTCTTAACATTGGATCAGAGGCCACATTGAAGAAGTGTGTGAAAGTAGTAGATGGATTTGTTTACAAAGTCATTGAAAGCAAGATCGAACAGATTAGCAAACCCAAGGAAGAGCTACCGGTGAGTTATTGAATTAGTCATCTTTTCTTTTCTTTGGTTAGATGGTGTTCTCATTTCATATTGTTTGCTGTTCGTGAATGACACAGGTGAGTAAAGGAGATGTTCTGTCAAGGTTTCTGGAAATGAATGAAACAGATCACAAATACCTTAAGGACATAATACTAAGTTTTATAATTGCTGGGAAGGACACAACAGCTAGCACTCTGTCCTGGTTTTTCTACATGATGTGCAAACACCCTCTCATACAAGAAAAGATTGTACAAGAAGTGCGCAAGGCAGCAAATCTCAAAGAAAATTCAAGCATTGAGGAGATAGCAAAGAGTATTACTGAAGAAGCATTGGATAAAATGCAGCTTCTTCATGCAGCTCTGACAGAAACTCTCAGATTATATCCAGCAGTTCCTGCGGTGATGAGCACTTTTTATGAAATTTTAATGGACATTACGCATTATAAGTACACACTCGTGCACAACATTTTAGTGAAAAAAGAAGACAGGTTGACAGATCTTTTGTCGCATTACTTTCATTTTTATTCATTATTTCCCTTGTACCAGGATGGGAAGATGTGTTTTTCAGATGACACTTTCCCCGATGGATTTAGTGTGAAGAAAGGGCATTTGGTGTCGTATGTACCTTACTCCATGGGCAGGATGAAGTCCTTGTGGGGTGAAGATGCAGAGGAGTTTTGTCCAGAGAGATGGCTCGATGAAAATGGAGTCTTCCAGCAAGAAAGCTCGTTTAAGTTCACCGCCTTTCAAGTAACATACCTTTTTTTCTTCTCCACTCCTAAATTCATGCTATATAACATCAGCAAGAGTAAAAGATGTTTTCCCTAATGAAATTGGAACAACAGAAAAAGTTAAGCATTGTCAACCTTATCATGAGTAAGCTGGCATTCATCCAGCCCTTTTTTATCTAACTAATTGTCTAGACTGAATAACTGGCTCTAGGAATCCTTATGTGAAGCTAAGTTGTGCTATGCAGGCAGGACCAAGAATCTGTCTAGGAAAAGAGTTCGCTTACAGACAGATGAAAGTCTTTGCATCTGTCTTGCTAAGTGCCTTCTCCTTTAAGTTGGCTGATGAGCGGAAACCTGTGAATTACCGAACCATGCTAACGCTGCAGATCAATGGGGGCCTCCAACTTCGTGCCAATCTCAGGATCAAGCACTGAAACACAACAGAGCACACTCCCATTTTCCAAGTTAGCTTCCTACCTACCTCTTCTTCGCGAGGGTGTTGCTTCTTTCTACCTCTCTGTGAGTGAACCGTTCTACTTGAAAGGTGAATAATGGAAAAATGGTGCTCTTGTATATGCATAAAAATTTGAAATTTAGCTGTTTTTATGTTTGGAATTGAGTGGCTTTGATGTTCAAGAAAAATCCATCTTTAAAATAGCATGGATGTGCTAGAAAGTGAATGCTTTTGCCTGATAAAAACACCCCTTTATGGTTATTCTACAGAAACCTTGTCTTTCCTGTTCACATTTCTGTTGAAGTATGAGATGCAACACAAAATGAAGAGTTATCCTTATTGGTTTAATGATTAAGAGTGAAGAAAAATTTGTTCCTAAATTTGTTCTTTGGAAATTTTTGTTGAGAAATTCTGTGACGACAGAATCTTGGTATTTAGTGTGGATGAATGTATGACAATAATTCAAGACAAATTGTAATAGACTAACTGTCACTACAACAAAATTTACATAAAATATAATTATATATACAAATTACAAAAAAAGATTCACCCTATCTCAAGAGGATTATAATTCTTTCAAATAACAAAAAAACATTAACTTTCTTCAAAACACTTAAAGGATAATCAATTCTCTGTAGAATATATCTAGAGAAATCACGCACTTACTTTTACTCTCAACATTCTCTTCTAACTTTCTTCTAAAGCTTGACTATAGCAAATGACCAAACTCTTTGTTCATAACCATTCTATATAGAAAGACGGTGGAGATTAATGCAATCTATTGGCCATAATTAATTAATACTTACAACTTTGTTAACTAGATTCACTTCCCAACCAACTATAAGTAAATGGGCTTATGGACTTTAAAATGGATTTGGACTTCTTCAAGTGGGTTAGAACAACGTTGAATTTATCATTATTATAAACAAAATTTTCCAACTATCTAGTAATGAACTGAATAACAACAAGGCTTGAACTTCATTATCTAAATTTTGTTTCAAGGCAGTATAATCATTTATCAATCGTTGAAACTCATTTAGATTTTCAATTATGCTAAACCCTGTAGTATATTGTAGATGGGTAATTCTTTTAAGAAGGAAAGCTTTGTTTAGGCCATGTTTTCTTTTATACATGGTCTCCAATTTCTTCCATGGAACATTAGCTTGTGTTTCTTTACATACATGATTGAAAATACTTTAGTCAATCCACATTCGGATCAAACCTACTGTCCTTTTTTGCATTTTCTCCACTTAACTTCAAACTTACCTTCAAGTTTGATAGCATCTCCAAAAACCAAATCCTACAAGTCTTAAATAATTTGGTGGTCTCCCATTCGGGGTTTCCAAATCACATGGTTGGTGGGAGTTAATTTAATTATAGTGCTAGAAGTCTCTTCTATCTACATTGACACACCTATTGAGCTTTGGGTGAAATCCAATGAAGTTGAAGAAAATCATTCATAAGCCTATGTATAAGTATGCATATAAATAGACTTGACTTCTATTAATCCAAAATCTTAAAGTTATAGGTAATTGGTCTTTCTTCTACTTATATATAAATTATTTTTTCTATCTTCTTCTAATGTGGGATTACCTTTATTTTTTTCTGTTTCAAACTCATACTTATTTTTTCAACAATCTTCTCCTTAAGTATAAGTTTTCTTGACATTGGGCCTTTGATCTCTCTGTTTTTTTTTTTTTTTTACCTTTCATACCAAAGTTGAACTTTTAAGTAAATAGGTTGTTCTCTTTTTAGCTAGACCTATTTTTTTTTGGGCCCTACAAGCTTTGTTCTTATTGGGCTCCCCCTTAACTAGATGGTTTCACCAACAATGTTTCCAATTTTTCCTATCAATTCTGTAAGTCTTCAATGGGATATGGGCCATTCATAGGATCAAACCAAGTGTCACCCCTTACTTTGTGGGCCTTAAATTGGATCAACCAAGTGTCACATATCACTCTGTGAGCCTTCAAAAAGATCAACAACATTACCCATCACTTTTATGGGCCTTCTATGAATCTAAATCTTTCTTTCATCCTACTTGAAGAAGCCCAAGTCCAAGCTCATTTAAAAGCCTATAAGCCCATTTACTTGTAGGTGATTGGTAAATGAATTTGGTCAATAAAGTAGTTCAAATTTATAGAGTAGGTGTGTATGTAGGTGGAGGTAGGTTTTGATTAATTATGACCATTAGATTGAATTGATCTCCACAATTCATTTCTATATAGAATGGTTGTTGATAGGGGCTTGGTCATTTGCTATAATCAAGTTTAAAAAGAAAGCTAGAAGTAAATATTGAAAGTAAAAGTGAGTGTGTGATTCTTCTAAAGATATTTTAGACAAAATTGATTACCCTTCAAGTGTTTTGGAGAGAATTCATGTTTCTTAGTTATTTGGGAGACAAGGTGAGTCTTTTCTTGTAATTTGAGTTGTATAAATATATTTTGTACAAATGTTGTTGTGAAAATCTAGTTATTGTAATTTTTCTTGAATTATTGCAATATATCCATCCACACTAAATACCAAAATCTTACGCCACAAAATTTTTCAACAAATGATATCAGAACCGACGGTTTAGCTTGGGATAAAATGAAAATGGTATTTGGATAAACTCATGAAAGAAAGACTTAAATTCATAGATGACCCATAAAAGTGGTGCGTAATGTTGTTGATACTATAGAAGAATGAAATCTCGTGGAAGGCCCACAGAGTGATGGGTTACACTTGGTTGATCCTATAGAAAATTCAATTCCTATGGAAGACTTATGAATTGAGTATGAAAAATACTTTGTTTAATCCCATGGAAAGTTTAAATCCTATGAATGATCTACAGAGTTGATGGATAGAATTTGAAGCACTTGTGGTGAAACTGTCTGGTTAAACAAGAGTCCAATAAGAATAAGCTCATAGAGTCCATGACAAAAAGATAAGACCAAAAAAGAACAAGGCCTAAATGCTTGAAAGCCCAGTGTGTGTATGAAAAGAATCAAAAAATGGATCGAGGGCTCAATTTAAAGAAACTCATATTTAAGAGGAAGATTGTTATGAAAATAAGTATGAGTTTAAAATATAAAGGAATAAATGTTGTCCCACGTTGAAAGAAGATAGACAAAATAACTTGTATATAAGTGGATATATTATCTATTACCTATAACCTTAAGGTTTTGGGTTAATGTATGATTTCAAGTCTACTTATATACATATCTATGTATAAGTCATTGGATGGTCTTCTTCAATTTTATTGGGTTTCGCCCTAAACCCAATAGATATTGTTTATGGATGAAACTATCAATTTGGTTAGGCGCTGTATCGGGCCTAAAAATCTAATAAGAGCATGTAGTTAGGCTTACTCGCAATCCTAATAGTTCTGAAAAATTACCAAAAGAACAATTTTTGTCAAAAAGAGAAAAAGAAAAACCAATGGCTACTTCAAGCTTCTATAAACTTATAATTGTTGCCCCAAACAATGGTTAAAAGTTCTTTGTGCTCGATACTTCTAAACATGTGAAAGGATTATCAAAGACCTACACTAAAGTATTCATGTTCATTTACAAATGTCAGCAGAATAGAGTGAAATATAGAAAGATAAAAATAATGAGAGGAAACAATTTCCCTACTCTTAGAATATGTTAAATTTGAATGATTAATTTAGATAAATTTTATCATGTCAAGTTTGGTGTAAAGTAACTAAAATAAAGAATAAGTAATCCCATATATCAATTGTGATTAAATAATTATTTAGGATAATTTTAATGAGCTTTAATCTCATCTTTAAAAGTGAATATACTATTATCGGTCTTGGTAGGACTAAGGAGGGAACTGCTTTTGTAGAAATTTCACTATGTTTGGTCGAAGGATTTTGGGAAGAACAAGAAAAGAAAATGGAAGAGAAAACAATTTTAGTTATTTGGATGATAAGAAAAATGAACAAAAGCTAGTTAAAATGTAATTTAAGAAAAAGAAAATAATTTTTCTCATAAAATGGTGAGGAAAATTTAAAGAAAACAATTTTAAGCATCTCTCTCCAAAAACTTTTATTATTTTTATTTTTTCAATCTATCCTCAAATTATTTCTCTTAAATAGTCTAAAAAATTATATAATTTAAGGTTTTTATCTTATTTTTCTCTATTTTTGATTAGTTTTATTTTCCTCATCAAGACCATCCTACCAAATAACTTATAGAATTTTGAATTTCTTTAATTATGTTTTCCTTTCCCCTGATACTTTCTATCCTTTTCTAAAATCTTAGAACCAAGCATAGGGTAAGGGCCATCTCACTGCACAATCATAATCATGCAAAGTCAGCTGAATCATCGTGGTTAAATTCAGCACAATTAAGAGGGTGTTTGGCTAAACATATTTTTAAAAACTTTTAAGAATATATAATTCTTAAGATATTTTTAAAACTTATAAGTTCACAGATCTTATTTGACAAATAATTTAAAAAGTATTTAGTAACGTGATCTTATAAAATTTTGTTGAAATTTATAATTATAGTTTATTATATTTTTGGATACAATAGTAATAAAAAAATCTTGAATACTATTAACAAAATATAATTTAAGAATATTTATATTATTTTTAATATATAAAATATAGTAGCTTATAAGATATTTAAAAATAAATTGAGAATAAGTAATTTATTTTTAAAGAATTTATATATTCTAAAAATAAGACGTTTAGAGTTAATAAACTGTACGATCACACCATCACCTTTGTTAACATTGGGCTATATTGATTTATTTGTTCTTCAACAGCATCCAAATTATACTTCAACTAGGGGGCCTTCCATCACCATGGAAAGATGCCTAAAAATTTATGTACACTAAATTAACAAATGAATAATAAAGTACGTGAATATTCAAATTTCTTGTATTGTCAAAGTAACAAGCACAAACATATTCAAACTGTCTTACGCACCTGTGGCCCATTAAGATCCCAACACAGGCCTACTTGATCAGAATTCAGGTCCGAGCCATGACCCTAGACATTAAAAGTTGTCGGTATAAAATATTAATTTTTAACCAAATAAACAACTAGGCGTGCTACTGTGTATTGTCCGCCATCACAATTTTTATTTCCAACCTCCTCATTGGGATTTTCACCTTCTGAAAATAGCAATAAAATAAGAATTATGCTATTCATATGATAATAAATAATAACATATTCGTATCAAAATAAAAAAATTGTGTACTTATGAAATCATTAATAACATTTTGATTGAGAATCAGCAAAATTATGTGAACCATTCGTTCTAAGATTCATCGACATAATCTGAAAATTATACATACCAAAAGATTATTAGATTTCGTAAATGGAAAATTTAGAGCTGATTAACAAACAATGGGTTTCATCTGTTGCAAACCAAAATGTGTTAAACAAGGTTCGGGTTTCGTTTGGAAGCAACGGATGACAAAGTGGGGGCTCCAAATCTATCTTCTTCCTCACCATTCTGACCTACACAAAGCAACATTAACTCACGCAAATTGAAAACCAAGCTGGCACGAACTGTCAGCACTGTGTACGTATATTTATTTATTCTATCATCAGTTCAATAAATCAAAGAGAGTCATCCAAGTACTCGGGATACAGGTCTCGAGACATGGTTTTCATCTGCTGTAGATAAAAAGAATATTGCAATAAGATAAAGAGGAACACTAGAGAAATGAAGAAAAAAATAAATGAATATTCTGTTTATCTTAAAACGTTTGGTATTCAGTCAAGAAAAAAATGACCGTACGATAGCATGCTGGACAAGAAAAGCATGAAAATCGATCACTGAGAAAAATGTTGAAGACAATAATGGATGGCACAAGCATAAGCCAGAAAAATCAAAGTGTTGGGCAGCTATAATGCAAAACTTGTTTGGTAACAAACACACAAAAACTTACTGAGTAACAAGATTAGCTCCCAACGGTTATGCAATTTCCATGCAGAGATATTACTGTTAAAAAAAAAAAAAGGCCTTCCATTTCCATGCAGTCTTGAAGGCCTTGTCTTTGTGGCCTTCAATGTCCGTGCAGTCATCTGGTGCAACGGAAGATGGAGAGTCATGTGGAGAGAAGGAAACGGGACACAGCAGAAGCTGAAGAGCCAAGTCCATAGAAGTAACTGCATTAAAGGTTTGTGGGCCAGCAACCATGGTTAATTAATTGGAATTAATTAAAATTTGTGGAAAAACAAGGTCTGGATTCAAATCCCAATACGCGTCGAAATCTTCCACGCCCAGTGCATATGACCGGGTGCGAGGTCGTGAGAACCCTAACAAACGTAGCCATGGAAAAATTGCTTGTAATAAATTCTGATCACAGTTACGCACCTAACAAAGACAAAATGCAATAAATGTCATCAAGCAAAGCTGTCATTCAACACTTTTAAATTTCACAAGTGAAAATTAAACCACACGGAATGATTCATAAACACCGTCAAGTTCTTGTGTGAGTATACATAATTAAATTAAATTAGTTTATTTAAAAACCATTTGTTGAATGAGGATGGCCTTATCGAATTCTATTTGGGCAATAACTCAGAGTTTGATAAATACATAAATTCGACCCAGTTCATTTTTTAGGAACTCAGACTCAAATTTAAATTTGACCCAAGTAATACTGTTGAGTTTGAAAAAACTTCCAAAATTAGAGTTTGAGTTTGATTATACTAAAAATATTTTACTATCTCTTTGAACTTGAGTCGAACACTTTGATTTATTAACACATGGTCTAATTTATGCCAATTTGTAAAAAAAAAATACTCTAAACACTTTTATGATCGAATTAGAGTGTTTTAATATTGGATATTGGTATATAATTAACTGCATATCTTTTTCTTTTTGTTTGAATAAATATTTGGAGAGATTCCTAATTAAAATGAATTTTGTGATTACTTCCACTATCAGTTTGGGTAGTACCTCTTGAAAATACTTTGAGACAATTCTTGATGAAAATGTGTTACAATAAGTGAGAAATAATAGCTAGCTTTGCTTATTTGGCTTTTAAATTAACTTAATGGCGTTTTTTTGGCCAAAAAAAAAAAAATTATTAAGTGTAGGTTTTGAAACTAAGCATATTATGTAATAATGTTTGAAATAAACTTTTAAACCACCAAAAAGAAACAAGATTTGAAACATTTTTATTTATTGCAGTCAAATAAGTTAATCTTGAATAAAAAGGACAATTTCTTAAATTATATTGGTACTAATTTCACAAGAAATAAAAAAAACCATATAATTTATCTATTTTCACTATTTTGGGTTATTTTCATTTGTGTTTATGAATTTAAACAACACAGAAAAAAATTATGCGTGCAGGAATAAATTATTTGAAGTATATATGAAAATAGTTATATTTTGATCTTTATCATTCAATACTCGTAGGCGTAGCATTACGATTTATGAAATTTTGACGTGCCATATCTCCCACTGTATTTATGATATAAAATAATCATGCTTTAGGAAACTATTGTGATTTTTTTTTTATAAAAAATGTGTCAATATAAACACAATTTTTTTCTGAGAAAATGAAGACACGCAGGGAAAACGAATCCAAACAAGGCCCAACTTGTCCAAACATGGAGATGTGCGTATCTACCAAGTTGCATTTAATGTGCTTTGATTGCCCATACTTCGTTTCCATACATTCTTTACCTCGTTAAGGCAACGAATAATATATATTGGAGCCAACAAGTTGGTCTCCCTCGAAGTAAAGCAATTTCCTTTAGCAAAATAATATTTTATCCATGGCCAAACCGGGTAGACCAACCAACTTGGTAACTACAGGACATTCATTGATTGATCCTTGATTAATGGCACCAAAAAAGGCTGAACAATACTCATTATTGCTGTTTGACTTGACACCGTTCGTGCATGCATCAAGCGTTTAACAATGCGTTCAAAATGACGTATTAAATGTGGGGTGAGAAGAGAAGAAAATGCAAACGAAATAGGTTGACAAGGACAATTCTATCTAACTTTCTAGAGAATGATGGAATTAACACTAGCCTCTCAACTGGAAAGCTCTCACCAATCAACAACCCTTGATTTTTTGCATGTACCTTGTGATGTGTGTGTCACAAATTCATAGCCCCACACATTTATGACATGCAACAGCACACAAACTACCACCAAGTGGCGTAAGAAAACTCACTAGCATTGTGGCTTCATAACCCTTTCTGCATCCCTTAAATTCCGATCTTCATAATTGACACTTCCCACTCAGAAACTACAATCCCACAAAGCACATGGCCAGGAGCAGCAACACAGCAATCTCCCACAGGCCTTTCTTAGCCCAAATGAGCTCCTTTTTCACAGAGCTCATGAAGCTGTCAATTCTTGTGTTCTTTTTCTCTTTGCAAGCTGTGTTATTACTGCAACGAAGGGAGCCCATTTACCACTTCCTGGCTGCCTCATGTTTCCTTCTTTTAGCCATTGCAAACCACTACCTTTCAAGGCCTTCGCCAGTGTACCTTCTTGACTTTTCCTGCCTCAAGCCCCCAAACTTCTGCAGGGTTCCCCTCTCAACCTACCTTGAACATGCCCAAATGTTTGATTTCTTGGACAAAGACAGTGTGGCCTTCATGTCCAAGGTCCTCACACATTCTGGTCAGGGTGAACAAACCTATCTCCCACCTGCCTTACACTGCATCCCACCAAAATCAACCCACCAAGAAGCCATCAAAGAAGTCCACATGGCCCTCTTCCCTGTCCTAGAAGACCTTCTGTCCAAAACCAAGACTTCCCCACAAGAAATAGACATCCTTATAGTCAACTGCAGTGGGTTTTGCCCATCCCCATCACTCTCCTCCATCATAGTCAACGAATACTCCATGAGAGAAGACGTAAAGAGCTTCACCATCAGTGGGATGGGGTGCAGTGCTAGTGCACTGGCCATCGATATGGCTCAGAACATACTCAAAACACACAAGAACTCCAATGCTGTGATCCTCAGCACTGAAATATTGTCCACAGGATGGTACCCTGGGAAGGTGCACCCCATGATGGTCCTCAACTGCCTCTTCCGCATGGGAGCTGCAGCAATTCTAGTTTCCAACAAAAAAGAAGCAAGGAAGACAGCAAAATATAGGCTGCTTTTTACTCAGAGGACCCAAAGAGCATTTGATGACAGGGGATATTACTCAGCCATTAGGGAAGAGGATTCTGATGGACTCACCGGCTTTAAATTCAGTCGAGACGTAGTGCAGGTCATCCCAGAATATTTCTCCAACTAAGTTTTTTAAAAAATTCATTTTTTATTTTTGACTTCGGTTCTCTGTGACAAACCTATAACTTTATTTTTATTTTTTAATATCTTATCATATTTTCACTTATTTTTTCTTAAATTATATAAGTTATGTTTATTTTTAAATTTTAGTATGTATTTTTAAATATTTTTATTTTGATAATTAAATAAAAATAAAAAATAAAATTTTAAATTTATAATAATTAAGTGTCAAGATTTGAAAACAAAAATTGTTGTCTATATAAAAATTACGATGGTAGGGCATGTTCGTTTCAAATTGTTGTATCCCTATAGTTGACGTTTTTAATTTTAAAAAATTTTATATTATTCTTTTATGTTTGTTATACATAAAAATATTTTATTACGATGGTGGGGTATGTTTGTTTTCAAATACACACTACCATTATTAAACTTTTTAATTTCTTTTATCACTTATTCTTATATCATTGATAAAAAATTCCCTTAAAAACACATATTCAAAAATTAAAACAAACATAGCCATATTTTTTATCTTTAAAAATCTAAATCAGAACAGTAAATATTAAAATAGAAACGATTAATATTTATTTATAAATCATACAATTAAACTTTATAAAATTAAATGTAAATTTATCAATTTCATACACACACACATACATATATAATATGTATGTATACGGTAAATTTGATTTAATTACTCAAACTAATACATGGAATAACACAAACTTGATGCACATTCAGTTCCATCCTGTTCGTTTGGATAAATACCACACACCCTTCCTGAATGTTGCATGTTGCCATTTCTTGCAGCTCGCCGTAGAAACCCTCCAATCGAACATCACCATACTCGGCATGAAACTTCTGCCATACACAGAAATGATCCTCTACGCTTTGTCTATCGTCAAGAAGACGTACTGGGACAATTCCTCTGAAGTATACGTCCCCAACTTCAAGAGGGCGGTGCAGCACTTCTGCCTGCCGACCTCCAGGAAGCCCATGATCCGTCAGATCGGAAGGGGCTTAAAGCTCGGAGAGCGGGACTTGGAGCCCGCACTGATGACTCTGCACAGGTTCGGGAATCAATCTTCCTCGTCGCTGTGGTACGAGCTGGGTTACATGGAGGCCAAGGAGAGAGTGAAGAAGGGCGACAGGGTGTGGCAGCTGGGCGTTGGGAGTGGTCTCAAGTGCTGTAGCCTGGTGTGGGAGTGCGTAAGGCCCATCGCAGGGGAGGCGCAAAGCGGAGTCTGGGCCGATAGCGTCGAGAGGTATCCTGTGATGTGTGCTGACGACAAGTAAGGACACGTTTAATTTGACGTGTGGAATTAATTATCCCCCATTTTAATTAATTTATATTATATTTGACATTAATTCTAGCCTTTATCTATCAAGAATGTGTGATTATATTTAATAAAATTATTTATGCAATATAATTATTCAAAGTGACCGTAGCTTTAGGGAATTAGGTTTGGGGGATGGGATGTGAACCAGAGTTTGAATGATTTCACTTCTTTGAATTTGATCTTGTCTAAAAGAATGCACTCTGTTTGGAATGTTAGTTTTGCAATTATGACTACTTAAAATACACGTTAAATTATTATATAATTTAAATTTTATCTATTTTTTATTTTATTTTCACATAATTTTGGCAATAAAACACTGAATAATATAAATCTAAATTTAAAAACAAACATAGTCAACTTTTACCTTTTAATATTTTTTTTTAAATTTAAATTTAAAATTTTGTTCACTTATATATATATATAACTAATTATTTTTAACTATTATATTTATTTACAGTTAAATTAAAACTTATATATATTATACATATATTCAAATGTATTTTTATTTATATCATATAAATTAATCATTATCTCTATATACCACCATATTATTTAATAACTGTTATATTTTATATATATATATATATATATTCAAACAAATTATTTTGATCATCCTATTAACAACTTATTTCAACATACTACTTATCCCAATCCTACTCCCCTCCAATCATAGTGTGTGAATAAATGATGTTTACGTTGTCTTCACCATTATGTGGGGGACTGGACATAATTCTTTAACATCATTGTTTGTGGCTAATGCTTTGAAGAATGATTGAAAAACTAAAACTAGTGTTTGTTGCGATATGCCCAAATGTATATACATAAGTTTAAATACTTTTTAATATTGTTTTATAAAAATAATGTTTGTTTTTTTTGTTATTTTATTGTATCACTGGTTTCCCAAGTTAGAGAAACAGGGCCTTCAAATTGAGAAAAAAGTAGAACAATAAAATGGGAATATGGAGTGAAGATACGAGAAATGTGTCGGTAAAGATAGGAGAAAATGAAGAAGAGAGGAAAGATTAGAAACAGGTGGAGAAAAAAAGTACCTTGTTACTCAAGATTACTGTTTGGCTATTTTAGCAACTTCAAATTTTGTATTGAACAAGGATATAATTTAAAAAGGCATATTTTGACAACAAAAAGAGCCCTAAGCCTTAGTGACTAAATTTTTAACAGATTAATTGGTCAATTGGGCTGGAGTGTATTTTATATCCAGGCTCATGAAGAGAACCCACCATCGCCCATGCTAGTTGTGTTAAAAACTAATTACAATTGTTTGTTTGGTAGGTTATAATTTTTGAGGGTGAAAGTGGCCTATGCTTTTGTGTGAAGGGTTATGAACAGAGTAAAAATGATAGGGCTTTGTTTGAACTTTATTTTCAATTTGTTCACTTTCCAACAAATTTAATACTGCCAAACACATTATTTAATAAAATTTTCATTAAAATTCAAATTTAAAATTTATTTTTCATACGTGTATTACTAACTAATCATTTTTTAATCATTATATTTATGTTGTAGTCAAATTGATATCATATATACTCACATTTATATTTATTTATACAGTAAAAATTAATCATCATCTCTATATGATGCTATATCATCAAATCATTCTCATGTATTTTGTTTATTTGTTCAAATAAATTAAAATTTTTATCACATCAAATCTTCCAATCAATCATTCAACTTAATCCATTTCAAATTCTATCTAATATTATTTCTAACAGAAACCACTCTCTTGAGTGATTATTTTAGTATTTTTTTTTTATACAAATACAAAATGACATGATAATTAAATTACGTGATATTACATAAAAATGAAGATTAACTTTTAAAATCTATGTAAACACGATTTGATCGTGGATAAATAACAAATTAGTTTAGTTTTGAATACATGTTTATTTTTAAAAGGAAGAAAGTTTACTTTCACAGTGTTTTTTGTTGGATATGAGTCTTAATTTAGCTTCGTAACAGGCATGGACAACCTTCACAATAAATACAATTTATTAGATTTAAGGACTTTGCCAGAACCCGAAGCTGTTAGATGTCCTCTTTACTTAAAAAGTGATTAAAAGGACAAACTTTTGTGTCAATTTCAAGTAATTCTAATTAATCACGCACCAATCAAAATTAATTATTTTTTACGACTATGATTAATATGACAATGAAGCTCCATTCCCGCAAGTAATTAACTCGCCATTCTATTATTTGCTCTCTCACTTGAGACTGACATCTGATCCTAAAATTTAAGCAACGTCTATTCTATTAGTTGGTATATGTTTATGAAAGAGATGAAACCACGGCCACAGATACCAATAAATGCTGCCATTTATTGCCAGTATTTGAATTTTGAAGACACGACAATTTTCATTTCATTGAAATCCGCAGTTTCAAATATATAACTCGCTGAAATAAATTATTTATTTATTTATTTTTCAAATTTTACTCTAGTTTCAAATTTAAACACAAATTTTTATCTCTTAAAAAATTTACATCCGACCAGTACAGAGATGATACTCAAGTTACAATAAATGTTCATAGTGTGGATACATAATTTATTAAATGTTAATAGATTAATTTCGTACATATTTCATATGAATTAATGTACTTAATTTCGTTTATTTCGAAATCACAAATGCATTCGTTTTATTTTTATAATTCAAACCGATCATGGATTTAAATAATTTATGGGTTTAACTGGTGATTTAATTGTGGTGAAATAGTGATGTAATATTCATATTATAGATGTTGATCAATATCCTAAAAATACATAAAATAATAATATTAAAGAAATACTTAGTATTTTTCTATAACTATTAATAGTTAAATAAAATATACTAATACCATAAAGAAACCACAAAAATAGAAATAAAAAAAATACTAATATAGTAAATAAACATATAAAAGGACATAATAAAAATGATACCATATTATAATATTTAATCAAAATCTAATAGAATTTTGTGAAAAGTCTATATTTATTCGATAATCAAAGACCATTTGATTTTTTGAAGAACAACTTGTTTGACTTACGAAATTATCAATATGAAAAACAGATAGAAAATATACTATAATAAAGGAAATGATCAAACTAAAATTGAATTGTGAAGATAAACAATTAAGACATATTCATGAATTTGAATTATTCGGTTCTCACACATCATGATTAGTTAACCAGACTTAGTGATTTAACCCGCAATTTAATCAAATTTTCAAAATAAAACTGTTTTTATTATCATTTCAGTTCTTTAATTTTTACTCTAACCGACTGATCAACTGATAGTTCAATTAGTTCAATCGCGCGGTTCAAATTGGTTATAGAACTTTGTTCTGTAGGAGATGGGACATAAAATATTTATAACTTTCCATATATGGAAAACACTAACACTATTAAATTTTAAAACAATATAACAGCACAAGGAAAATTAATGTCTTATTTTTGAAATTACGTTGGCTTTTTAAATTTAGGTGTGTGGTTTAGGTATTTTTGTATCGAGAAAAATTGTATTGGAAATTGTGTTGAAATAAGAAAGAGAAAAATATAAAATTTAAAAAGTGTAATAATTAAACATAGACTCTAAAATTGTAAAACAAAGATAGGTGTTTGTGTTTTGTATTGTACGTGATTGTCATATGCCAACACACAATACAAGTGCATGTCTTGAATTAAAGAACCCTTGTATTTTTATGATTTAAATATATGATTAAATTACGAATTTAAATAGATACCCAAAGCTGAAAAATATGCATTTAAGAGCAAGGCTTTTGTAAATTTTAAGGAAATACATCCACACACACATAAATGTACATACATACATATATATATATATATATATTAACTACAAAAACTCGTACAAGATTATGTAATTAGCTCTAATTAAGAAATTACTGTATAATGAAATTACTATATAATTCAAGTATCACCTATAGATTACTATAACTAATTATTTTAAATACAAACAATATTTCATCACTCGTGAAGAAAGCAAAGCAAATGCCCCTTACTAAGATAACACTACGGGAAAGTGACTACTGTTTTTTTTAGGAAATGAGTGGTGATATAATCCCACGGAACACGTCGATTGACATTTCACACAGAAAAATTGAAAACCAATATGTCTTGTCTTGGGTTACCAGTAAAAGCAAAAGAAAACCACACAGTAATACTTTCTTTAGCTCTCTGCAAATAATATATGAATATGCATGCAACGGAGGCCACTTATTGGGAAGACATATTAGTAAAACGATAGATCAAATGTCTTGAAATAAAAGTCTTGATGCCAAACTCCTGACACCCACAAACCCTGATGATATCATGTGCTTGTAGAATAAGTCTTGGCTTGATCATGTCGTACATAGTGGCTCCCCAACTCATCATTCTTGACCTCATGATCTCTTTATATTGAAGGTATCTTGTACTCTAATACTTGCACCTTCTTCTACATGGTTCTGACGAGTACTAAGCATCCTTCCACTAGTCAAATGTAGCAATCCAATGTCCTTCCTCGTTTTGGCCTTTCCCTTTTTCGTGAACTTTAGCTTGCTGAAATGGCTGGAACACCTGCAAAATGGTGGCTTTTGCTTCTTCTTTTTCAAGATATCTTGCTATCTCCTTTGTGGCATCTGCCGACAACAGCCAATCCAATGCATAATATCACCTTTTGTGGCATTATTTATCAATGATCGAATCAGTAGCCATCATCAAGAACTGGTCAAGAAGACCATACAGAAGATGGGCATTGTATATTAATCTACAATTACCAGACAGCATTTCATGGTGTTGCTGCTCAGCTGACTGAGGAAGAGCTGGAGAGACTGCCGCAACAAAATAGGGTGACGGCTGTGTTCCCGGAAACAGTAACATACCAAAAATTTCCATGTTTTTTTTCAGTGTAAATGTTTTTAAGAAGCATTTGTGCAAAATAAATTAAGACAAACCAAACACGACCGTAACTCTCTCCGCGCCCACGACGGAGCACTGATACTCTGTCCCTGTCTGTAGTTTCCCACCACAGACCAGATATAAATCATGGCGGTGTATTGGATGGATGCCTGATTATGTCGACGCTCATCGCTATTCGAGAGGTCTCTCTCTCTCTCTCCGGAAAGGGGGCGACTACTCCCCCGCGAAGGAGAAAGCATCAAATCGCGGCGCCTACGGTGGTCGCTTGCCTCTTCTCCACTGCCGCCTCCGGCTGTTGTTCGGCGGCGCCAAGTACAGACTTCTCTTCCTGCTCTGTCTCGAAACTAACGTCTATTTGCTCCAGCACAAAGATGTCCTATTTCATGGGATGGAACCCTCATTATCCGTCTTCGGTCACTTCTCCCTCTAGGTTTGGCATTTTATACGCCTTTTTGTCCGTGAATTATCGATTGGTTCCCGTCTGATTTCTACTTGATATGATTTGAAATTATTCTTTTGCTGCATCAATTGGTGGATTAGGTTATTTATTATGATGAAGATTATGGTGAGGAAATTCTATTAAGTTTAATAATTGCTGGGATTTGTGTTATTATCATTGCCACGTAATATTCATTTTAATTTAAGATTAATGTCGTGAATGCTAAGCAAATGAAGCTAAGTTTGCGTTTCACTTGCCAAAACTTGGAATTAAATGTCTAATATTTGGATTAATGAAGTCATTATTTTATCAAACATGGGGAAGGAAGATTTGCATGACTCTAACCCTTCTTTTTTTCCCTATATTGGATGGGGGAGGGTTGATGTTCAAGCACTCCGGTTGCTAATTTTGAATTTGAGAAGGATGGAAAAGCTGTTTGTGAGGGATTCTGTGTAACGTCACGGTGACACAGATAAGATATAGCAGTCTTCATATTTTTGTTTCTTTTAGATGGTAAAAATTGTACGTGTTTAGGGTAGGAATTCTGTATAACTTCACGGTGACACAGATAAGATATGGCAGGCTTCATATTTTTGTTTGTTTTAGATGGTAAAAATTGTATGTGTTTCTAGCTATGGCATAATGTGTCTCGTAATCTGAACGATTCCTCGACTAATCAGAACTACAGTTCGACAAGCCATGTTACAATGACCAGCCCAGCCCTCATATTCGCTTTGCTCTATTATGTCCAGGGTGGATACACAATTCTTATAAACACTTGGAAGGGAAATTCTCTACTTAAGCAATCTGTTGCCCACTATGCATCCTGCTGAGGGACTGATGCAATACATGTGGTTTGGAGTCAGGTTCAACCACCTTCGTATAAGCTCAGAGATTATCTGAAGAAGATGGTACTGCAGAAGTCACAAGCAGCTCACTAGCCCAACTTTAGGTTTGACCTAAACAAGGAAGATGCCCTAAACAACAGATTCAAGCCAATTGATGATCTTAGAACTGATGCCGTATTTTCAGTGGATGACAATGTAATAGTTCCATGCCGGGCGTTGGATTTTGCATTCACTGTGTGGCAAACTACTTCACTTACAATGGTGGGATTTGCTCCTCATATGCATTGGCTGAACGAAGAGGTTAGCTGCTTGCATCATTTCAGAGCATATAGCACAAGTTTATAGTGTCATGTTCATGTCATGGAATAATACATTCTGCAGTTAGTTTAGTCTTCTCTCTTCTTCTTTTCCCTTTGTTCTAGCACTTTCAAGTATAATTGGTTTTCATAGTCTCTGAGAAATGATATCATATTGAATGCTTAATGGCTTGAACCTTCAAGTGATTATTGGATGTGGTAATGAGATATGCAGAATTTGATAAAGTTGCTAGTTTCTGGTAGCTTTTTGTTATATGATGTGAATCTATGGTACTGAGAAATGTGATGCCAATTGTGGAAGACCGTAAAAGAGGCCATAGGTTTTCAAGATGTCAGGACTATATAGCATTACTCTGACAAAGATAGTCTACATCTCCTTTTTCCTGGTTTTCTATGCTGCTTTCTCTATTACCTTTGGCAAATGAACCTGATGTCGTTACACTGTTTTCCACCAAGCGTAGAATTCTTTCTCAATTTGGTCATAATCATATCATTTCCACCTATATGAGTTGTGCTTTATCTTCATTTCCTCCAACAAATTCCATGTATGTTGAAGAAATTAGATAGCCCTCATTTTGTTCTTTGGTAGATGGATAAATTGCTTTATGTAATTCATTACCATACTTGAGGAACAAATACAAGTGTTTATTACCATGTCTGCCATACATGCCCTCATGAAAGTGGCTAAAGTTTAGAAGCATCTTCAAATTCTTCTCCTTTTATAAAAATTCATGTACTTCTGTCCACAATATCATTTAGTTGTGGTTCCATCTGAATAGACATGTCATATATGTTCTAGATATTAATTCTGTGTTCTATATAGATCAAGTTTTAATTAAGTATTCTGCTAAAATGGCATTCCTGTATTTGTGACTTACTGTGCAACTTAGATCTGTTATTTCATGGCCATACAAGTTTGGTTCATTGTTTCAATGTGTTAGTTAAACTCGTGTGTTTTATGCTGAGTATATTGGCTTTCTTCTGTTCTGGTTTTACACGATAGATTTCTCCTCTTCTTGTAGAAAATGGTGTGGCCCGTTATAGATGTGGAGGATGGTGGTCTGTTTGGTGGATGGGCACTTACAGTATGGTTCTCTCTAAAGCTGCATTCTTTCATAAGTAGTGCTTGGAGTTATACACCTAGAAAATGCCATAACCAATTCAAGATTATGTTAGCAGGGAAAGGTAAAAATAGGCTCAAGCATCTTACTATCTGTTCCATAATTGTAAGATTTCGTATACAGTTGATTCACTAGACTGTTTACATTGTGTATATTTGTTCAGTCAGAAATTGTGAAGACATTGCAATGTCTCTTCTACTTGCTAATGGCATTGGGGCTCCACTGATCTGGGTTAAAGGTACTAATTATAATCTCTAATCTTACCGGTGCAAAAGTGTGTGAATAAATATATTTTTATGTTTGCACACAGGCCTTAATATTCTAAGGCAACACTACTTGTTTCTTGAATTTATTATTTTTAACGATCCTTTCCCTGAACAATGTAACTAGGATTGCTTTGTATGTCGTACTCATACAGAGTGAAAGTGTGAGACACCCTGTTTATTTCTAGAAAGACTCAGAAGATTACGATAAATTATTCTTGTATTCTATATCTTCTATCGGTCGGCCAATGACAAATATTTGATTTTACACGGAAGCACATATAATTTTATTAGAAGTGTGTTCTTAAGGGCAGTTTTTTCTGACTACAAAAAACGTACATGAAAATTTAAAGCCATGAATTATGTTTTAACGATTATGTGCTGGCTGCCTAGAACCTGTATTCCTTGACTTTCGGGGAAGATATACGAGGCCGGTTCATCCGGTGTAAGCGGTCTTAAGGGAATTTAATTTCTTTGTATGGAACAATGCCTTTGGTGTCAGCCAATGTGAAAGCAGTGGGTGCAAAAACATGAATGGTTCTGGTAATTTTGGTCATCAGTTGGTACCAAGTCATTTTCTCTTTGGAACCTCTTTGTCACGTTTTAGTTTGCCAAACTATATGATTGGTATACCTCCCACTCTCCCTCATTCAACGCGGCTGTTGCAGGTCTATTCGAGCTGGAAAATATGAACTAATAGGGATGTGACAATTTGTCATGCACTAAGTGCAGCACCTGCCTTTTGAATATACGCTAGAAACTCAATGGACTTTCCACTCCGAAGGTCTAGAACGGTGTGACTGCAATTCTTTGAATTATTAGATTTACTATGTTCATTTACTCCCCAAGTACATTATTTTTTGATATGCTAAACACTGTACTAAAATTGATATTTTTCACCACTGTTGGCCACCCCTTTGAAGCAAGGGTCTTGGATGGATGGATTGCGTTGAGATTATCACAACAGACCCCGATGCTTTAAAAGTCAATCCAAGTGAAAATGAAGCATAGATTATATCATTTTGTGAAGAGGGGAGACAGGAGCATTGGATGGGTAGCCGTAGCCCCCGAGTGGCGTCAATTCTATTAGTGTTAGGACTGTAGATATTTTATGAGCCGAAGCATGTGGGCCTTTGACCCCATTTTTTTGACCGACTCCAAGCTTAGATCCAACCAGCAAACCCCAGATTTAATTTATTTTGCTTTTATAAAAATTCCCATTGTTTTCTTTCAATTTCTCAGCCTACTGACCCTTTGCAAATACTGTACCTCTTCTTATTCTTCTCCTTTGTCTTATTCTTTTCTGTTTTTCTGCTGTGGGGATCTTAAATTTTTTTGACAAACTTCATGGTAATGTTCAATAGCAATCTGCTTCAAGAAAAGATTATTGGACGGGGTTGGTTGTGATGTTTTCGTCTCAACTGAGAACAGTATTTTTATTTTTTTAAACTTAATTATATTTATTTTTGAATATTGATTGTTAAATAATTTTGTTGGTGTCTAAGCAAATTATTGTATTATGAGGGAGCAAAATAACACCTAATTTCCAAAATTGGAAATCCACTGAATATAACAACAGCTAAACAACCATCATAAACTACAACATCTAAGAGTCATGGATTAGCTTGGCTTTTTGTGTTGAAAACATTGCAAAGTTTGTTTAAGATTTAATAAAGGTGCATCTGACATATTGAGTGCATTAAAAGGTTTTCGAGTATTGCTTGAGACGTCATTAAGATTACAAGAAAATTACCACGGCACAGGAAAAAGAAACGTGGTTGTTAATGATGACCAACCACTTGAATGCGTCAAACTATCAATTTGGACAAAAAAGGGATAACAATTTCAGGGAATTATAAGGATTTATGTAATAACCGTTGGGATAGTTGGGGTTATAAAATTTTAATAGTTTTGCATATGTGTGTGTTGTCAATCTTTTCGTGGTCATGATTGTTCTTCGGGACTTTTTGTACAACCTTGGAGTGAATTTGTTTCCATTTCCCAACAATAAAGATGAAAAGAAAAGAAAAGCTTCCATTCATTAAAAAGTTCTAAGGCATAATGCTAAGACATCTTACTCAATTCAACATTTTTTCCCCTTTTTTGCCCTTTTCATCTTTTCCAACCTTGTTTGTTAAGTTTTCTTCACTACTTTATGTCTTTTATTCCTAGGGCCTTCTCTTTAATGATTCCCCTTTACTATTTTGAACAATCAAAGTAGGAAAATCATGAAAAATTGAAATAATCAAATTGATTGTAAGGCCATTGTGTTTTCTTTCTATTATCTACTTATAAACTTAATTTTCAATATCTATTATGCTCAAAACAACATTTAGAAATTTTTTTTTTTTTAAAAAAAGAGTGGAAATGGAAGCCAAACGTAGGTTAAATAACTAAATAAGAACTGAAATAATGTGCTAATTTCCAGACCTAGAATATTTTTGTTTTGAGGCCAACTATCCCCACTTCACCTACCCAGGAACTGAAAATAGAGCCTCAGGTGTCCACCCGCTATAGAAAAATTGCTGGCCCTTGAAAAGGATCCTATGCCATTTTTGGATGAATCAGTCTTTGGTGTTAATGATCTGGGGTCTGTTTCTATGGGTAGATAAGAACAGGTAATTATTGCTAGAAAAATATATAAAGATTAAGGAACAGATAAAGTTAAACAACCTACCTCTTACCTATCCTCTTTTTATTATAATGGGCATTTTTGGGTCATTATTATTAGCCTGCATTGGTCAATTTAAGTGTTAATTCCACTGACCAAATATTTGTTTTCTTATCTTTTTCTCCTTCCAATGCTATATTCTATTTAGTAGCCCAATAAAATCTTCTGATTCTTCTCCTCTTTTTAATGTCTGTCGCATTAACGTCTTTCACTAGATATAAGGCAAATTGTGACTTGTTTGTTGCGTCTACAGTGCATTTCCTATAGATTTTTGTTTTTTTTGTTTTTACTTATTTTTTATTTTATTGAATGTAATTTGGTAAGAAAACATAGGCAGAAAAAGAATCACATATAAAAATATTTTGGGAAGCACATCTAGGATCTTTATCCAATCTCATTATTGTGTTTTTTATTGTAACTTTTTTAATGATCGTTTTATTAAATCGCATACCTCTTCGTTATCGTGGTCATTTAATGGCCTATTTAAACCCGCACATGAAATCTTGATATTTCGACCCTTTTAGAGAGGAGAAATATTTAGTACAAACATTATAGTGAATTTCAACCAAAAATTATAGTCGTCGGCTCCAAAAATAGGTAACACAGTAATTAAGATAACAATATACACATAACTAAAATGCACAACAATGTTTAGTAAATTTTTATCCGATGCACAAATAGAATCCTCGGATCCCATTTTATTAATGGACATAATAATTTCATTAACAAGCATTTATTGAAGGGAAAAATAAAAGAAAAAAGAAAAGGAAAATGGACAGTCATCACTGACTGGCTCCATCAAATACAGAAATGCAACCCTCAAGCAGAGAGAGATGCAAAATCTGAGACCCCCACAGCAAATCTTCACATTGAAGGTGAGAATCACTCTCTTTATTCGGTCATCCGAGCAATCACTCGTCGCTGTCTCCATTAACGCTGCCTCTTTCTGCGTTCCTTTCGCTCTGTTAAGAGCTGTACTCATTAACGCCACCGTCCCTTGTCCAAATTTACCGTTATGCCGTCTCGCCGCCTCCTTTCTCCGCCGCCGGCGGACCGTCTCCGAACCAGTCTCCTGCTTCCGCCTCTCGCCGGTGGCTTAACTGCGGTGTTCCTTTTTATCTTTCTCCTGATTCTCTGCTTACGCAGAATCAGCAGGAAACGCACCGCGCCGACCGCGGTCGACACCGACTCGAAGAGACCCCCACACCGACTCTCCTACTCCCTCCTCCGCCGCGCCACCTCCAGTTTCTCGCCTTCTCTTCGTCTGGGCCGAGGCGGCTTCGGCTCCGTCTATCGCGGCGAGCTCAAGCCGGGATTCGTCGTGTCGACAGACTCGGTCTTTACCGCCTCTCGAGTTGCTGTCAAGGTTATGGATTCAGGATCTTTGCAAGGCGAGCGTGAGTTTCAGAATGAACTGCTCTTTTCGTCAAAGATTGACTGTAAGTATATTGTTTCTGTTTTGGGGTTTTCATCGAACCCTAGAAAACGCCGGATGCTTTTAATTTACGAGCTTATGGAAAACGGTAGCTTGCAAGATTGTCTGTTTCACAAAAAAAGTGAAGAGTTGAAGAATTGGGATAAAAGGTTCTTGATTGCTCTTAACATAGCCAGAGGGTTGGAATATTTGCATCATTACTGTGATCCGCCAATTATTCATGGTGATATTAAGCCGAGTAATATTTTGTTGGATGAGAGTTTTAATGCTAAAATTGGTGATTTCGGGTTGGCGAGGTTTAAGACGGAGGATGTTAATGTTGTGGAAGGTGTGGTGAAGAAGGAAAGAGCAAATGGGGATGGTGTGGAGGATAATGGGTCTGTGGTGGACACGGAGAGTGCGATCACCACGAGTGGGTTTGAGGAAGTTAATAATGTTCATCATATTGGGGTAATAGATAGGTCACCGGAGAGTGTGGTTGTTGGAATTGAGGCTTCGCCAGAGGCTGTGGTGGGAGTTCAGTTGTCACCAGAAGCCGAGGCAGCTGCTATTGTGTCACCGAGGTTGGTGGCTGCAATGGCTTCCCCATCTGATGGATTAGAGAAGACGAGTGTCTCGGAGGGGAACTTTGATAAGTTGAGTATAGAGAGTGGGGGAGAAAGGAGTGGGTGGAAGAAGAAGAATAAGAGTATTTCCGGGCAAGATTGGTGGTGGAAGCAAGATCCCAGGGTGGAAGGGGAGTCGGGCAGAGTTAAAGATTATGTGATGCAATGGATTGGGAATGAGATCAAGAAGGAGAGACCAAAGAGTGACTGGATTGGTGCTTCGTCGTGCTCTCAAATGGCTGGGAAGGTGGATAAGAAGAAGAAAAGAAGGCAGTTGGATTGGTGGGTATCGCTGGATGATGAAAAAAATGTGAAGAAAAATAAGAGAAGACCTCCGAGGGAATGGTGGAAGGAGGAGTACTGTCAGGAGTTAGAGAGGAAGAAGAAGAAGAAGAAGAAGAAGAAACAAGTGCAAGGATCAATGAGTGATGATTGTTACAGTGAAAATTGGTGGCCGAGGGATGATGAGTGGTATGCTGATAGAAAGAAGAAAAGGAGCAAGAGCCGGAGTGGGAACAGGGGTAGGAAGGGCAGTGTGGAGTGTTGGCTGGATGGCCTCAGTGGCGAGCTTTGGAGGGCACGAAAGAATAGTTGTGATTCTATTAGCGGGGAGATACCAAAGAGTGGTGGTATGAGTAGCACACCAAGTATGAGAGGAACTGTTTGCTACGTTGCACCCGAGTATGGTGGCAGCGGTGATGTATCTGAGAAATGCGATGTCTACAGTTTTGGTGTACTGTTGTTGGTTCTTATTGCAGGGCGCAGACCACTTCAGGTGACAGGGTCACCCATGTCGGAGTTCCAACGGGCCAATCTCCTATCGTGGGCTCGGCATCTTGCCCGTGCTGGGAAGCTTCTTGATTTAGTTGATCAAAGTGTACACTCTTTAAATACAGAGCAAGCCCTGCTGTGCATCACCGTGGCGCTGCTCTGCCTGCAGAAATCACCTTCCTGCCGGCCATCGATGAAGGAGGTGGTGGGGATGCTGTCTGGAGATTTAGTGCCTCCCCAGCTACCAGTTGAGTTTTCGCCTTCACCTCCCTCTCGTTTCCCATTTAAGTCTCGCATCAAGGTCCGGTGAGTTTCAGTTCGCTGCCTACCTTTCTTTCATTAAGAAATTTAAAGTCGTTGTAGAGGTTATTGCTCACATGTGTAAATGATGTATGTAAAGAAAGAGTAGTGTTCCATTAAGAATGCATCAATACTAGCTTGCTAAGCAATCAGCAATTCTTTGCATGGCTGTAATGATTTCTTCCTCTCTGTTAGTTTGGAACTGGATACTTGATCAGTTGACCCAAATCCGATCTTTTCAGTTCTACGAATCCCCCAAAAGACTCGAAACATTCACAAATGAATTCTAGAGGACAACACAATGTAAGAAAACGCCTCCATGACCAAATACGTCAATAAACATGTTTAAATTTTATTCCTCCTTAACACACTAATAGAATAAGATACAATGTTTATATTTTTGTAAACAACACAGAACCCATTCTGGGACACAAAGTACTCCGTGTGATCAATATTAAAAGCCAATCAAATTTATTTTAAGTGTAAAGTGCTTCATTAGAATAACCTGAAGATTTCCAGTACTTCGCTTCTTTATCCAGGATGGCCATTTATGTTAAACATAAAAATTGCCACTCCACATACAGGTGACGTGCACAAATTTTGAAAAGCTTGAACTCTGAGGGTGCGCTTGTTAGGCCACCTCACGCGATAATTTTTGTATTTACTACTTATTAATGGGGAAAATTTTCATAGATTTATCCCTTCCTCAGAAAAACCCAAGCCCAAGCCTATCCCGTAAAAACTTAAACCAATCATCCGAGGATCCCTTACATTACAATATATTCATTTCAACTAATAATATTTCATTTCGCATATTACATTTTGTGTTTATAATTAATTTTCCATCAATCTTACAAAAACGTCATCACAAATCTCATACAAATCGTATGTAATTTAAAACTATTTACTCGCAAAAATTTGTTTTCTCACCACCTCACAAAATTAATTTTTAAAGGACATTCTATCCAACCGCAGCATTGATTATGTTGATCTATGTTCCGTAGTGAAGTTTCTGAAGGCTTAACCTCAGTTTTTGTAAATCATCGTATTACAATGTTATTTCCGAAAGTGATGGGCCAAGAGGGTAGTGATGTCACTTCCTGCGGTATGTTTCTTGAAACAATACTTGAGGACTTAGACTCTTATTGGAAACGTAGAAAATTGGAGCAATGAATTTAGAATGAAGTACTAGATGTATAAAAATGAGGTGGCATTTTGGAATGAATTTCATAATTACTAATTAGGTTGCTGCTATAGAAATTAAAATTTGAAAATCAAAGATAAAATATTGGGATTTATTAAATTTTGAGTAAAGTGGAGGAGTTTAGATGAAACTTAAATTTAATTTTCATATAAATTATCTAAAATATGTCACACTAATTTAATAAATATATTGTATATACATACATACTATGTAATTAATAATGAGACCTACTTTTTACATACATAAATATAATATTACTAAATTAGCCTTATTTAAAAAACATTTTATTTTTTTCTCTTCCATTTAATGTATTTTGTTATATTTTCTTTAATTTTCTTAATTCCTTCCATTTGACTTATTATATTTTTAAATTTTTTATTTTTACTCAATCTTTTAATATATTTTATTCTCTTCTTCTTCTTTTTTTGTCCTCCATTTGACTTCTTTTAATCTCTCTCTTTTTAATTTTTTAGGTTCATCCAAACTGTTTATATTAATGCGTTATGTCGGAGGTCTTTAAATTGACTTCTTTTGTCTCCTTTTCTATTAATGTATAGCAAATATTTTTCTTTGAATTTTCTTTTTCATTCAACTCCTTTTCATACTTGGTTTTTTTTCTAATATTATTTAATTTTGAATACTTTTATTTTTATTATTTAAAATATAATAATATTATAATATACTATAATTAAAAAAATATAAAATTTATAAATTGTTTACACATGTTAGGTTTATTTTCAATCATCTATTTTTAACTTTATATAGGTTAAAGTTAAAATTAAAAATTTTTTATATCTCATTACAAAAGAGTGAAAGAACCAAAAATTATAATGACACGCATTCTATATCATATTGGAATGAAAGATTTCATTTCAAACCTAGGGTAAATGATTTCAAATTTGAATCTATTTTTATGGTGCAACCCCAACATCACCTAAAATAAATAACTTTAGAGTTTGTTGATTGATTAAGACTAATCTGGGGTAAGTTTGTAGCAGCTTCAAATGCTTGAGTGCACCGTGGAGTTGAAAATGCTTGCCATGCAACATTGTAAGAGACCGTATATATGCTTGCAACAATATGTATAATTGAACAAATCCTTTAGTTGTGGTTTTGCAAGTTTGATTATGTAGAGAATGCGATGCAAATATAGGGCTGAGTTCGAATTTGTTGAGAAATCAATTATGAATTTGAAATAGAAAAAAGTTGTTCCATATTAGAATAAGTTAAAAAAGTAACTTGTATATACATGCACACATGTAGGCTTGTGGTTGGTTCTCTCCAAAATTGGTTAAAGTCCATTTTAGGCTCAACACACATTGTCTATAGATAAAGCTATTAATTTGATTGGGGTATTTAGCCCAAAGGTCTAATAGAAGCATGTGATTGGACCCATTTATAATTTCAATAAGTAGTATCAGAATTGATAGTTCAATTTAAGATAAAAATAAAGGTGGTACTTGGAAAAACCCATGAAAGAAAAAACTTAAATCTATAGAAGGCCCACAAAAAGTAATGGATAATGTCGATCCCATGGAAGAATAAAATCTCACGAAAGGCTCACAGAGTGATAGGTGACACTTAGTTAATCTCATGAAAAGCTCAATTCTCATGAAATATCTACGAATTGGATATGAAAGTACTTGGTTGATCCTACACAAGGCTCAGATCCCATTGAAGATCCATAGAATTGATGGATAGAATTGAAAATACTTTTAGTAAAATCGTCTAGTAAAAAGGAAGCCCAATAAGAACAAGCTCATAGAGCCAAAATTAAAATAAGTAAGTCCAAGATAGAACAAGACTTATATATTTGAAAGCCCAATATGGGTATAAAAGGAATAGAGAGAGAGAGAGAGAGAGCGCGCGCACAAAGGCCTATGTTCAGAAAACTTATACTTAAGGGAGAGATTATAAAGAAAACAAGTATGAGTTTAAAATAGAAAAAGACTCTTCCATATTGGAAAAAATATTAAAAAACAAAAACTTGTATATAGATAGATATATGACCTATCACTCATAACTTTAAAATTTTAAATTAACATATAATATTATACCCACTTATATAAATATATATATACATGCACACACGTATATGTGCGCAAGTACGTGGTTGGTTCTCTTCAAATTGGTTGGAGCCTGATTTAAGCCCAAAAGGCATTGTGCATGGATAAGTCTACTAATTTGGAGGCTGATTTAAGCCCAAAAGGCATTGTGCATGGATAAGTCTACTAATTTAGTTGGGCTTTACATTCGGCTCAAAGGTCTAATACAAATATATAAATGAAATCACTCACATCTCAGTATAATTGAGTTATTGAACTTGATTTGGTCAAAACTCTACCCATATCCATAGGTCAATCTCCAGCATAACTTGAATAAATTCAAAATTTGAGGAGCTATTCGAACTCGTGTACAATATAAACATTAATTAAGTTAAAAATATAAATCAAATGTACACTTGGCTTGATGGTTAGCAATTTTCTGGCATGATAAAGAGGTCGTGGGTTTAACTCATCTATGCCTATGGTTGCTTTTGTTGAATTTTTTTTTTTATTTTTTGAAGTTAAAAGCCTGAGATCGAGCTCGAGCCAACGCTTGTCGTATTTTTTAATTTCTTTTGGGTGAATCCGTCAGATGGCAGTAATTAAGTGGAGGGACAATAACACGTCATAATGTAGAGAAACTTCTCCAATCAGTGAATGGCTAATATGAGTTGTCAAGCATGAATTTAGTTAGCAGTGGTTTAATGTCAGCATTTGCTGCTGCGTTCTGGGCACTAGATTGCTGTTGTATCGGACCGTGAACACGAACACAAATTGAGTGTTTAGACTGCCACAAATATTATAAAAATTAATTAAATAATAAAATTATACTATTTATTATAATTTTAAATTCTGCACATATTTTTACTGGACTAGCATGTACAAGAGCACTGTCTTGATCCACTTAATACTTGATAACACGTGTAACAAGAATCGCCCGTGATTGTTGTGGGTCAAAAATTGGACCCACGTCCATGAAGGGTGTAAGACTACAGGCATCAAGTTTTGCCAAGTTTAGGGCGAGTGTGCATGGATCAGTTGCAGCTTTTTAGACTTTTAAATATGAAGTTAAGGGATAAAATTATCTATTATTTATTAGGTGTGTAATTTAGTGGTAAAAAAATGTTTTGCCAAGTTAATGGAATAGTATTCAATTGATTCAATTGTTTCAAGAAAAATTGATTATTTTAAATTATATAATATTATATATATGACACATGATTAAAATAATTTTATAAAATACATGTAATTTAATTTAATAATATGCTAAATAACAATTTTTACACATAATTTAAAAAATATGATGATTAAGTAAGAATAAAAAATTATAACAAAAAATTTAAAGACTTATTAAATTCAAAACAACTAAAAGTATAAAATTAAAAATTAGTTTTGCAAAATAAAAACACATCAATTTAGATGAAGAATTTTAATTTTAAGATACAATATTTAAAATTTCAAAAACACGATAAAAAAATGGATAAAAATGATTAAAAAACAAAAATCAAAATTAAAATAAATAGTGAAATTTATCAAGTTTAATTAACATATAGGAGTTTAAAATGT